>JAFMSR010000011.1:42529961-43129961 GCA_022818135.1 Saxidomus purpurata
AAACGGCGTACTTTAGACCGGAAGTTACGGTTGATTATGCGAACAACAGACAAGCAAACACAGAAATAAGAATTTGTAAAATAAGACTTAGTTTTTCAATAAGTCAACAGTTACATTGATTTATACATTAAATACTTGGTCGTTATTTTATAAGTAACTTTCTTTTATACCTCTGGAATGTTTGTCTCCCTTTCACATTCTTGCCTTATATTTGAAGAAAGTATATCCCTGTTGCTTGCAATGCTTGTCATAAACGAAACAAAGACGATTACGATTAGATTTTTCTTCAATGGTAGCAATTTTAACGACACCATATTACGTCATCAAAGTTCCAATTTGCGCGAATATTTGAAAGAAACAAGTTGTAATGGCGGAGGTCAACAAGGCACTCGCTATGTTGGGAAATTCCCTGCTTATCCATTTAATCTGTCATTGTCGAAAATCTAGTATATGTTTTTGCAAACAACTTGGCAATTAAAGGAATTACTTCGTTGCAGTAATACATGGTTTATAATTGATAAAGTTATCTAATATCAATGTCGTTGGACGCTTTCTGGCAAAAAGTGAAACAATGTCACTACTGCAACGGTCGTTGGTATATTTATACCAAATACGTTTCGAACGGGCGTAAAAGTCGTACAATATCATACAACAACTCTGGATGTTTCCGATAAAGGGAGATAAACGCAATATGAGAGAATCCACGATATGAGCGAAAGCTACTTTCATTTATAGGGGCTGTTATTTTATTGACGTACATTAGAAGCAGATCTTCGATTACTGGCGATATTTTGCAACAAAGTTATGACTTATTTACGTTTTCGAAACGTTTAGGATGTTGACCTACCTCATTAAGTTCAGGAAACCATTACTGAGGTAAGCATGGTATCAGAGTTCTATCGTTTTTGATACGGTATTGTTACAAATATTTTTTTTCTTCAAAAGTTTAATACATAAACCAGAATATGTATATCATTAGAGTATGAGCACAAGTGTCATCTACCCGTATATTGTATATCAATTTGGTTCAAATGATTTAATGCCGATTTAAATGCAAATATTGAAAAACCGTTTCTTAGTAGAAGAAATTACAGTGACTGTACCTGGCTAAGAAACACATTTCACTAGAATACATGCAATACTTGTACTGGTTTTACAGAGTCGAACTTTCATGAAATGTGTAGTCAAGATAGTCATATATTCATCAAAACAGTTTTCTAAAAAGTGATTATTCGCACTCTTTAGAGTGTCCATCATAATATTAAGAAATACCTCTTTAACTGATTTTATACCCCTGGATGGAAATAAAATTACGAAAAATATTACTTACATACATACAAGTTTATATATCAATCTGTACTGTATATCACCTTTATTTTTTTTATCTAAAACAGTGAAATTATTTCTTGGCTAAATGAAAAATAAACATATATTGTAACGTCTAATTTCTCTTCAATCAGATAATAAGAACAGTCACAGCGATGAAGTTATGCCTTATACGTTTGCCAAACTTTATTTTACATATATATTTACCATTTATTTTTGTAGAATCAGTAGCGAATAACTTCAGTGCTAAATTTCTTCCTTACAATATCATGTTCAGTTTGAAGAATACATGTAATATACTTTTTAGTATGATATTTTATGTTTACAAAACGTTTTATGAAATATACTTAATTAAAGTAACATAAAAACTGAAATTTTATATTTTATTCATAATAAGAAAAGCGTAAGAAAATATCGAAAATGTGATTTTTTTCTCATTTTAGCTTACAGAGCATGAAGTGCTTTTTGTGAGAGTTGCCCGTTTAGGTTCTAAAACTTTGTCAGAATGATTATCTTAATAATATCTAATGTTTTGACCGGTTCAAAATTGTTTATTTAAATTATAACTATATGTTACTTTTAATTTTTTATTTGCAAATTTATATTTTGAGACTACTTTCTACATCACAAGGTGTTTAGAATTATATGCAAAAACATTCAATCAACTGTGACGGCATAAACAATGCATTTCGCATTTATCTAAATTTTTTGTACATAAAGCTTATAATCAGAAAAAATTTCAAGTGATTTCTGTTACCAAAGGATAGTCCTATCGAATGACGTAAAAATTAGACAAATACTCAAAATATGTTGGAGAAACCGGAGAAAACCACCTTGTCCGGCTTGTGACCACATAACCTCAACGTAGTAATTAGCATCATCAACAGAGCAAATATTATTACTGTATTTAATGCAGTTTGTGAACACTGTATAGAAATAACACCTTCAAACTTTTCTTTTGTTACTCAGTGACTGAATAAAGAGTTTTACGTCAACAGGAATTGCAACAGAAAGTATATTTTATTCCGTCATTCGGCGTACAACGACCAATTACCACTTGCTTTAAGTAATCTACAATGATTCATCTTGTTCTAGGCTGTTCACTAGTCTTTTATCGCTTAAACAAGATGTGCTACCTTATGAATAGCTTTGAAGGGATTCCAAACCCAACACTCATGCACCGATAGCGCGCATGCAATAACAACTACAAAACGTAAAATATTTGCGTAACTATACATCATACATGTTGCATTTATAAATTCAAAATAATGATATACATGTAAACTCAAATATGAAACATAATAACTTGGACTGATTGTTTACAAGATATGTCTAAATTTATCACTAAAGTACGGCTCAATACGAAAGAGCGGTGGTGACATTTCAACTTCACGATGTAACGATTTCAACTCCACAATTTCACGATTTCAACGTCACGATTTTACGAATTCACGAATTCGCGAATTCAAGATTTTTCTTCAACAATTTACGATTTCACGATTTAACAAATTCACGATTTCACCAATTTCACCAATTCATATGATAAAAGTAGTTATTAGTAGCTGATGCATATATTACAGTGAAATTACAATATACAGATCTTTCAGACTAAAAAAATATAGTATCCCGTCCCGAAAATAAACATGATAAGAAAGTCTGATTTACGATTTAGATCCCAAAATAATTTGCATTGTGTTACGCATCAAAGCTTTTCGTTTACAGTTTCCGGTGATTTGTTTTCTCTACAATAATATACTAAAACGTAAAATGTAAAATCTGAGAGCGAGGCACTTTAAACTTTAGGTTTTGTCTTGTCTTATCGTTGTGTACTTTCGCTATTTTATCTTTGCTAATATATAGGTCGAAACGTTTTAGTGAGTGATTCACTTGTCTGTCTCTGTTGTAATTCAGCAGGATGCAGAAGTGCAATCATTCAAGGTTTTGTGGAATTTTGGTATTAGTATTTTACACCGCTCCAGCAGTATATGGACAACTTTATCCGGTAAGGCGTGTTTAAATACTGAATTTTACCCGTCACGATACATTTCAATATATTTATTAGTTTTAAAGCTACAGTTGTCGTCGATTTTTCCCGCTGTGGGCACCTTTTTTTTTACGTGTCATAAATGTTGTTAGTAACGTCGATGTTTTTAAAAATGCTCTAAATAAAAGCTTTCGGTAAAAGTTTCTTCTTTGTACGAGGAGTGTCAGTAAAAATCGATATTATTTCAATATTTACGAAATACGTGTTATAATTCAAGCGCCAATATATCTGTTCTTTCTTGAAACTAATTTTTCATTAAACAAATCAATATTTTAGTGCATTAGCAAATCAAATGAATCTAAATCTATGGTAATTGACATGACGCCGACTGTCAATCAAATCGTTCGACTGACCAATCAAAAATCACTATCTTTACACACCTCCACACGTTCTGTTTTCGAGAGTTTACCTCCGACGAGTGGTAAAAAGCTTGAGTATGTAGGGTCATTGACTTCGTTGATAGATGAATGTATTATATAAAAATGATGAAAAAGTAAGTTCAGTTACTACGAAGGGCTTTTTATCAAGTTAACACCAAGAACTGAAAGAAATTTAAATGATACTTTGCTTACATAAACAGTTAAACTCGTCATGCAACATTTACAAAATCCACTACATCTCGAATGTCTGCTACAGTAGAAAGAATTTTCCCTGAGAATAATAAAAAAATATATCCGGGAATTACGTGGAGAAAATGCGTAATTCTGAATCCTTGAACTTCAAGTGTAAACAAAAAATTGTTTTGCACAAAACTTGATAGTTGAAAACAGGCAATATATCAGAACATTTCTCCGTCAAAACGTGTTAGTTAAGATTTTTATTATTACTATTATTATTACTATTATTGTTATTATTATAATTAAATCTCAGTTAATTATATTGCAAATATTTGATATAGATTTAAGATATAATTATTTAATACGAAAAATATGTTTTCACTGTTTTATTTTAATTTAACCTGTTTCGACAATGGTTTTCAAAAAGAATATTTTTAAACGGTCTATCTATTTCATACTGTGCTTGAAAGATGGAACATGATTACATAAATATCTATATCTTTTGTAACTATTCTAGGATAAGTCAATTTGCCGAAAAATCGGTTAAATATAAAACAAGAAGACGCGGTAATGCCGCCAAAGCAGGTTTAAACGGCGCCTGCAGAAATTGTAGAATTAAAAAAAAGCAGTCACCTTGACTCCCCCCTATTTTAGTATCAGTGACCTCGACCTTGACCCTAGTGACCTTGACCCCAACATTTGTTTTTGCTACGCTTAAAAAACTAAAAAATGTTTTTAGTAACAGTGACCTTGACATTGACCTAAGTGACCTTGACCCCCAAACTTTTTTCTTTAAGTAACAGTAACCTTGACCTTGACCCTAGTGACCTTGACCCAAAATTATTTTTTTGCTATAAACAATCTAAAAAAAAAATTAATAAAAATCTTTTTTAGTAACACTGACCTCGGCCTTGACCCTAGTGACCTTGACTCCGAAAAAATCTTTTTTTGCTTAAAACAATCTAAAAACCAAAATTTAATAAAAACTTATTTATAGTAACAGTGACCTCGACCTTAACCCTAGTGACCTTGACCCCAAAAATCTTTTTTTGCTGAAAACAAACTAAAAACTAAAAATAAATAAAAATCTATTTTAAGTAAGGTGACCTTGACCCTAGTGACCCAAAGCTTCCTCTCCAAGCAAGCTACCTACACACCAAGTTTCATTTCAATTGGTCACTCCTAACTGAAGTTATTGAGCGGAAACCATTTTTCTATTTTTAGTAAAAGTGCCCTTGACCCTAGTGACCCCAAATGCAATCCCAAGCTTTCTCTCTTCACTAGCTATCTACAAACCGAGTTTGATTGCGATTAGTCACTCCTAACCTGAGTTATTGAGCGGAAACCAGTTTTCTATTTTCAGTAATAGTGACCTTGACGTTGACCCTAGCGATCCCAAATGCAATCCCAAGCTTTCTCTCCACGCAAGCTACCTGCAGACCAAGTTTCATTGTAATTTGTCACTCCTAACTTGAGTTATTGAGCGGAAACCGTTTTTCTATTTTAAGTAACAGTGACCTTGACCTTGACCCTAGTGACCCCAAATACAAACCTAAGCGGCCTCTCTACGCAAGCTATCTACACATCAAGTTTCATTGCAATTGGTCACTCCTAACTAAAGTTATCGAACGGACACCAATGTTTGACCCCCGCCCGCCCACACGTCCGCCCGGCCGGCCGAAATACGACATCGCCATTCTAATAAGTAGTTTTTTTCTCTCAAAAAACCTGCTTAAAAAGTAATTTCAGCATCAGTGATATTTTTTATTCCCTACGAAAAAATGAAATGCATTTAACAATTAGTTTCGTTTCGTTTTTTTATATGAATACTAAGAATATGATTTTGGCAATAAAATTGACGACGACGATGATAATGCTTCTGTTGGTGGCAATTATGATAATGATGATGATGATTTGGAATTCAAATACAAACGCCAAAAGACAGCATGAATATTTTAACTTTTATATCCAATAGTCCTATACGGTATACGATTCGACGCTTTATTCAGTCGTGAATTGTTTTGTGTACATCTCCACACAAATTATTTTTATCTAAACATTCCTTGAGAATAATTAATGATCAAGCACTTGTTCAGTGGTGAAAAGCAGTCGAAGTGAAAGCTCGGAACAGAAAATGAACTGCGAGGGGTATTTTCTCATATTTATTTTTGATTTTAATGCCGTTCGCTTTTACATGACAGGTAACATGCAATATGTACTGCACATAATAACAAATTGCAATCTGATATTATAACATCAGTACATAATGAAAAAACAAAATCAAAATAAATGCTTAGTTATACCATGTCTGCACCGAAACACCATGATATGATATGATGTATGTAAGTTATTTATTGGGTAGATGAAAATAATATGACGAATCGACGAATCAACGATAGTTTTACAAAATCAGTTTAAAGTCCGAGCAAAAATGCGGGAGACAAAGTGGTGGTGGTTTGAAACATAGGGCTGTGTTAATGCAAGTGGCGGCATGCGTTAGTCCATGGCTGCTGAGATGTAAAAAACCGGGGCTGCGTTGAAAAAATGACATTGGACAGAGGTAATGGGGTTGCGGTGGATATGAAGGGAAGTGTTGTTGCCCCTGGTTGTATTCATACTAGGGTACACGGATCTCAATGCGTAGACTTGCAAAGTATTTACAGGTGGAGTAACATGGGGTTGACAAATGTGTTTGTAGCTTTACCTGCAGGGATATAGATCTATATAAAGATTAATTAACGGTTGTGGAAAACCAAGTGCCATGGGGCCATTTCATGGGGCGCGAGGAAACAATGTGCCACAGGCTAACATCAAGAGGCTACTGGAACATAAAGGTGACATGGGGCTAACTTCACGTGTCTGGGGGGAAACAAGGGGTCACGGGGTTGACTAAACGGGGCTGCGGGGAAACAAGGTACCACGGAGCTGCGGGGAAACAAGGTGACACGGGGCTAACTTCACGGGGTTGCTGATTAACTAGATCCTACGGGGCTACCTTCTCGGGGCTGCGGGGAAACAAGGTGCTACGGGGCTAACTTTATGAGCCTGTGGGGAAATTAGGTACTACGGGTCTAAATTCACGGGCTGCAGGGGTAACTTTCTTCTCGTCAGTAAGTCTAAGTCATAGAAGATCTGATAAAGAATGACCGTCGTATACAAATTTGGTTACACTTTAGGACGATAGTGACATGCAGGTAACAATGCGGGAGATTTGCGATCAAACTTGGTATAGTTATGGTACAGTGTATTATCAGGATGTTTACAATAGTGACATGCGGGTCACAATGCGGGAGATTTGCGATCAAACTTGGTATAGTTATGGTACAGTGTACTATCAGAACAGCATTTATATGTTGAAATACAATACAAGGTGGATTCCTCGCGTGTTAATAAATGGAGTATACCTACAACCTATAGTATTATGTCAGCCCAAGTCATTCTTAGCTCGTTGCTGCTCCCCACCTTGCTGGTCTCCACTCAGTAGAAAAGGAAAAAATGTCTCTAAGAACGAAGAAAATGCTGAGGAAAGATGGAATTAAAGCAGGTGCAAACAATTTCATGGTCCTGAAAAGAAAAGTAATATTGCGATGATAATATCTCAAAAGGTCAGTATCACTACTATTTTAGTTAGGGGAATTTATCCCATAACAACACCTATAACATCTCCCTGTCCGACAGTTATGACCGGCAGTTGTAAATTCATGTATGTATTTAAATAATATCCTTAATTTTATTCTCTGAGCGGATCACGATTTAGAAATTAAGTTAAGACAGGGTCGTTTGCCCGGAAGAACTACAACAACTCATACTTGATCTTTTTCAAATACCAGGAGACCAAAACGTTATCCAAACAATGAACTAACCGACTACCAATCGCCGACTAACAAATCTGTTTTACCTATTGTACACAAAACAATAGTAATAAATTTGAAGTAACCACGGGGGTAGTGGAGAATAATGAATTTGACAATGACCCATTTATGGTGACAATAGTTTTACCGGTAGATACTAACATTATCATTCCTTCGCCTGCAAACTTCAAGACATTAATGATGTTCTTTAAGACGAAGTGTGTGCTTCATGTTAAAATGTGGCCATAGTTGTTGGGGGGAAACAACAGAAACCTATCATACAGGAGTTTTCTTTACAATTTCGTGTATCCGTATATATACTTATCTGGTCACTTTATCAACGTAAACAAATATAGTAAGTTCGTGTACGGCAGCGATCCTTATAACAAAGAAATGAAACGCACTATTGAATAAAATGTGACGAAACCTTTAATATTTACGTGATATTGGAAAGTAAATATGAATAACTAATTAAAAGCAAGCTTCTTATATGTATATGATTTATATGTTGCTTTAATTTCAGGTTTTTGAAAGAGTGTTATTCATGTGAGTTCGCTATGTAATCTCATGTTCGTGTGTAATCTGCAAACTTTAAAAATTGCTAATGAGTTCGTATATTTATACTGAACATAGGTATCTGTGACAAGAAAAAGAATGTGCAAAAAGGAGAAATTGGCAAGATATTGTTTGAAATATTGCTCACCATGTCAACATGAATTTGGTTTTCTCTTTTTGTATCAAAAAGCCACACTAATACTTAGTTTCATAAAACACTCGGGGTGTTTGTTGTTTTTTGAAAGGTTAAACATCATTGAAACTCCATTGACGGAACCCACGTACATTATTCCACCTCTACTATATGAAAAGTGCACAGGGGAATGAACTTACAACGGCATTTAATGATACTGAAGCGTTCCCATTGATAAAAGTGGCTCAGTCATTTTAATAGTATACAAGTAAATAAACAGACAAGACAAATTTTGATTCAAAGCATCAAAGACGCCGCACATGTTTGTGAAGCATGACTTAAAGGAAGCAGAGGCACTTCAGAATATATTAATAACCTGAGCAAATATAATTTACACACACGGTCTAAATATTGTGGAGAAGAATATACTGCATGCCATTATCTAAATGCAAAGTTTGGATAGCCTCGATGAAAGTTTTCTAAAATATCTCTTATAAATCACACACGGTATTTTGACCACTAAGGTTACTATCATATTGACTGCATAGTCATATATATAAATAAAGGCAAAAACCGTGTTCGGGCAACACCATTATGCATTTGTTGTTTTCTTCGCGCACTCAAGCAGACGAAATCCACATGATTAATTCTGTATTTTCTATTGGTCGGTTGATAGCTTCACGTAAACATTTTACATAACTTTCATTGGCTGAGTCAGTTATTTTGCAAATAATGAATCACGTTACGTCCCTGCGTATTGCATAGTTTGGTGAACTTTTTTTTTACAATAATAATAATAATAATAATAATAATAATAATAATAATAATAATAATAATATCTTTATTTTCAGAAGGTAACACATTATGATATTTTACCGAAATCCATAACAACATCATATTTACAATGCGGCCTTCTATAAACAAATCTGAAAAAACAAAAACAAAAAAAACCTGACGTATCACATTTACACAATCACATACATGCATAGTATATGTGTTTAACTATTTAATTTTAACAATAATTAAGAAACCTATATTTAATTACATAACATTCACCGACAGACACGCAACTCAATTCGTAAGTGCGTGCTAATTGTTTATTTATTTTGCATGTATACAAATTGTAAACATCAAAATACTGTCTTTAAAATTATTGCTGGAATTTATTTTAAAAATAGGGATTTACAGTTATTTTTAAAAGATGTTAGCTTATTTGCACTTCTTCTTATTATTTGGTATTTCATTCCAATTTTTCATGCTATACACCGTTTCAATTGTACGGTAATTTGAATTGTCTGCCCTTTGATTTCTTCAAACGAGGATGCCACTTGAGAACGAGATAACGGCGCAAGCGTGATTGTTGACCACTGTATATATTATTTCATCGATGGGACTCCAGATCTTGGTATTTTTGTAGCTTATACCGCTTGAAACTGTAAAAATATACCGTATAAAGATAACTTAAATGAAATCATAGTAGACTGAAGAAGACAAGTGAATTATTACATGTATTTACTACGATTTAACCGGAAGTTTTTTTATATTTCAAGATTTAAGCAACTTTGGTGACATGCAGGTGTATTTTAGCAATTTGATAAATTGTGACAATAATTTGTGCATTTATTTTTAAATGAATTCGTTTTTGAATTTCAGGTACTGATTGTCAAACAAAGGAATTGCCAGAAAACGGGATTTGTGTCTATCTCTCGTCCTGTCATGCTTGAGCAAGTTAGACCGGTAGCAAAACCAGATAGTACTCCAATTGACACACCTAATAGTATTTACTTTATCTATTTATCTACAATAAAGAACAAATAAAGGAAATGCTACAGAAAATTTACTTTCTGGACAGTATTGTACATAAGTGGAATTACAAATTATTGTTTATGGAATTAAAAAGTGAAAGTCATCAATTTATTGATACAGATGTGTCAAGTTTTCAGTGCACATTTTTATGTCGCGGCTGAACGCAGGACTGCTCCTCAGATAAAAGTACAAATACTAGGAAATCAGGGTACCAGACTATAGCTCTTTATAAGTAGACCCATTGGTACTTTTACAGACCCCTTGTTTCTTTTACAGACATGTGGACTGTTAGTCTAAATCATCAACCACTCAACAACCGTCCCACCCTTAGTACACAGTTATGCATGTTTTTAACATCAAACAATGAACCTTATTTTATCAGGTTTTACCCTAGCTTACCTTCTAAATTCACAAAATGAAAGTTTCCATCTTTCAATTTGGACAGTAGTATTTAAGATAGCTGTTCCTAATATAGGGATGCTATAAGAATATTTACTGACTGTATATACAACAATGCAGACCATGATCACATATTGATCTTGTCTAGCACTGATCACAAAGGCAAAAGCATTATCTTGGTCACAAAGGCAAAAGCATTATCTTACTTTCTTGCATACCGGATCGGCGTATCCGCAGTTTGCACCAGTGCTGGAAAAACCTCATATTACACCCCTTGTGATATGACTTTAGGGTGTGACACCGGTCAACATGTACTTCCGGGTCGTTGTACCCTAGGAAGTAGTTCTCTGAAAATTTGAAGTCTCCATTTTAGAGTTGTCTGTGGATGGCCTGATGAAATGTAAGTTGTATTTATTGTTGTTATGTAAATATTTGGCCATTTCTGATTACTCTAACAGTTTTGTTTGTCTTCTTCAGGACTACATTTTGTGATGGAAGAGTACAAATATTACTCCGCGCCAGTATACATGGCAGTTGTGTATTGGAAATGTGTACAGTGTCTCCAGATATTGAATGATAGCAAAAAAGTTCATAGTTGACCATGTAACTTTTCTGGTGTAGATTGACTGTGATAATGATGAAGATGATAAATATGGACAGCTGATTGCTTGGATTTTGTTGTGAAAGTCATAGGAAGTGTGGAAAAGTGCTCTATTTACCATAGAATCAAATGGGACAAAAATGACCGGTGTAACATCTTAGTGAATTACCTTTGACGTAACGTTTATAAACATTGTGACGTCACTTCCCCAAACAAAGCATCTGAGTGTCGCTTGTTTTTATATCATAACACATTATTTCGATAATTTTGCATTTTAAA
This sequence comes from Saxidomus purpurata, assembly GCA_022818135.1. Classification (NCBI taxonomy): domain Eukaryota; kingdom Metazoa; phylum Mollusca; class Bivalvia; order Venerida; family Veneridae; genus Saxidomus; species Saxidomus purpurata. The sequence continues at coordinate 42,541,513 of JAFMSR010000011.1, forward strand.
TAGAAATCTTTTTTAAATTAGAAGACGGTGTGCAAGAAAAAGTTTGTATCATAAGACGTTTGTTTCAGATGGATATTTGGATCTGAACTTCGTGTTTATGACAGAAACTAGAAGTACCATAAAAGTTAAATCAGAGATTAAATTCATTTTATATGAACAGCAGCAACTTAAGCATGTATGTATAGCTGGGCTCCCAAAACATTAAAAATGCTCTTTAATACAATTCTCTTACTTTAACCTGAACATTTATACCAGATTATTCTATTTAAAAATGATTTATATCTTACACAGAATGAGATAGGTTACTGAACTTATTTTCTGTATGCACGGTACATGAAACTGTTACAGGTATCGCTGATTAATGATACAGATCAAAAGTATCAATTCAGTAGAAAATTACAACTTTACAGAATGAATTTTGTCTATGCTAACATCACTTTTCATTAGTGAATAAATGTCTGGCATGAAGAAATCATTGTCAGTTTTCACATCATCAGTAGTAATGCGCAACAGGGCACAGTCAACCATCGATTTATATATTTTGCTACATACATTATTCAAACAATTATTTTACTCTTTTAATGCAAAGACATTTTTCTCTTTTTTGTGCAGATCATTGCATGTTCCCCATTGTCAAACCAAATTTCCAACATATGGCAACTGTGCAGCCTCTTTAAATAATCGGTTACTCCTGATTTGTAAAATGAGGCAGATCTAATAATATCAAGGAGAAACAGTACTGCTTCTTAGATTTCATATCAGATTTCATATCCATTGACACTACGTTCACACTCAACCATAAATTAACATAAATGTTACATATCAATAATTGGCAACTTCTCAATTTGTCACTAATTGGTTAGCTGTTTATGTGATCACTGGACCTTTTATATGTGTATTGTTTATGCAGGCATTGCCAATATGCAAAATGGCTATTCTTTTTTTACGGAAAACGGACATTATCCCCTTAGCTCAAACTTTTTTTACAGTGTTTGTTGACAATAATTCTCACTAAACCATGCATTAATTAACGTAAATCACGTTATTCATTTCTTTTAGTTTATTTCAAAGCATCCGTAAACTTTATCCGAAAATACACCAGTTCTAAAATATTTCTAAATAATCGCCGACTTTATTCACATTTGACATATCTATATATATAATGATTATGATAATTACGTAATAATGTTGTATAGAATAACAAAATACTTACCGATTACGCAGTAAAAACTCGTATAACCTTATAGATGTTTACAAACTATTATGAAGTCAGTGTCAGCGATGTTTTCATGTGTGCAATTTATCCTCGTGTGACGTCAAAACCGGTTAGGGACGCAACTCTTGGTAGGTAGAAAATCGATTAATTGAAAGGGTGTTTAGTAAGAAAATGAATCTTACATTAAATTGTAATAATTAAAATGGCTTTTTATTTTTCACGTTGACGCCATATACATGTATTTTAATTCTGAATGTTTTAAGTTCGCAAAAAATCTTTCGAAACTTCTTTTTCTGAGCTTTGATGAATCGGGTCGTTAGGTCCGTAAGCAAAGCTGTAAAAACCGTAGCCTACCAGTTCGGGAAAAGTTATTGAATACCCATTAAATGTGTCCAAAGTTTTTAAATAAAGGTAGATATGTATTTTGTATCGTATTATATTGTTTTTAAATCAGCTAATACAATTTATGGATTCATAACAGTTTTCTTTTCAAGCATAATAGATAGTTTTTATTTTCAATAATGATGTTGGCTGCTCCCTATCCGATTATGCAACCAAAATATTCAATACTGACGAAGCGTTTTCCACGCGGCGTCAAAAACTTTAACACGTGAATATGTACATGTGTTTACACCAAAAGTCAACAGGTAGTGGTCACGTGACAACAAAAGTGTTGCAGTACATGTATCTGCTCTATTCCCCGAACTATATGTAACAAATAGACGGATATACGTTACACGATATGTCGATGAAAAAGTACATGCATCAGGTGCATTAATTCAGTTTACCGAATTCTGAAGGAACATCAGTGTTTTATCAAGTAAATCGATTAAACCAATTTCCGTGCAACGCATACGTGTATTGTAAACATATTTCAATCCTATATAAACTATTGCCTAATTTAATTTCAAGCGCGAGTGTCTAGTCATATTTGAGATAAACAGGTCCAGAAACATTAGTCGAGACGTGAAATTTTAATGTTTTACAAATAAAATGAGAAAAGAAAAAAAGGTACATTTAATTCGTGAAGAATCTTACAATCACACGCGTTCACAATTTATAAATTCAAATAGGCCTAACGTTTCGTATTTATAATTATCGTATACTTTATAATATTTTTAGGAGACAAAGAAAGTGAAGTCATGTAGTTTGTATCTAAAACATTTGAATACGATGTCAAGTTTCGTATAGGCCTAACTATTGCACTTTTATGAAAAGTGCTAATTTAGAATATTGGGTTGTGGTTTTGAGAGAGATAACATTGGTCGAACAGTTATGAATTAAATTTCACTGACACTGGTAAATACGAAGTCATATAGGATCCCACATTTACTTACAATATGCATTATCATGACATCATAACGAGGTATAATGTTAAATTAGAAAATATGATCTCAATACACAGCCATACTCACACAGGAATACATCTTAGGCAGCAGCCAAGGTACACGCTGCAGTTTTATATTTACAGACCACGGTTTAGAAAAAAAAATACACCATGACGCAAATATTCTTCGAAGTACGAGACAGACGCTTTATATACTTTAATCACAATAGTTTCTGTTTTTTTTTCTATATAAAATCGCTTAAGAGCTGCTACATGTACTTATTGTCATGAAGATCGTGCATGAAAATTGTTAAAATTGCACTATATACCAACTGAGCCTACATGTACATTTGAGAGGGCGGCGAACACGTCATTCACACCAATCAAGCAATTTGTTACAAAGAGGTTATCAATTTAGAACTGTGGTGGTTTCAAAATGTTGTTTAATAGTCATGTTAGTATAAGGCACATATTCTCCTAGCTTCCATTATATATCAAATAGAAACATCTCCGTGACATTAACCTTTGAACTAACATACATACAGGACCCCTGTTGGCAAAGATAAAACAAACAGCAGACAAGGAATAAACATTAGTTGTCAATCGAAGTAATGAAGTACTTTAAGGAAAATACATAATGTGTTCTTAACACTCCTGTTTCATACAATAAGTTAACTAATAATTTATCAAGTGGCCCTTCTAGTTAACATAAATTAGATGTCATGACGTTATGATTTCTGACTTGAATGTTTTACATTTTCATTTACAGTGTACTTGTTAATACTGTTGTATTTCTACTTTGTTAATAGTGTTAGAGTTCTGTAGACAGAAAGGCTTGAAAACGAATTAATACGTATTTTGAAATATAATATACATAATTGCACTCACAGTTTATTTCTACTTAGCATAACTTGAAAAACATTCATGTAGTAAAATGTATATGTACTCTCTTGGAGCCATTCCGTAAAATCATAACAAGATAAAATCTTTGGTTTGATTTACATACCATGCCTTTTGTTTCCATGGCGTGTGTTAGAAGATTCACCTAGCAGGGATTACTTTTATTTACACTGTCCTGTGACCTTGGAACATGATGGGGGTAAGAGTGAGGTTGGGTGCGCAACATAAACCGGTTTAAGCTCCCCAGTGGTGTTTTTGCCACTGACCGTTCCAAGGCGGTACCCCACTATGTTCCTTTAATTGTTCGTTTTGTCCTCGTGTGTTTGCTTTGTATGCTGGTGTGTGTTGGTAGTGTATGTTTGTGTGTGTGTGTGTGTGTGTGTGTGTGTGTGTGTGTGTGTGTGTGTGTTTGGTGGTGGTGTGCACTTCTGGGTGCTGTGGGGCTCGTTTTGGGGAGGCTGCGTTTTTGGTACGTGGCATTCCCTGTTTGATATTATTTTTGTTTTTTTGAGTCTAATCTGAAATAAAGCACTTCCAAAAACTTTCGTTATTCAGGTTTTGCATTTCGCTTTGCTAACATCGGCAGAAATTGGCATATAGCATCATATAATGTATCAACGTTTTACAATAAGAAAACATCCTTTACCATTACATATGCTTATGCAATAGTTTTTTTTTAAGAAACTCGTCATACCCTATTCGTCATATCATATTCAGAATTCTCCACTACATATAGCATGTTCATGATATTATACATTAACCAAAATAGCCCAAACTACGGTATATTTTTAATTTCATTCATATGTTAAAAAGTTCACAAAATATTTTTATTTGATGTTACACTATTATCAATAGCTTAACCGAATGTTTTAAACTCGCCATTAAAGGTGGTCAGTCACATTTAAGCAACATTTGATGACAAATTTTACTTTTTGTATATTCTATTAGACATTTATTTAAGGAACAAATAGACCCATTACATAGAGTTAGATCCCTATTAGAAATTTACATTTTATTAACTTTTATAAAAAAAAGTTATTACTCCCCTTTAATATGAAAGTATTTAAAAAGTTGAGTATTTAATTTTTATTTCAATATAATTTCTACTTTAACATTTGCATTGGATAGATATACAAATATTTTAACACTCTGAACCAAAAGGCAACTTTTTAAACTACGTGTATCTTTTGAATTCATTTATTTCCAATCTATCTTGGTTGCGCAACCAATATTTTAAGGGGAGTAATTATAATTTTTCAAACTTGCATTTCTAATGAATTCCATCTAAATATATAAATGTAAATGCAAATATTTTCAAATATAATACAATAGGTCTAATATTTATATCTTTCCTTCGTCAAAGTATGTGTATCAAATTTGTACTTATGATAAAAAAACTCTATCTTGGTTGGGCAACCAGGATAGGGAAATCAAAGTTTAGAAATACCTCCAGTGAAAATCTTACTTGAATTAAGCGCTAAGTGAACATTAATGAGTGTAAATGATCAGATATTAAAGTTTTAAACAAATCTGTTATATGGCCAAAATCTGATTATCCACCTCTTAACAATTTTTGGCAAACCTTATAAAAAATCCCGTGATATCCATATTTTTTAATGGACTGTGTGGATCTACAATGAATCAAAACATGTAAGAGTTACAGAATTTCTAGTAAACATTTAGGTCTTGAATATATGCATGGATAATAAAAAAGTAAAACATTCAATGTAAACTGTCCAGAAAGTTTGAAGGTAGACTGCAAGTTGCGTTATGGTCGCCGGGCAGGTCAATCAACTTTATTTCTAAAGATTCTGAAATCTGATTTAAGTTTGAGTAGTTCAGTGTACGCTGCCTGCATTTTGACAAGAAAACACTATTCAATCTCAATAAAGAACATTAAAGATAGTAGGAATGCTATAAGGCAAAATATATATGCAAGATAATAAAGACTTGTTTTGCTACACTTGCATGTTACCAAGGGGGTGGCAGTCTTCACCAGCAAGATGTGTACCAGCTACGTCTTGCATGTTAACTCCAATATTTTGTACATGTTTAGTAAAGTGTCTCTGGTGATAATGGCCTATTCGAAACATCCTTCCACGTTTTTTTCTGACTTTACAATTCTTTCTTAAAAATTTAAACCCTGAATCCATAACTACAAGTTGATTGGTGTCTCATGCCTACTGCCTTCATTGTCCAAAATTTAAAACATTACATTGTACAGCACCGACCGAACTGCAACATTCCTACGCATATAAGTGTCAAGCTAGTTAAATTGAATTTCAAACCATGATCAGTCGATCTTTCTCGTTATAATTGCTTCTTCCCATCGCCGATACACTTGAAAAAAAAAAACAAGCAAAAAAAAAAAGGTTTCTTCTTTGAGTAGCGCCGTGTCTAAGAAGTTTTGATTCAGGACGCAAAACAAAAGGTCAGGGCCAAGTTGCTAAAGATACGTTAGGCATTTGCTAAAGAATCTTGATTTTTTTGCCGCAAACATTTGAACGGCATGCGAATAAGTGTGTGTTTGCTTTGTATGCTAGTGTGTGTTGGTAGTGTATGTGTGTGTGTGTGCATGATTGTGTGTGTGTGTGTTGTGTGTGTGTGTGTGTGTGTGTGTGTGTGTGTGTTGGTGGTGTGCACTTCTGGGTGCTATGGGGCTCGTTTTGGGGAGGCTGCGTTTTTGGTATGTGGCATTCCCTGTTTGATATTATTTTTGTTTTTTTGTTGTAATAAATACATATTACAAAAGGATAGAATATGCTTTGGAAAAGAACGAAATGCAGAATAACGCTAAAAAGCTACTGTCCTATAGCAATACTTCGTCAGCTGTGAATACCTGTCGTATTTCACAAAATGGGAAAGAATATAATTATTCATGTTCATGTTCGTTGCAACATTATCAATCTGCGAACACTGTAACTTTTAGCTTTGATTTCTAGTGCCACATGCATTTGCATGAAAATTAACAGATTACTGTTTCAACTATCTATTTCCAGGAGCCAAGAATCTACTCACTGCACGTCAGATCTGATATCCAGTTCCGGTTTGCTACCACGTTAGTAACTAGCCGAGTTGCTAACCCGGCCAACTACTCACAGGAGACGGTGTTCGAGGTGATCTTACCAGAGGAGGCCTTCATTTCAAACTTTACGCTGTAAGTTTTCAAAATATTTTCGTTACGGATGTTGTTAATTACAGTGTTGTTTAAGGGGTCGGATGGCAGATGCATCGATTTGGGTTAAGCTGTAATTTGAGGTGATCGTTTATTTTCAATATATGAGCTGTTTCTATTGCCTTTTTTGTGTTTTTCCATTATTGGCTGCAGAACATTTTGAAAGAATATGTGGTCAGAATGTCACTAAATGCCAAATGTAAACATGGTTTTATGGCTGTATTTATTATGAGTTTTGCCATATCGAAATCAATTGAAGATATTGTAATAATGCAAATTATTTTAGAATTAAAATAATTTCTTTTATTTTTTCACGAAATATTGCTGTCCCGTAACGAGGCATGTAAGGTTTAAACTCTTGTCGTCGTCAAGTAAAACCGGTTTTGGCTCTCTGCTTTCCATACACGTGATATTAATCTATACATGAAAGGTTAGGGAACCATTCGGTACCTATATAGCTGGAAATCACGGATAATCTTATCAGTTGGGGTCTCATCCAAAACATAAGCTAAAAATTTAGCTCTTGGACGGACATTGATAAAATCCCTTTCAAATCAAATCAAAAAAATCTTCTCAGTTAAACACGTTTAGCGCTTGCACCAAGTTCTTTCACTCTAAAAGTTAAAATACACGACGAGTTGGGACACACCCATTAGGAGACAATTGATAGTCGACGCTATGGAGCCTAGTATCGGGAGAAAACGAAGAGCCATTGAGTTGGAAGAATCTGTAGACGACCGTGTGTTACGCACAAAAACTGGTACGTGCAGCTTTGTTAATTTCGAACAGTCGCATTTATTTTTCCTTGATAACGTAGATGTAAATTCAAACAATTTAAAATCGGGGTGTGGCGAACATAGTTCTGTAACTTCTGTCCTAAATGCCAAGTTAGCTGACAACTCTCATTCAAAAGGGCGGGTCTACCCCCTCCTGAGTTGCACGTGCTTTCGAACGCATTGCCGGTTAACAGTACGTTGTGCTTCGTATCACCATCAGGGCACAGGGAAAACACCAGTTCTGAGCAGGCGTCTAAGAGAATTTTTCCAAGTAATCATGATATTCGAAATTTAACGGAATCGCCCATTAAACTCTTAGCGTTGAAGAAATACCTGGAATTTTATGATGATCAGGAATCCGAGTGTCTTTTAAATGGCTTTTTTCACGGCTTTCCAATTTAGTACACCGCACCACGTGCATGCAGAGATTCAGAAAATTTAAAGTCCACTGAATTAAATCCGGATCTGATTCAATCCAAAATAATAAAGAAATCAAAGCTGGTAGGGTAGCTGGCCCCTTTTCACAGCGACCTTTGCCCAATTTAATAAGTTCGCCCATCGGCCTTGTGCCGAAGAAAACACCTGGAATGATTCACCATTTATCACACCCTCCAGGCATGTCCGTGAATGATTTTATTGACCCAGCTCTGTGTTCTGTCCAATAAACAAATTTCGATAAATCGGTTAGATTAATCCAAGATTTAGGTCATAACTGTAAAATGTTTAAAACTGATATTCGTAACGCGTATAGATTAGTACCAATAACGCCGACGGACTTCGAATTGCTCGGGTTTTCCTTTAACGGAAAGTATTACTTTGACAAAGCATTACCATTTGGTGCATCTATAAGTTGTATTACATTTGAAAGATTTTCTAGATTTTAAGAATTTAGTGTAAAAAGAAAGTTAATATCAGGTGGATTAATACATTTTTGGACGACTTTCTGGGGGCAGACAAATCAACAGAATCATGTGCAAGGGCGTTGAATATTTTCAGAGAAACTATGACAGAATTAGGAATTGGAGCCGCCGTGGCGCAATGGTAGCGCGTTCGCCTCATGATCGAAGGACCCCGGGTTCGATCCCTACCATCGCCATGTCGGTAGTGTTCTAAGGCAAGACACAAATAATTCCATATTGCCTCTCTCTCTTCGAGGTTGATTCCATCTGGAATGAGTCTCGAGAGCGATTAATCTAAGTTGTAAGAACTTGTTTCGCAATCGAGAATAAATAAATTAGTATACAGAATTAGGTGTTCCCTTTGCGGACGAAAAAACGGAAGGTCCGACTGAAAACCTTATTTTTCTGAGCTTGGAGCTGGATTCGACCCACATGACTGTCCGAGTACCCGAAAACAAAATTCAGGAAATCATTAAAAAAATAAGGGAAATATTCACTCACAGGAAAACTACTTTGAAAAAAATGCAGTTCCTTATAGGTTCATTGATTTTTTGTTGTGCTATACCGATGGGTAGACCATTTTCTCGCCGGCTGATAGACGCAATATGTGGCCTTACGAAGCCTTTCCACCACCTCCGACTTAAGAGTGCGATCAGGTTAGACTTGAACACATGGCTCTCTTTCTTACAAGATTTCAATGGTTTATCGTTATTTCCTGACAAATACTGGGTGTCAAACGCAGATTTACAGCTTTTTACAGACAGATCAGGCGGTGAAAATTTAGGATTCGGAATCTACTGTCAAGGTCATTGGTGCCACGCAAAATGACCTGCAGATGGCACAGAGCAGGCATTACGTCAGATATTACTACTTTAGAGTTATTCCCCATTATGGTTGCACTCTTTATTTGGGGTTCTCATTTAAAAAATCAAAAAAATCAATTTAATTGTCGTTCATATACTTAACAAGTTATCATCAAAATCTGACAGAGTTATGTGTCTTGTGCGATTGATAACATTGCGTTGTTTAAAACTGAATATTATGGGGGGTTAAAGCGGCTTATGTACCAGGCCGTCAGAATGTCATCTGTGATTGCTTATCTCGTTCTCAGCTGACGAGATTTAGAGCTCTCGCTCCGGAGGCTGAACTCGAACCCAGTCCAGTACCACTGTTTCTCTGGAGCATCTTCAATGTTGAACAAAACAGTTCATAGCCTGTCTCCTTTCGCACAGCTGTGAATGTATTTAGTAAATGTAGAAGCGTTCACAACAAAATATCAGTAAAAGAAAAGTATTTTCTAAAAGCAGGGATTAAGTATATCGTAGAACGAGGGGTCTGCACAGTTAAAAATTGTTCATTTACATTTTTATTAGTGGGTGCAAATTTATATTGTAAAATTGTTTGTTACAACACAGGGCGTTTAGAAAGTTATGCAAATGGGACTCCCTTAACTTTGAAATTCACGTTTCAGTTTTATGCACACGTTGCATTTCAGAAAGCAATGTTTTGTGTAATTATTGTCTACTGGCCGCTATGTTGCACGTGCGTTCAACGAACGTGACCATTATATACGGCGTCTACGTTAGCGCCACGGACATTGAAACTGTGTACATCGATTTAAGGTGGTGAAATTATTGGGCTTGTCTCATTTTGATCTAATTTTGAATATAATGCTCTATTTCAACCACTGTGCTTATTTAATTATACGGTACAGAATTTTCGTTTTAAGTATATTTCAACAACCTGAAGAAGTCATTAGAGTCGTCTGTTATAAACAAAATATTGGTGGCTGACTGGCTGTCAAGGCAAGATGTCCGCTCAGTAGAAGTTTGTCACAAATAACTGTTACAATTATGGAACAAAGTGTAGTTTTATTCATGCGAATGTGTCCTCATTTGCATAACTCGTTCCGGAAACTTCGACAAAGACGTTTACAGTAGTGTTTACTCAGGCTAAACCTTTTAATAAGGGATATTTTAAGGTGACGTAACAAACGTCTAGGGCCAGAAATCCTGAACTATAGGCCGCCCTCCTTCCACATTGAATATATAAAATCATATATGAAACCCAAGGCATTTCAATCCTTTCACAAATTCTAATGTATCATCGGGTCGTTAGGTTAAAGTTTATAGATTGCGTTGTAACTCAGTGACGTACAAGGGGATAGACTTAACATTAAAACATAAGATTGTCGGAATCTTAAGACAATTGAACAGGGGGGGTATTCACCACAGGGGTCCAGTCGCTGGAATCACAGCGAATTCACAGTAGATGTCAATAACATGACTGGCACTGGTAGACTAGCTCGTTATCATATCAGCTACGTATAACTCCTTACATTAGTACAGATACTGTAGGAAAGGGAGTTAGTTATACATAAATTTTAAGACTTTCATAAGATGTTATTAAATATTTTATCAGTATCTTTTAGGTACGTAATTCCCAGTCAAATTAGATTAAAAAAAATCAACACTTAGTTATTATATCAAAATATTTTCTTATATGACATAAACTATTTTTTTACTTTTAGATTACTGAAAAATAACTGTGATTTCAAAGTTAGATTAAGTATGTTTTAAATACTCAATCAATACTCTTACAACAAACCAATTATTACTAAGATTAGATGTTTTAGCTTATTTTACAGTTAGAAGAAGTGTTCAGTGCACTTACAATTTACAAAAGAAATAAATAGAAAGGATTCTTTATACATCAAAAAGCATTCAGGCCACACCACAGGAAGGTGCTTAATTACTTGAGCATATTAAATTCTCAGTATAACTTTAAAATCACAGTTTACTGCATTTATCTAAAATATTTTTCATATCCTGCAAAAAAAGTAAAAGTCATTATTATATAAAACAGTTTATATAAACAACAGGAAATAAGTATAAATCAATATCTGTACAAATCAGTAACATTTATGGTTCTACTATTGTACTACATATCAAGTCTACTGACAGCTGCTGGACCTAATCAGAGAGGATTAAAACTGATAAGGGGCAAAAAACGATTAAGATATTTGACCACCTGCGGTTTGGGGGGGGGGGGGTCACTTATGAAGGACATTTTAATTGTCTTTAAGACAAATTACATGTATATATGTATTATATATTGCGCATCAGAATTTTTGGGGGATAAATTTTAGCAAATTTATTGTGGCCGGGAAAAATTCTGTCGACCAGAAGGTGACCAGGTGTGCTGAAGATAGCTTACGTATTGTTATTGGCTGCTAAATTCTATCTGAGTTTTAGATGCAATTAACTCTGGTGCGAGTCTCTGTCCACGCGCGATTATCAGAGCGGATCGGGGTCTTAGATCAGAGCAGTTCAAATCCTTGTTTGGAGTAGGTCAGTTTTGATAGTTTTGTGGTTTTGCAACAGTGGCATATATTGCGTATGGTTAGCCTTGCTTTAGTGATACATAGCCTTGTTTCGTGGCTTTGCTACAGTGGCTATAAGCGTATAGTACAGTGAGTGTTGTGGTGTACAAAAGGTATCGCTCGAGTGCTAGGTAATACCTTTCTAGCCTTGCTTATTTGTCATAGCCTTGCTTTAGTGATACATAGCCTTGCTAATTCTAGCCATGTTTCCGGTTTATAGCTAGATTACAGTACTTTATAGCGCAGCCTTGCTCCTTTGGCTCGTTTGATATTTTTCGCTGTTTCTAACGTTATCTGTAGATCAATGGAAGATACCATTCGCATGCCTTAAGTTCGTCGTGCTGTATTGTGGTAAGAGGAAATTAAGTACAGTCTGTCTTTTGACTCGATTGATATTTTCGTTATTGCATGGTTATCGTACAGAATGGAAGATACCATTCGCTTGCCTTAAGTACGTCGTGCTGTTGTGGTAAGAGGAAATAAGTACAGCCTTGCTCCTTTGACTCGATGAATTTTCGTTTTGCTTGGTTATCTGTTGTATGGAAGATACCATTCGCTGCCTTAAGTTCGTCGTGCTGTATTGTGGTAAGAGGAAATTAAGTACAGCCTTGCTCCTTTGACTCATTTGATATTTTTCGTTATTGCTATGGTTATCTGTATAGTAATGGAAGATACCATTCGCTTGCCTGTCTGTCATGCTGTACTGTGACAAGAGGAAAGGGTAGGATAGTAAAAGCATATGCCACTCTATGAAGTTTGTTGCAATTAGGAGAGTTGTATTTCAATCGTTTGTAGTGACTGGCCCCTTTTGGTCGACGGGTCTAGGGATTATCCCTCTAGACCACATTTTCGCTCACATATTCCCGGCTAAGAGCGGCCACAATATCCCATACAGTATCGTTAAGAAACATAAGTCAAATGTGTTTTTACATTTTATTAGAAAGTCAATTTCATATGCTAACGTGTATTGTCTACAGGGTCAGACTTTGAGTTGTGATGTACGTGTATGATATGCTGTATCAAAATTAGCAAACGTTTCACGTGTGTTTCTTATATTCTCGGGTAATGAAATAACACTAAATACATGTATAATAATAAAAGAAATATTAAAGAAAGATATTGTTTCCGGTCATATAGCAATATATTTTGGATTATAACTATGCTATACTTTCAGAAAATGTGTTAAGTCTTTACATTTAAAGTATTTACTACAGAAAACTGACGTTACAGTGTTGTTCGCAAGACATAGCTCCGTTGCTTGAAAAGTCAATAAAGTACTTTGTGTTCAAACATATCATGTATGGATATAATTACAACACCAACCAATTAAAAGAAATAAACAGACATAGAACGGTGTATTACAGCAATCCAATTGTTTCATACATCGAACAATAATTTCAGCGAAATAGATGGGGATATTTATCCGGGTATAGTAAAGGACAAAGAAGAAGCCCGAACAGAATATGAAAAAGCAAAAAAGAAAGGAAAGACTACAGGTCTTGTCAGTCAGAGGTAAGATATTTTCTTTCCGCTTTTAAATACATTATACGAATAGCGTTTCTTAGTTTGAGCATTATTTTGCAAGCTTTTCACAAAACCATGTTGCTGGAACGAAAATGACAATGTTGATCACTTTACTGTTTTGTTGAAAGACCTATGATAAAACAATTTTAAAAGCAAATTAAGGTAATAGCCTCGTGATCTTGAAATTCCCTTTAAATCATCAGCATCATATTCTGCAGGACAATGTCGTATATCAGGTCATTACAGATACGATATATTGGTTCAAGACCTAGTAAAAAATCTACTACTTTAATCCCTGATTTAGATTTTTAAAATTTTTCAGGATCTTTGTGAACAAAATTTTAAGATAAAGGCAGTTTTACAAAGTGTAAGGTGGAGTTGTGTGTAAGCAATATGCAGCTTGGCTCAACCCCTTACATAAAACCGTTGTTAAATTTTGTTTATCCCATACTAAAAAGTCGCTATGTTTTCAGTCCGAGGGACACAAGAACGTTTAGGGTGAAGATAAGCGTTGCAGCTTTCGGTAAAAGTACATTCAACTTGATGTACCAGGAGTTACTAAAGAGAGTCAGAGGGGCATATGAGCACAGCATATTTGTAACTCCAGGCTATCCCGTAGATGATATTCAGGCAAATATATAACTATTTTGTACAACATTACTTGAAAGCTTCTTAAGAGTTGAAACAATAAATAAATACAATAGGGAACAAGCAATCAAAAAAACTAATTGTTTTGACTCAGGTAATGTAATTGTCAACGTTAGTGAATATATCCACGAATGACGAAATATAACCGTATATCGGTTCTATAGATATTAGAAAGGTTTTCTCACTGCGAATGTAAACGATTTTCGAACAATTTAGTACTGTTTTCGGGAACCATGGTTGGGAGGCCAGGATGTTGCTACGTGTTCAGCGAAAGCATTCCTTAGATAGATAGACATTTATTTGCTATTTTTAAGAAATACTAATAATAAAATGTAATTTCAAGGTTTTAAACAATGTAAACAGTATGCCTAAAGTAATTTTATGTGGACCTATGTAGTGGTAGGTTTGCGTCTTGATTCAAGTTAATTGAAACATAGTCTTTTCAAAATCATTACATGTCAAATCAAATATGATATTTGTGGGGCGGAGCGGTCGAATCGGGAATATGAAATAAATTTTTTCAAATAGGTAGCAACAAAGAATGCTAGTGCCGAAAAAACCGTTTGTTCTGTATTGTTTGTTTAGAGCGTGTCAAAAATTCCCAAAACACGAAAATTGCAAGCATAATTGACAGGGGGCATCGATACGGATAGCGTTTGCATCAGGTGTTTGTGGTGACTTTTATCTTTTGTTAATTTTAATTGTCGGCTGTTTTATGTAACAAATTTTAAAAGTTGTTTATCTCACAATGTTCCAGGATCAAGTCATGTTTACGGAAACGAATAACCAACACGCTTATACATGTATTAACTCAACTGATATAACCTTTCGTGTCCAATCATTCGAAAACTCAAATATTTTCCTTTAAAAATATGTTTGAAAATTTTTAACATCCTTCTTTAAGTTGATCTTCGCAAACGATATTTATTTACGTACGCTCTATCAATTAACATGCCTCCCTCGCGTGTTTGGACTTATTTCACGCGATCTGCTGATAAAACACAAGCAACATGCAATCTATGCAATCAGCAACTCGTATATCATATTTGATATTACCGGCAACTAAGATATTAAACAAGCATGTCATGACACAAAACGTTCGGGATTTTTTTTATATAAAAAGGCGTTGTTTTTAAGAATCCCAAAATCGAATGAAATTATTGGGCCATTTCAGATAAGTGTTGCTATCCAAGAATCACGTGATATAACAACATTGTCGGTTCCTCCAATAAAATCTCTCAATGAGCTTCTAACGGACGAGCAAGAGGTTAAAGGTACGTTCAATTACATCCATGGTGCATTTAAATCATCGTGCATTAAAGGAGTCGCAAAAATAGAGCACATGTTGTCATTTCTTAAGACGTACGGCAGTTCACTGCTAAAAGTAGCCTATAAACTGAGTACTATTTTTGGTGTTATTCTTAATTGTAATATATGCTGTATATGATTTATATTTGATTGATATCATCATTTTTGTTGAGAATAGGCATATGCCTAAAACAGAACTTATGCTTTGAAAATATACACAAAGAAAAAAGTTAAGCATCCCCTGAAAGTTTAAGAGTGACTGATCTAACGAAGCTTTATCATGAAAATACCGTCAAATTGAGCTAGGGAAGAAGAACGGTATCCGTGACAACAACCCTCTGGCAAACAGAATACGGCAAAACTGTAAAATTATGTTAGGCTTTTCGGGTGACATTGTTAAACAATAAACGCGTGCCGTTTTATCCGAAATCAAAAACACATCTAAGTATGGAACTGTAGAGGTCATAGGAATATTTTATGTGGCGAATTAGAGAAAAAAATGCAATTTTGAGTCTTCAGGCGAAATCCGTACTTTATACGTTCAGTAGCAGAGTAAACCTTCACTGTGCCTGGGCGACCACCCTGACCCTGACTTTTCTGCTTCAGATGAACCTTAGATCTTTTTAAAGACAATCTACTTTCACTTGCAGTGCAAAACGGTTTGCAGTTCGTGCAGAGGGTTGCTGACATGATTTACATTTTCGGAGTTTTTCCTCCGTTTATTTGAAGGTGATTTCATGATAACAATATTTGAAGTCACTTTATAACTTCCAGGGGGTACCTAACATTTTTCTAGGTGTATATATACGATATAAGAGGTGCAATTGTAAATGACATGATGTGTGTATTTAGCTAGTCAAATATGATTTTCATGATTTTAGATACATTTGTAATACTCAGTAAGAACAAATGCCTTACCCACATTAATATATTTTCGTTGTAGGTATGGTACTATTCTCAGACAATTTTTACTTTATGTAAATGTCCATGATAAATGTAATGTTTATTTTGAAGTAGTTTTGCCATGTAATAAAACTTTAAAATATCTCAGTAAATATATCACTGTCTCACTATTGAGATATCACAGATTTATCTAAAGTTTCTTTACATTAACTGACTTATTATGTTTCAGGCAACCCAATTGCAGTTATATCAAGACCAACAAAAAGGCGCGCATTCATAAACTATGTTCCAGGGTTAACTGACCAGGGATCAGAGGGTTTGTCAGGAAAATTTATTGTGCAGTATGATATCGACAGATCATTAGATGGAGGTGATATTCTGGTAATCACTAGTAGTATTAACTTACCTGCAACACGGACAGACTGCCGGAGGAAGGGTTACATTTCATAATTTAAAGTCTCACGTTTTCAAGTAGCCCTCATTTCATCAAGAAAGATGTCTGACTGACAGAAATGACCTTAATTTGTACTAAAACATCTCTTACTTTGCTTTGTAAATGGATAAGCACTTATTAGAAACATATCGCAGAATTTCTTTCAATGAAATTGCAAAAATTAATAAACACTTTCTGGCAACTCTTTTTTTGTGTGAAGAAATATCTTGAATACTAAAGAAAATCATATGCAACATTGTTTTAGTGTGAATAGAACATGATTATATCATTATCCTCTTAATAAATTAAATTTACTATATCAGTAAAGTCAACGAGATCCTGGCACTTTAAAGACACACAAAGCTTGTATAAACATTCATACCTATTTGTATAGCAGATACAGAGTGGTTAATATGTAACCATCTCGAAAATCGTCCCATGTTATGGTGTCAGTTATGTCGGAATTATCACTTTGTTATTTTGCGACCCTTCAGACAAAGTACAAAAAACAGTCATCGGTGATTTCCTAAAGCTACTATATCTGTGCATTATCTTTTTCTTGTAATTATGCCAGATGCAAAGCTATAAATATATTTTCTTTGTCTTATATTTTATGCAATTTCTAATAACTATGCTGTTTTGTGTTCAATTGTTTCCTTTCAGGTTGTCAATGGTTACTTCGTGCATTTTCTTGCACCAGATGTACAAAATGCTATCCCTAAGGACGTACTGTTTGTTTTGGACATCAGTAGCTCAATGGAGGGAAGGAAAATAGAACAGCTTAAGGTATATCATAACAATCTTAGTATTAAACAAATTTTCGATGAAGCTTTATCTTAAAAGGTCACTCCCTACAACGAACGTGTTTTTTTCTCAAAACGTTAACAATAAGTTAAATGTATGTAATATGATAAATAAGTTTCCAAGAAGAACATAAATCGAGAAATGTCTCGTAAACACATGCGACATTTTAATAAAAAATCGATTTTCACCCAAATAATATGAAACCAGTATTGGTGAAGATTTTACGGAACTGCAACAGGCAAGAGTTTGCTAATTTTACCGATGTTTTGCTGGACATTTTAGCTTAAACTTTCATATTTGGTGGCAATACTTCCAACTATTTGAATTAAAAATGTTTTGAGGCTATTTAAATTACTTCAAGTTTTACGGTATGCTGCTTAAACATTTATAATTTGTTTAATTTTTAACATGGGCTAGTACATTTCCCTACGATACTTCGGGTAACACAACAAGCATATAGAAATTATTTATCGACGGTCACAAGCGGAAATAAGACAGACAGAGAACATTACAGATCCTTAATATCAACATACATGTACATGTATTTATAAGTAGCACGTAAAACAGTAATTGTCGTACAAAACAAGTCTTATTAGAAATTGTTCAAGGTTAATATTTTAAATGGAAGCATGGTTCTAGACTAGAGTGTCTACTTTACATTGTAGAGAGGTAGCGCTAATTGTTAGTTATATTAACGGATTCGAGCTCTGATGCCGGCTGTTTTTGTGAGAAAGTACGCAGTTTCTTGGGAATGAAAGAAAAACGAAAACGATGCATATCATCACATAAACATCAACATAATGTATGTTAAACAAATTATAGATAGTAAACATATATCTTTCGTAGGATGCAATGTACATTGTGTTAGATGAGTTAAAAGAAGGGGATAGATTCAACATCATCACATTTAACGCTGACATAAAGTCATACCAGCCTGATATGATTGATGTGACCAAAGAAGATATTTTCAACGCCAAAGAATATATAAGATCGATAAAGGCTAATGGTGGTAAGTACTATTTCACTTGAAAGGGGATTTTGTCCTATTGTGCTTTCTAAATTTAAATCACTTAAAAACAAGTAAACCAAGGCAGTTTTTCTGCTTGAAAGTAGTATATGAGGCATACCCCATTTGTTTAGCCCATTTGTGCCTAGTGTCTAATAAAATATACTGTGCAACCTCTCAGGAGCGAACACCCTTAGGAGCATAGAAATGTGTTTATTGTAGAGAGGTGTTGTTCTGGAGAGGTTGATACCTTAAATAATTGATGCAACGGGAGAGAAATAATTAGTGTCCTATAGATATGTCGTTCAGGGAGGTAGGACTCAAGGACAGTGTACATTTTCAAGTACCTACGCTCCGAAACAGACCACAAATACTATGCCGTCTGATCAGGATTTAAAGATTGGTCTTTCGGACCAGAGTTCTGCAAGGCACCCCTATTTAAAGAAATAGACTTGCCAAAATTAGAAGTCAGAAGATGCCATTGTAAAAATATAGATTAAAATAGATTAACTATTGTTACATGTACAACATAAATGCAAGTACGAGCAGAGGACCATCTTACTTTCTCTTTACAAGTCATCATAACGAACGTAACTTTCCATATTCAATAACAATAAGAAATAAATGCGTTTGGATTGATGAATTCTACCTATCGAAATACAGGAACGGATATAAACTCGGCCATCTTAGACGGTATAGATGCAGTAAAAGTAGCTAAACAGGAGGGAGGAAGATCGCCCATTATCGTGTTTTTGACGGATGGATCTCCGACAGTAGGAGTACAGAACGGTGATCAAATATTGAGGAATATAGAACACGCTAACGAAGGTATACAACAAATAGTCTGTTCTCATTGATTAATAAAACTTTAAAGGCTAGATGGTTGATAAATTGACTGTTGTATTTGTAAGATGTTGTTTGATAAGTACAATGCTATCTACCTTTCGATATACTGCACGACATATAATGGGCAAATAATGTCAGCATCAGATTCTCGAATTATATATTTGTTTTATGATATACCACTACAGTAACGCTACTGTGAACTCCATATATATGGAACTCATGTGGATCAATTTAATATGTTCCTTATATCCGAAGTATATTGTATCAATATTGCATTTTCATATTTAATAAAGACGAAAGAAATTGGGCTTAACATATGATTTTTATTTCTTGAATTTCGGTATATCTTGAGTCGTTATATGCGGAGTTTAATTATCTGCTTAAAGGAGCGATACCTGTATTCAGCTTGGCCTTTGGCAAAGATGCAGACTGGGCTTTGGTAAAGAAAATGGCAGTTCAAAATAGTGGTGTAGGTAAAATGATATACGAGGATTCTGATGCTAATCTACAGGTACCCTTTTTCTCGATTTTTTCACTTAAATATGTTTTGTGGTGGAAATGTACTGTACATGATTGTTAAAGTTCTGATGAAGAGAGCAAACAAACAAAATCAGAAGGTTCCATAAGGCCAATGTTAACCCTGGTCAGTTATTTTTTTTTCAACTTTTAACGAAAGCAAAGTAACTGTTGTTTCATTTGTATGAAGTACTTCTTATCTATTTTTAGCCCAAAGGGGGGGGGGGGGGGGGGGGGGGGGGGGGGGTTTGTCTCGTTTCTCGTCGTCGTCTGTCTGTCTTGGGATATGCTGCCTTGATCTGGGGGGGGTTTTTCAATGAAGTTTGGTCAGAATGACTACCTTGATAAAATCGAGGTCGAATTTAGGTCATTTGGGGTCAAAAACTAGGTCATGGGGTCAAATCATAAAATACCTTGTGTTAACAACATACATGTAGGTTGCATTTTTCATTGGATCTTCGTGAAACTTGGTCAGAACAACTGCTTAAGTGAAATCAAGGCCAACTTTAAATATTGATAGTCTCGTGTCAAAAACTATGTTACAAGGTCAAATCATAGAAAAACCTTGTGTATGCAGTAGAAGTTGCATTTTTCATTTGATCTTCATGAAACTTGTTTTGAATGATTATCTTGATGCATTATAGATCGAATTTGAATATGGGTCATCCGGGGTAAAAATCTAGGTGACAGGGTCACATCATATAAAAACCTTGGGTATGCAATAGAGATTGCATTTTTCATGGATCTTCATGATACTTGGTCAGTATGATAGCCTTAATGAAATCTACGTCGACTTTGGATATGGGTTTTCTAGGGTCAAAAACTAGGTCACAGTGTCAAATTATAGAAAAAATTTGTGTTTGCAACAGAGGTTGCATTTGTAGTGGATCTTCATAAAACATGCTCAGAATGGATGCTTTAATGAAATCAAGGCCGAGTTTAAATATGGATCATCAAGGGTCAAAAACTAGGTCACGGGGTCAAATCATAGGAAAACCTTCTGTATGCACTAGAGGTTGCATTTTTCATTGAATCTTCATAATCCTTGGACTGAATATTTATCTCGATGCATTATAGATAGAGTTTGAATATGGGTCAAATAGAGTCAAAAACTTTAGTATAAGGTCAAATCATACAAAATCCTTGTGTACGCAACATAGGTTGCATTTTTTCATTGTATCTTTATGTAAATGTACTTTGATCGGTATGATCGTCTTGGTGAATTTAAGGTTGCATTTTAAAATGGGTAATTTTAGGTCAAAACTAGGTTACCCGGGTAAAAACCTTGTATATGACATAATTGTGACATTTATAACCCAATGATCATGTAAATTGGTCAGCAAGTTTAGCTTGTCAATGTCAAACAGAATGTTGTGTTTATGAAATATAGTTTAGTGTTGAAGTTTTGTCACATATTATCATAAGTAGGTATCAGGTGAGCGATATTGGGCCATCTTGACCCTCTTGTATAATATATGTTTGGCAATTTAGAACGTGTTTCAATTAAATTCTAAATAATTTAGAAGTCGCTAGTTATATTTACGTTATTGTAAACATTTAAAGCAATAGCGATTTTTACCCAATGTTTCGATTGTCAAGCACTTACGTAACCAGAGACATGGAAGTTTGAGCTGTTATAAATAAAAATTCTATCACATATATTTTGTGGTTTACTTGTAAATTATTTATTTTCTTTAACTTCATAGCTAGAAAATGACATTTGAAAGGGCCAGTGATAAGGTTATGCAACATATCTTATTATTAATTCACAACAAGAAATATGCACTATGTGTGTATTTCAATATATCTTTAGTTCGAAAATTCGCAAATAGTTTGCAATGTTGGGTAGCGATATTTCAGTTTAACCGACTTATTAGATAAATGTTCTTAAAAGTGAAATAATATAATTTCTTTCGAAAGATAAGTGGTTTCTACGATGAATTTGCGGTCACACTGCTAAACAATGTATCCGTAAAGTATCTGGATGACTCGGTTGATGCGGAGAGCCTTACGAAGTCTGATTTCAAGAACTACTTCAGCGGTTCTGAGATGGTGGTAGCCGGAAAGCTAACAGACCCTAATTCCCCTGTAGTCAACCTTGAAATATTGAGCAACAGTGTGGAGGGAGATTTAATTATCACAGGTAAGACTGCTCCATCGTTTTACTTTAATGAGGTGTAAGTCATAAAAATGCACCATATTGTAGACTTAAGTAACAGAGAAAGAAATTGTCAGTTTATTCCCAATCATCTTATGCTATTCCTCTCTTTCGTATCATATGAACCAAAGTCACTTTGATATGTTAATCATATTATAAGAAAAAGTTGTTGTCGTTATAAAATAGGCAGTTGTTGGCCACTGGAAAGCGAATACCAAACAATAACGAAATATTGGAAGCTCGCAGTAAGCTCAGGTATTGTGTGAAAGATGTTTTTGCCGAAATAAATCGTGTTTATGGGTCAACTAAGGTGTCTTTCTGGAGAAAGAAATTCGATCTGGGATAGAGTCTGTTAAAAATGCAGGAATATCATGTCGACTGAAGCCAGCAACGGGTTGAAAAAATCGTGTCAAAGATAAGAGATTTTTTTTCAAAATGATGCTAGATATACCCCGTGGGTGATACTGCTTTCATTCTAAAGAAAATCTTGAAAGTTAGTAATATTACTCCTCGTTGGGTGCTCCACATATTGACGACCAACAAACAATGTGTGTTAAACTGCCAAAACATCGCTAAAATGATTCCAAAATAGGACAAAAAGCATTTTGCAAATGCTGTCACTCAAGATGAAACATGGGTACACTATTTTTAACCGGTGCCAAAGGCTGGGAACAAATTATGGGCCGCCAAACATAGCAAAATGTCAATCATTGCTAAATGTACTTGTAGTGAAAAGAAGGTTACGTATGACATAGTCTTCTCTTGTGAACTTGAAGCAATACAGGTGCCGATAAAAATGTGTGACTGGAAGGTAATACCATGATGTTGTATTTAAAACAATGAACAAATACTATAAGAAACGTCGCCCAAACACAAGCTACATACATGTTCGACTTTTGCATGATGATGCTCCAACGCACACCCCTGACATAGTCACACCATTTTTAAAATCAGATAAAGTAAATTTGCTATCAAATCCTCCTTTTTCCTCAGACCTGGCACCTTGCGACCTCTATCTCTTTCGCAAATGGAAAACCTTCCTGTCTGGTCGAAGATATCATTTGCGGCAGGCTCTCGGTTCTGCCTTTCATAAGTTCTATCGAAATAGATCAACCGACAAAAAATGTGCATTTCTAGCCAGGGGAGTATGAATGAAGAAATGCACGTTTCAGTCAGATTTTATGGTTACAAAGCACAAAACGTTTCGAACATCCTTCGTATCTCATTGTTTTTGTTAGTCTTTAACTCGCAGTAAAACACTGACCTGATACGTATCATCTACGTATGACATGTATTAATTAGCAACAAGAAATTTTACTTTATATCCAGGAGACAAAGACGCTAACTTCATAGATGTCTCAAGCGTAGAGAGTTTAAAGGGTTTAACGGACTTTCAGGCGATAACAGAAAAAACGTGGGCATATCTAACAATTAAACAACTGCTAAGTAGGACAGAAGCAGAAACTAATCTGACAGCAGTTGGCATAATGAAAAGTCAAGCAAAGGCCATATCACTGCAGGTATCTCACAAAGCAGTTTCATTCCAGGGTGGAGGTTATCACTTACATCGATACATATTTTATTTCAAGTTAAATTAATTAAGCCTATTCATACGAAGTTTAATGAAAGGAATAAATGTTTGGTTCATAACTGTGGACAACCTTTTTAGATCTGGCCCCGTGTTCACAAAACTGAGTTTGATATTTCAAACATAATATCAGCTAAGTTTGATTTTTATCTCAACTGAGTTTGAGTTCAAAAATGCTGTTCACAAAAAATATCAAAGTCATTATCAGTTGAGAAAAAAAACGGTCTCAGCTGATAATGATTTTCGTTGGTGTAAGCGGTTAAAAGTGTTCGTCACGGAAAGCCATTCACCTGTCGTCTGCAGCTGTCAAAAATGGAAAAGACCGACAGGCTGCCAAACTGGTCCAATGTGGAAAGGACGATGGCTATAGGTCTCATTAATGATTCATATGACCAGCTTTTCAATAAATTTAAAGGGTCATCGTCGGGGGCGACCCAGAAAACTAAGCACTGGCAAGGGATTGCCGACAAATTGAATAGGTGAGTTTGTCAATTCAGTGTAATTTTTCATCTCTTCATGTCATAATTTACATTATTCATTTATAGTCTACTAAATTTGAGGTTGTTCGGTGTTCAAAACAAACATAATTCACAATGAAAGAAATTATGATAAGATCTACCAAGCCAATCTTTCCTTCTATATGCATTTTCTAAATCCTATATTTGTTATTGTAAACAGAAAGTGAAAGTAGGAGTCCTGATAACAGAAAATCATATTCAATGCCTCTTCTCCAAAACCCCATTGTGGATTTTCATAAAACTACAGCTAGCATCAGTATGATGTCTAGTCTGCGCATGTCATAAATTGGGGTCATTTACTCAAAGGTCAACTTTGGGGGAGGGGCGGGGAGTACAAAGATGCTCTTTTTTGTGAAAAAGAACTTTTAGTTTCTTTGGAATATAAGTTGCTTTTTCACGGAAAATGCCAAGTCTCCATGTCCCCGCAGCCCGTGAGGGGTTTGACATCAAAGAAAAATAGATAGATAGGAAGCCTTTTTTATTTTATGCAATTTTATTGAAAAAAAAAAAGCTCTACAGTAGGGTCTGGTTACAGTTCAGTCCTTCAATTTGGAGAACTTTTATTTCGGACACTTATTTTAAAATGCTTGATGTTGTGGATAGTCTGTTGTCAATCAGTCAGAGGTTTGATTTCAATTAAGCTGACAGCAACTGCTAAAGGATATGTAAACTTTATTTTTTTTAAAACAATAGAATCTATCTGTTCACCAAAGCATGCAAGTTTCAATTTTTCTGTTCTTTCATCAACAGTGACATTACATTATTGGATTTTAGCAATTTTAACTGAACCAGGAATGTAAATTTATTTTTGAGTTGGCAAATCACAGAATACTTGCTTTTTTACCATTTTAGTTAAAATAAGTCCATATAATGGATTAAAGGAGCAAATATATTAAGCAGATTATTCAGAAATTGGGGTACTCTCTATTGTAAAAATGACAGTAGTTTAACCGTTTTTTTTTCAATTTCAGTTCTGGCATAACACAGTGTATGCGTAGTGTGGAACATATAAAGAGGATGTATGCAAATGTGAAGCAGAGAGGTAAGAGTTATAAAATAAAGTGAGTTACCTGTATGTTTGTTATCAATATTACCACAAAACCACTGATAGTATTCTGTAGGAAACTTTAAAGGGTATTCAGTGGTTGTGGCAGTGTTTACTTTTGGTGATGAACATATTAAAGTAACCAGTGTCTACTGTTTTCTAACAATAGAAATGGGTAATTATAACTCTAATGTAATTCAGCAAATTTGTAATAGCAATGTAATTTATGTTTTTTCTACATACAATATTTTATGCACTGTTTCAAGTCTATTTTATATGATTTTGTTTTGTTCTCTGGGAAAGTTTTACCTGAAATCAACACTGGATAGTGGACTGGCTTTAGAACAAAACTGGTATTATTTATCAGTTATAAAATAGATATTACAGGGCCTGATAACCAGGCTATTTCTTCAAATGAAAGTTTGCAGTAAACTTTAAACAGAGTGTGCTTGTCATGTATACCTATAAAATCAATGTAAATTCATACCTATAAAATCAATGTAAATATATAAAATGCTTACATTATAGCTTAGGAAAAGGAATGCAGTAAGAAGAAAACTGGTGGTGGGCCAACGGAATCTGAAGAGAAGGTAATTGAGGGCCTGCAGGGAAAACCCCAGTTAGCTGGCATCGAGGGTGGTGTGGATACCTCAGAGACAGGTAAGACTCAATTTTTTGCCATTAAAAAGTCCAAAGATAGTTTTTTAAAAAGTGCCCATAGTTGGTGGGAAGCAGTCAATTTCTCAGAATTGTTTTACTATATTGATCATTAGTACTATAGCTTGGACAATAAGCTGTCAGAAAATGTGTTTACTTAATTCAAAGTTTTGTTTACTATACACAGTGGGCAGTTATTTGGTAATTTAAACATGAATTAAATAGATTATCATTACAAAAGGTGAAAAGATGCAATGCTTGATTTTCTATGCAGATATTTATTTAACATCATGCAGCACTGTATGACTCGGTTCCAGCGTTGTTTATTGCATAATATAACATAATTTTTTTTACTGTTTGTATAATTTTTATAGAGACAAAATTTTGACTCATGCTTGAATTGTTATTTTGTTAAGTCATGTTCATGGTATAAATAATTGTTTTCTGATTCCTAACACAGTTGTTGAAGATTCTGTAAACAGCAGTTTTGTGATCCCTGACACAGTTGAGGATTCTGCAAATACATGTAGTAGTTCCGTGATCCCTAACTCAAGGCAGTCATTGTCAGTGGAGAATTTAGACAACATCAGAGGTATGTTTAAATATAGATAGGGTTACTTGTTAGCTCCACTATAAAACGTAAAACTTTTTTTGATGAATATGGCTTTCTAGTTTCCTTTGCAAGTTGAGAATTGTTGAGAGTGCTGTGCTGTCTTACAGACATCTCTAGTCCAAAATATTTTTCACAAAACTTACTGAGAACAGTCTGTAGAACGATATTGGCCATTTCGAGCCTCTTGTTTCATCAGCGGTCTTATTGATCAGATTTTGAATTATTTCTCTGTTACTGTCAACTAAAATTGGTCAACTAAGTCAGAAAGTGACACCTAGCTCTTTCTTGGCTACCATCTTGCACTTTGAAATAGATTTCTAAATGCAATCTTATCAAATAATGTTATGATATTAAAACAAACGACTTTCAGATGCTTTGTTTGAGGAAGTGATGTCACAAAGTTGATAATGTTACTTACAAGTAATTCACGATAGCCATATTACATTGGGGTGTGTAAGACAAGATTATGTAGCATTATTAAAAATTGCAGATATTTCGGTCTGGTATGCAAGAAAACGTTGTTGGTACTCTAGAAGTTACATTTAATGGTGAATCCTCATGTAAATTGATCAGAAGGTTTGTCTTGTCTGTTTGTAATTATGATAATGTAGTTAAGGGTTGAAATTTGGTCACATATGGTCATAAGTAGGTCTGAGGTGAGTGATATCGGGCCATCTTGACCCTCATGTTTCAAAAACAGTTTCAAGTATGTCAGACAGTAATTATGCCCCACAATGTAGGTGCATAAAGATTGTAAGTTTGCAATTTTGGTCCTCGTCAGTCGAAAGGTAAAAACGTACGTGAAACGATGGCAGCAGACAATCTGCTGGATCTAGAGATGAAAAGGGCCATACTTGAAATTGAACTAACAGAGCAGCGGAAAGACCAAGAAAAGAAAATGTTCGAAATTAAGAAGAATTATCAAATACAACAATTGAACAGAGAAAAGATATTTATGATTTGAAAGAACAAGTCCTCTTAAAGATGAGAAAACTTAAAAATGCATTTGAACAACCTGAATGTGTACATAACAGTACAGGAAATGTAATTATTAGCTGCAACCAAATTTGACAGAATTATAGGCCCTATGACGATTAAATTTTGCATCTATGTTGCACTTTGATTAAAATTTTGCATGCTAAGGTAACTACTCTGTACAAATAGAGGATAATTTGTTAGACTTTCAGTGTAATATCACATATCATGTTTATGATTGATTGTAAAGGAATGAATTGATAGCGACCAAAGCTTTAACAGAATTATGGCCCTTTGTTGATTTTTATGCCCCCACAAAGTGGGAGCATATAGCGTTGGACTTGTCCGTCCGTCCGTCCATCCGTCCGTCCGTACGTCCCGAAAGTCTTATGAGACGCAACTCCTCTTAAACCGGATGGCAGATTTTGCTCAAACTTCCAGGGATGAACAACTTTAATGTGTAGATGGTAGTAAAGAAAGGAATTTTTGCTGCGACCAAATTTAACAGAATTATGGCCCTTTGTTGATTTTTCACTATATACTATGTAAAAAATTTGTGAAAGCAACTCCACTTAGAAACGGATGGCAGATTTTGCTTAAACTTCCAGGGATGAACAACCTTAATGTGTAGATGGCAGTAAAGGAAGGAGTATTTTTGCTGTGGCCAAATTTAACACAATGTTCAATGTGTTTGATTACTTTTTAGTAGTATACCATATAGAAATTTTGTGAATGCAACTCCTCTTAAACTGGTTGGCAGATTTTGCTTACACTTCCAGGGATGAACAGCTTTAATGTGTAGATGGTATCGGAAGGAAGGAAAATTTTTTGCGACCAAATTTAACAGAATTATGGCCCTTTGTTAAGTTTTTCACTATATACCATATAGAAATATTGTGAACGCAACTCCTCTTAAACCGGATGGCAGATTTTGCTTAAACTTCCAGGGATGAACAGCTTTAATGTGTATATTCAGGTAGTAAAGGATAAATTTTTGTTGCGACCAAATTTAACAGAATTATGGCCCTTTGTTGATTTTTTCACTATATACCATATAAATTTGTTGCCAACAAATTTAACAGAATTAGGCCTAAATCCTTGTTGATTTTTTCACTATATACCATATAAATAATTGAACATATAAATTTTACATTTGTAATTTAATTTAACATGTACATAAGGTTACCGTAGATCATTTTAGGTATATGTACAGAAATGAAACAGTGGAATGAAAAAGTTCCACATAAAAATCTTACATACAGATATGCTTGCTCTTGTTTATGAGCACATCTGCACAGTGGGGGCATCCGTGTCCTTTGGACACAATTCTAGTTTTGATAATGTATTGCATAAAGATTGTAAGTTTGCAATTTTGATTTCAGTGAAAGGTAAAAAGAGGAAAATGGCAGCAGACAATCTGCTGGATCTAGAGATGAAAATGGCCATACTGGAAATTGAACTAACAGAGCAGCGGAAAGACCAAGAAAAGAAAATGTTCGAAATTAAGAAGGAGTATCAAATACAACAATTGAACAGAGAAAAGATTATTTATGATTTGAAAGAACAAGTTCTGAGAGAAAACTTAAAAAATGCATTTGAACAGAATTACTTAACAGTACAGGAAATGTAATTATTAGCTCAACAATTTGAAGAATTATAGGTCTATGACATTAAATTTTGCATCTATGTTGCAGCTTTGATTAAAATTTTGCATGCAAGGTACTATCATGTACAAATAGAGGATAATTGTTAGTTTCAGTGTAATATCACATAGTCATGTTCCTATGATTGATTGTAATCGATTAATTGATAGAAAAGCTTCCAAAATGGATTAAATCAATTTTTAGTTATAATAATCAGTGATTGTTTCGTCTTTTTTATTTTGAATAATTAAAGGCATTTTTGATATTCAAGAAATTAATGTCATGTTCAAGAACTGTCTAGGGGAAACACAAGAGTGGAAGTTCACTTACTGATTATTTTCAGAGCTCACCTGAGCATGAAGTACTCAAATTGTGATCGCCTGGTGTCTGTTGTCTGTCTGTCCACACTTTACCTTGTGAATGCAAAAGAGGCTGCATTTTTAGCTCGACTTTTCTATGAAAAGGGGAGCTATCCTACTCGCCCCGGCATCGGCGTTGGTGTCACACCTTGGTTAAGTTTTTCGTACCACCCCACTTTATTTCAAAAGTATTAGAAGTAGGGGGGGGGGGGGGGGGGGGGGGGGGGGGGGGGGGGGGGGGGGGGGGGGGGGGGGGGGGGGGGGGGGGGGGGGGGGGGGGGGGGGGGGGGGGGGGTTTTTTGGGGGGGGGGGGGGGGTTTTTTTGGGGGGGGGGGTTGGAGGGTCGCTTTGAAACTTACTTTGAAACATGGTGTTAACCATCATAACCTCCATCTACAGACAAGAGTACATAACTCTGTCAAGGTTTTTGACAGAATTATGGCCCTTTTTTACTTAGAAAGTGTATTGAGCTTGGTTAAGTTTTTCGTACCACCTCACTTTATTTCAAAACCATTGGAGGTATTGCTTTGAAACTAACCATACTTGTTAACCATCATGACCTACATCAATAGACAAGAGTACATAACTCTGTCCAGGTTTTGAACAGAATTATGCCCCTTCTTTACTTAGAAAATACATTGAATATGGGTAAAATCCACTTATTGCCTTAACCCTTTGAGATATTGCTTTGAAACTTTGAATGCTTGTTTACATCATTACCCCCATCTGTAGGCAAGAGAAGGTAACTCTTTCAGGGATTTGTTTTAAAAATGAAGGCCCTTTATCGACTTAGAATCTTGGTTAAGTTTTTCGTACCAGTCCACTTTTTGACTAAACTGTTCGAGATATTACTTTGAAAGTTGGAATACTTGTTTACCATCATGATCCCAAAACATGGGTAGGAGAAGGTAATTCTGTCAAGGATTTTACATGAATTATGGCCCTTTTTGACTTAGAAACTCAGTTAAAATTTTCATTCTTGTCCACTTGTTGACTTAACCATTTGAGATATTACTTTGAAAGTTGGAGTACTTATGTACCATCATGAGACCTATCTGTAAGCAAGAGAAGATAACTCTGTGAAAATGTTTCTTGATTTGTACTTAGAAATTCCTAGTTAAAGTCTTGTGTGCCCTTAACTGTCAAAGTTTTGTTTTATTGGCAAGCACTAAAAAAGTCGAGCGCGCTGTCCTACTGACAGCTCTTGTTCACTGGATTTTCATAAAATTTTGTCAGTATGACTGTCTTGATAAAATCTAGGTCAAGTTTGAATATGGGTCACCTAGGGTCAAAAACTAGGTCACCCAGTTAAAAACCTTGTGTATGCCATACAGGTGACATTTACAACCCAATCATCATGTGAATTGGTCAAAAGTTTTGCCTTGTCAATGTTGACAGAATGTATGTGTTTCTGATTACAGTTTAGAGTTGAAGTTTGGTCGCGTATGATCATGAGTCACAGGTGAGGGATATAAGGCCATCTTGGCCCTCTTATTTTACTAAAAATTGAAAGGTTTTAGAAGTATAAGTACTGCAATGCTTTTGGAACTTACAACATATACAACACATGCTTTACTGTTTTTGACTACTTCAAAGTAGCATAACAGGTTAGTGTCAAGATTCAAGTCTTGATCTTTCCTTATGAGAGGGAACGTTCTGTTAAACTATGACCTCCAGCTAACTGGTATCTACCAGTATGGTCTCAAATTTCAGTCAGTAGAATTTCTTGTAAATCAACCAATTACATGAAGACTTCATCTTTATTCAGGTTTTACAAGGACTTTTGGACCTTCTTCCTTCAATCAAAGATTGGTCTAACTATAGTCCAATAAACTGTTCTTTAAAGTTTATGGTAGCTTTGAAAGGAGCGCTTGGTTTTCTAATGTGATGATATAGTCCAAAATGTTGATTTCACATTCAATTTCTTATCAAATTTTATATGACAGTATTACCATTAACTCCCAGCTCTTAAGGTTGCTGTTAAAAAAACATTTTTAAGATAATTTGAAGTAATTCTTTATTTAAGAATTTTCGAAGAAAAGGGAAGCTACCCTACTCGCCTTGGAGTCCAACGTTGGTGTCAAACCTTTGTTAAGTTTTTCGTATCACCCCACTTTATTTCAAAACTATTGGAGGCATGGCTTTGAAACTTACCATACTTTTTTACCATCATAACCTACATCAACAGAAAAGAGTACATAACTCTGTCAAGCTTTTTGACATAATTATGCCCCTTTTTGACTTAGAAATACATTGAATATTGATAAAATTCACTTATTGACTTAACCCTTAGAGATATTGCTTTGAGACTTTGAATGCTTGTTTACATCATTACCCCCATCTGTAGACAAGAGAAGGTAACTCTGTCAAGGATTTGTTTTAAAAAAATCTTGAAAGTTGGAGTACTTTGGAACCATCATGACACCTATCTGTAAGCAAGAGTAGATAACTCTGTTAAAATGTTTCTTAATTTGTACTTAGAAATTTATAGTTAAAGTCTTGTGTGCCCTTAACTGTCAAAGTTTTGTATTATTGGCAAGCACTAAAAGAGTTGAGCGTGATGTCCTACTGACAGCTCTCGCTATAGAAATTAGGAATGTATAACATTTATGATTTTGGTATGGTTCATACAGTTCAATGTTTCTAAGATCTTCCGCTTCTGTTTTTTTAAACACATTTACAGAGGTTGTTACATGAATAAGATGTAGGCATTTTAATTGTCAGCCAACACTGTGATATTTTCATGTGATTTAATTACTGTCTCACAGAAATGAAATGTGATAATTGCATTAAATTAAATTATTATTTTGTAATGTTAAAGCAATTTGTGATATTTAATTTATGATACAAATATGCATTTCTGATTATCTGATATTCTGTGATGATTACTGTACATTTTCCTGTTAAGCGCAGAGCATTTCCTGAAATAGTCATTTGATAGCTCTTGTGTAAAGCTTTTCAACTGAAGTCACAGCAAAGTCAAGTCAGTAAAGTCAAGTCAGACCAGATTATATTTGTTGACTGAGTATTTATATATTGAGTATATGGTCAGAGTTATGATTGCTACATGTAGTTCAAATTAGTGACAAGTCAAGTCAAATGCATTGATTGACATTGTGTTTCATGATTTATATACATATCCTCTATTTATTGTGTGCATTGTTATATCATTTATACTTGATGTTAAATAGAAGGTTAATAGCTATTCATAGCTAATGTTAGTTGTATTGCCCCATACCGACAAGAGATAAATTTTTTATTTGTATAAGGTTTTCACTATTTATTCAAGGACATAACACTGTGAAACTAAGTTACATGTGCATTATGTTGTTATATTAAACAAATTGTTGTGTTTTACATTCAATAAATTGTGAAAACAATCTGATTTTTGTATCAACATACTTGCCGAAACATGGGTATACCTTTGCTGAGTGTTGTTGGAACATGCTATAGCAAATTAAAATGAATTTGTGACAAATTCTAAGCACAAATAGGGGAATAATGCAATTTGAAAGTTTGATGAACAAGTCATAAGAAATGACAAAATTATAGCCAAGGTTAAGGTTTTTTATGGACGGACGGACAAAGTGATCCCTATGTATCGCCTTTTCTAGGAAAGGGCGACACAAAATACAAGATTTGACCATATAATTCCTTTCCACACATTCAAGTGAATGCTTGTTTATTTCATGTTTCAATTGAAAAAAGCATTTGCGATGTACTCGCGAAAGTGACTGCCAGTTTCTGCTCCTTGATATGGTTGTACATCTGGTGGCTGTTCATCAGTCTCTACATCCCTAGAGAAACAGTCATTCCTTTCCATACCAATGTTGTGCAGTACGGCACATGCAATTATTATTCTGCATGCCCTGACTGGTGACACCCTGAGGCCATACTTCAGACAAGGAAATCGTCTCTTGATTATAGTTACTTTTAGTCGAAATCGTGTCACGATCATGAAATGTGTAACGTTAAATAAAACAGCAAACTGAAAATGCAGATGCCGACGTCCATAATCATGTCATGTTTTATCTACAAGTTCTTCATACTATTTACCTGTACAATAGTCTGTGGAGCATGATAAGGTGTCATCAGATACTTTTTACACGGATAGCCTGAATCTCCAAGTAACAAAAAAACAAAAGGGCCAGACCAAACGCGCCCCCAAAGCCGACCCAAAGGCACACCACCAACACGGAAAAAACCCACCCCCCCCCCCCCCCCCCCCCCCCCACAACACACACACACACACACACAATCATGTACACACACAAACATACACTACCAACACACACAAGCATACCCTTCTATTTCTCCTGAAAAATGTTTAAACTTATTCATGAGCATTTCCTATACTTTACTTATGAAATTTGTTATGTCACATTGGTCTTCATTCGTATCTCGACTTCGAACAGGAGAGACAATCGTTAAAATGTGTATAGTAGTGCATGTACGAATTCGTTTTTTACAAGTTTTTAGATATGGTGCATTTTAAATTAGTGGAAATTGTTTAAATAATGTACATGTACTAAAGAAAATCTATTTAGTATTCGTTAACAGTATACACTCTTTGCCATATGAAATGTATTGCCATATGGGTCTATGACCTTGTTTTAGATATAAAGAAATGCACCTTTAATCTTCACTATCAAATCTTACCTCGTTCTAAACGTGCACTTATTTCACTCTCTCTTAGAATTCTTGAATCGTGTACGCTTCCTGGCCACTTCGCAACCACGTCAAGTATCCTGAAGGTGGCGTCACATATCATCTGTAAAGCAGTTGAAGTTGAGTTATTTTCATAAAATAGGACACCACTTAACCTTGCAGAATACTGGTTCATCGACATAATTCTGTTATTCGGATAGTAACATAAGATGTTCGAAGGGGCGTTCATGGTAAATCATACTGAAGAACTGTGCCTGCACATATGTTGAAAGTCTGATCACGATCCATGACATCTGTACAGTCGATCGCTAATGTTTATCCACCACACGGTAGTCAGCAGGTTAAGAGTCAAACCCACAGAACATAGAATCATAATATGATTTATGACACATCACAGGGACTTAGACCCTACCCTGTCTTCCAACATGAAATGTTACATTAGGATTTGCCATTTGAATTGGTTGTTTTGAAAACAGACCTACATGTTCTTTGAGTTAAGTTTCCATCATATGAAAACATCATAATTTTATTGGTTGTTCATCACTGAAATGTTGGCAGTTAAAATCTTAAGGCAACTTGTCAGATAAAATGTTTATTGCACGAGTAGACATGTATACGTTTAAAATACCTAAAAATGGCAATAGAACAACAGTTCCAGCACTTAAATCTTAAAAAGTATGTAAAACAATACTTGAATTATTCACCTGAACGTTAATGGAGTGAAATCCCTTCCTGTTCACATAGTCTTCCTCGTTCTTGTTGGGTGCCTGTATTCTTATCTGCGTCCCGTCTATCAATCCAACTATGTTAGGAAACCCTAAACAAAAATAACGCACTTTGTGAAAATAATGTTTTAAATGCAAGATGTGTGTACAACATCAGAAATCGACCCCCTCTACGAATTTCAAGTTTTCGTCGAAGTTTATAATAAAATTTTGATTGATTTATTTAAAATGTGAGGTTGGGGACGACAGAGGTCAAAAGCAAAAGATGAGACGCACTCTCCTAAATTGGGGTTGCACACAAGGTTGGTGTAAGAACATTGAATTTGTTCAAAAGCAGATATAATAAGGAAAAACGAAAACATAATACACGATGAATAGTTTAGTGGTATATTTTGCATATTTTTCCACACTTGTGACGGATGCAGGCTACTTAACGAGACAAGAATAGTTGCGGACAGTGTGCAGTAGGCCTCTACACTTTGATTTAACATAATGAAACTTTTAATTAATAGATCTATTAATAATTAATTTAATATCTTTATTTCGCATGCGTCGCATATGTTATTTACATGACTTTTATTAAATATGGACCATGTTCTGGAATAAAACAATATTCAATTCTATTCTATTCTAACATGATGTTCTATTCAGACTAGTCCCCCTTACATGTAACTACACAACTATTTACACTAGTAACCAATGAAAATGCATCATGCGGCAACTGCAAACTATCTACCTACTTGCAACATTAAAAAATTCCATCTGACAGTTGTGGCGATCTGTTCTCATGCGTACAAATTGTCCCGCTAGACTGCCAATTTTTGACGTAAACTCATGAATAGCCCGACTCACGCTGGCTCTTGATATCCCGTGAAGGTCAGCCGTAACTATGTGATGGCAGTTGGTTGCATAAAAATGTATAGCAACTAGAGTTGTTAACAGATCTGGTAGGGGGTTTGATCTTCCTGTGGCCCTCTCCAGTTGAACCAGCTGGCAAATGTAAACAACTGTCTCTGGGAAGAACCGGTAGCGCTCCCGGATTTCCTCACGACTCAACATTTCTAGTGGATTTCTCCTGTCCCGGAAAACTCTCCGATCTACCACCAATTCTTCGTTTAACAAGCGAACTCTTCGAAGTCCTCGCACCACGTCGACCATTTTGTTAGCATTTAGAATTGTCACCATAGTTACTTAGTTTGATAATCATTTCTGAGACTAATGTGAATCTGTCTCAGAAAATCAAACTCAAACTCAGATGATAATTGAATTTTGATAATGATATTTTTTTGTGAACACGAAACTTGAGATCGTTCTCAATATTACATGATCAAACTCAGTTTGAGTTTGAAAATCAATCTCAAATAGTTTTGTGAACACGGGGCCTGGTGGTTAATTGAGCATGTAATAAGCAATTCAGATTTTGTTTCCATCTGATGGTTTGATTTTGGAGGTAAGAAATGCGATTTTCATTATGTAATTGAAGTCAAATATCGCAATTTAGTAAATAGTCTATTATTGAAAGTACATGATATCATCTCCGTCAATGTCTGGTGACCACGTAATTAGTAAACAGTGTAGCTATGAGGATCATTTTCAGTAAATTTAATGCTCATTTTGATTGTATACTATTTCGTGAATCGAAAAGAAAGTCAGGATTAGAGATCGAACGTTACATGTATCTATAACTCTATTTTCGGGGTTAACTTAAAACGTTTTGGTAAATGCTCAGCACAGATACAGTTTTTCTGTTACATGTATGAAAAGCTGCTGTCTTTCAGGTTTTCGTGAAAAAAAACAAGGTTCTTCGAACTGTCTGAAATAATCATATTTTAGAACGAAAGCATTTTTGTCTTTTTAAAGAATACGCTAGCTATTAAACTATAAAACGTTACAAACACTTTTGAAATACTAAGATTAAAATTTTGTAAAGCGGTGCCGTCAAACCATGCTCATCATTTTCGCAAATTGCTTTTTACTTGCGTTGTTGATTTTAGCCATTACTTTTATATTTTATGTTTTAGTATATGCTTTTGGAGAAATTAAAAACGAATAACCGGAAACTGTGAACCAGCAGCTTCACAGAAAGGAATCAATGTAATGGTAACTCGACTTCTTGTTGTATCGAAGTAGGTCATTATTTGATGGGCATGTATACTTAAGGTGCAAATGATAGCAGGAATATCATAGTATTAACTACTTTCTGTAGTCCATACAAATGTGTAAAGTAAATGATATTTTTAGTATGGCTTCGTCACACCGTTGACTTCAATGGTAGTAACAAAACCGGAAGTGGATTCCGACGAGTGGAGACCACCAAAACGTGAGACCCATTGCCCAATTTCTTTCACATATCAAGTAATTTAGACTTCAGCTCAAAGCCTTCTGATATATATAACCATATAATTACAACTTGAATAAAACGGCCCATGGACCAGATCTTTGATCAACATTAAAAATATAAAAATAGTAAATTCAACCAGGGCATTTGAATGGAAATTAACTCATTTCTTTCTTAGACATTGATGTCTTTTGTCTAGGAATGTTTTTGCTTTGTAATTGAATTATTTGAAAATGCATAAATAATATTTTCTATATTTGCTGCCAATCGGTTTGATCAAGTTAATGGATTGTTTTCTTCAAAATTTGTATATACTCTGTAACACGTGTCTACGCGATAAAGCTTATATCGTTCTGTTAGTACAAAAAAAGTAACGAAAATACCGAGCCGTCTAGAGTCATTTATATCCTACTCTAAAATGATGTTTTATATTTCTGTTGTTAGTGCAGGTTTTGCATAGGCCACAAACGACAACGGCAAGGCCATATCGATATTATGGTGGCGGTGGCGGTGGCGGAGGTGGTTACGGAGGAGGTGGTGGTGAGTAGTTTACTATATTTCAGAGCTATGGATTAATACAACCTTAATTATTTAATAAATATGATGGTTTGTGATTAATTAACAATATCTACACATAGTCATCTTCAAAAAAAGAAAGAACCTGCGAAGCTGATTAGGTTCGAAAGTCATAGCCGTACAATTAAATTTAAAATATAAAAGCCAATGTCGTAACACAACAAATTAGTTCAAATACTGGGGCTTCTTAAAACGTAAGTTATCAAAGACTGTGATATTTTATGTTAACTAAATGTAGATAATGATTCCTTCAGTAGTATACTTTATGCTGCCTGAACACTTAATAATCTACATTTTAGTAGAATCGTTGCTCTGTATCGAGTTTTATAAAGTTTTCACTGACGTCGACTCACATGTAGAAGTAAGCCATCCGAGATTTATTGAACATGATTATTATATCAAAGGTGGAGATCCTCACTATATGATACGGATCAAACATATTGATAATCCCATTTGTTTTGATGTCCAAAGCATGGATGGAGAGGTTCACAACCTGATCACAGATCCACGAAACAGTACGTTAATTGTTTGTTCTCGTATTAATTGTTCCAGTCAGAAAATCCTTGAATGACGCAAGAGGGGGGGGGGGGGCTCTTCGTCAGTCCCTCCGCGTGTTAGTAACTGTTTGATCGGAGCCTAACTTAGATATGTATCGAATACAGCGTTCGTTGAAAGAGAACATTTTAAAATTTGACAAGCATTTTAATGTGGTTGTTAACATACCCACAAATATGTAGTGATAGCATTATGCTACACCTTGCTCGGATTATATCTCAATAGCATCATTTTCTTTCGTTCAATATTAAAAGTAAAAAAATGTACAAATGTGTAGGCTGTCTATAGAGGTCAATGAAACTGAAATATTTTAACTGCACATGCCTTACTACACAAAGGCGATACAACCATATGCAATTGACTTATAATTAGACGTGTTGTATTGTTAAGAAGTGTATTTTTCCTACAGAAATCATAATCAACACTCAAATCATCAGCGGAAATTTGCATAAAGATGGTGAGCC
Source organism: Saxidomus purpurata (assembly GCA_022818135.1). NCBI lineage: Eukaryota > Metazoa > Mollusca > Bivalvia > Venerida > Veneridae > Saxidomus > Saxidomus purpurata. The sequence goes on from JAFMSR010000011.1 coordinate 42,580,058, forward strand.
AAAGACATATATTGGCGAGATCGCCATTCAAATGGCTCATCACGTCCTGGTTATAACACCTGATGCCATCACATTTGATACAAAGGTAAACATTCGATAATAACAAAAGACTGCTCGTACTGAGAATAAGCCTTGTAGGAGGAGGTGTATTAGATAAGTGCTATGTGTTTGATGATACATAAGTTCGCATACTTTTTGAAGGCAAATATTAACAGGATTAAGTCATAGATAAAGCTATAGGAATAAAATCTTTATCTAAATTAGTTGTCTAAAACTAATGATGTATCATTTCAAGTTTTAACTTACCTTTGGTACATATTGAAGTCGTTTAATTCAATTAAAGTCGTTTTAGCATAATTAAATAATGTTTAGCATGGATTCTTGAACGTAAAACGAAATTGTATGTTACAAACGATTGATGTTTTTTTCTAAAAATATTTCGCATTGCAAAATAATCAGTGGACTCTAAGGTTAGTCTACAGCCTGCAAAATGATGTCCAAGGTATTGCTTGATTTTCAGGTATTCCAATGGACTGATGAGAAGCTAAAACATTTCGGTGGACATGAGTTCATGTTATCTGAAAAGGGTCATCTGCTAACTGTGCGATTCAAATTTGGTGCTGAGGTGCTTATTAAACGACATTCGCGCCGTGGAGACATCAGCTATTTGAATTTGTTCGTTAAACATGAGGACGGGTTCAGCAAAAAAACTACAGGATTAATCGGTATGTGTAAATTTTAATAAAAAAAGTATTTCCTGAACGTAATCAAAAAGAAGTATAATCAAATCAAATTTTCCAATAAAACGTGTTTACTAACATTTGCTCCTTGCATTTTATAAAGAATACAACGAAAATTGGCTTTAGGCGATCATTTTCAAATTGGTATTTGCGTCAAGGCTAGGTAAATTGTATTCATGGAGAATGTTGACAACTCTGTTTTGCCAATAATATTTAGTATAGGTAGGAACAGTGTGAACGTTGCTTTTATTGAATAACCCTCTTTTAACATATTCAATTAATTTTATTTACTTTAATAGGTCAGTTCGTCAACGGATTTAAGCACATATATCTACGAAAGCAGTTTACAAACAAAAGTGGACAGCAAGTAGCCAAACTTCAAATAAAAGAAGGAGCTAAGTTTCCATCCAAAGGAAATGCCGTCACCGCTGAAGTAGGAGAAAAAACACGTCGGAGGATTCCCGCTAAACTTGTCCCGAGAGCCGACGTTATCGAAAAGGGAACTGAAATGTGTTGGATGGTTCATAAACAGTTTGGAGAAGCTCTTTTTGGTGATCGTACTGCGTTCCTGAAAAAAGATCTTATTGACATATGAATCATTTATACTTTTGTAAATTACAAATTTCAGAATTTTTGTGAGATGTAAGGCATTTACACATTTTTCTTAACTCTGAAATTCACGAAAGTAATTTGTACAAAGTATTGAACTTTCGTACGTGTGTGTCTGTTGATATTAGACGTAGCTTGGTGGAACTGTGCTCATGATGACAATATTTTACTGAACTCAAAAGAACTGTTAACTAAGTTAACTTATGAAATATACCTAATTATGAACGGTGTCTTTGCATGAATGACATTCGCACATTCTGTTCCAATGTTTTATTATTAACAATGTGGTGCTATGCAAGATCTGTTTAATATAACAGTGAAATAGTAGAAGACGAACGAATATTGAATCTACCCCCGAAAGTGAAAACTATCGATATAGTTTATAATAAATACTTGTGGACAAAATGAGTCTACTTCTTATTTTACTGTATTTAAAAAGACCAAGGTGTTTGAGATTTTGTGTATCGTGCACTGTACTGAAACTATGAATCATATAATATTCTTTCTTATTTCTTCTAAAACGTCGATATGTAAGTTAAGATCTATAATTTGGTTCACATTTTCTGTACATTTACATTTTCTGTTACACCGTATCGTTCTTTTCTATTTATATTATACACATGTTCTATATATACAACATATGTCGAAATATAAAACAAACGTTCAATGTGTTCAATTACAAACCACCGCCTTCAGGTGAATGAAATTGACATAAATATTCCAGCTTATTTAAGTGATAGTGAACGATACCATCGTAACGCAACTACAGTCTTAGAACCTTTATAAGAATCTAAGAATTTTATAAAAGCATAGTAATGACCAGATAAAGTATACAAAACCGAGAGAAAAAAGTTTCTAAAACTAATCAACCAGTAAACATTTATTTAACGAAGTTAATCCTTCTATATAAGATATAATTTAGGAACGTGCCAAGATATCCTAAAATTCTAGCAGTTTCAATAACAAGATATCAATTTTGACTGAGTGATACAGCCAGTAAAACTGTAATTAATCATAGCATTACTATTTCAAAACAGTGTTACAGAAGATGAAATCCAATCAGTAAAGCTTTACAATAATCCTACACGAATTGTTCAACCGTTGCCATCCTATCTGTGAAACTACTCTACCTGATCCGGATATGGCTACAGCATTTTATGTGTAAAGTTTTGAAATCTGCAAAATATATTTTAAAACAAAAAATAGCGAAAGAAAGAGCGTGTTTACCGTGATGCAAGAACGTCCTGGTCACGTGACTGGAACATGTGGTGTAAACAACATACATCTACGAATAGGCATGCGAGAATACCCCCACCCATTTTCGTTTTAGCTGATACTTCAAATTTACTCACAATCACCTGCAATGGCTCCTTTTGATGACTGAATATGAAACATAAGAAAATCTGCGATGAAAATGTGTTACAAACACGGAGGACCATGACACTATATTTTAATAGGGACAATGCTTGAGTGGATCGCGGCATTTCCACACCTCTTCCTCCATTACATAAGTTTAAACTCTTAACAGGACCGACTTATATACAGGGTGTATAGACATTCATCCTAATATATGACCTTTGCTGTTTCAAACTACGATCGGTCATATACCCTTGTTATAAGTACTTAGCTTCACGAAACAAATTAAACACTTTACCAAAATTAATAATAGTATTTTTAAATTACTTGCGCAAATTGTCTGAGTAGTTTTGATTCAGGACAAATACTACATAGTAGTCGCTAATGATGTCTGATATTTACGTCTTAAATGTGAATAAATATTTTGTAACAAACTCATATATCTAGAAAATGTTTTTAAAAAAGAACAAAATGAAGACTAGTACCACAAAAAGTATTGTACTGTAGCAGTTTGAAAGCTGTGAATATCTTTCCTTGTTTACAAGAGGGAATACAGTACTTTTACATTTACTATGCTCTTCAGTTGTGGGTATGAACTTGCCTTCGATATGAAAACACTGAGTCGGTGTTTATTATCTTTAACATTAAATAAACATAAGTAGGCGTCTCTATTTTTAACTTAAATAGATTAAATCAAGGTGTGTACCCTGCACAAAATCAATTGACTACATTCTCTTTATTTCCACTTTTCAGTGATTATTTCTTTTACAATACAAGAAGAACACAAAAAAGAAATCAAAATAAAGCCAACATTGACAATATTTACAATTAGCATAGTATTATGTTTACATAAAACAATAAATTACATTAAAGGTACATGAATCTTTATACACACTGGTTGCATATAGTAACATTATATATTTGGGAAAATATCTTCTTTGCAATATAATCTGAGTTATTGATTCTATGGAATGAAATGCTTGATACCCCCCCCCCCCCCCCCCCCCCCCCCCCCCCCCCCCCCCCCCCCCCCCCCCCCCCCCCCCCCCCCCCCCCCCCCCCCCCCCCCCCCCCCCCCCCCCCCCCCCCCCCCCCCCAACCCCCCCCCCCCCCCCCAACCCCCCCCCCCCCCAAACAAAAAAAAAAAAAAAAAAAAAAAAAAAAAAAAAAAAAGGGGGGGGGGGGGGGGGTGGGGGGGGGGGGGGGGAAAAAAAGAGTGGGGGGGGTGGATTTTTTTTTTTTTTTTTTTTCCCTTTTCTTTTTTTTTTTTTTTTTTTCTTTTTTCAGAAAAAAAAAAAAAAAAAAAATTTTTTTTTTTTTTTTTTTTTTTTTTAAAAAAAAAAAAAAAAAAAAGAAGAAAAAAAAAAAAAAAAAAATGTTTGAAAAAAAAAAAAAAAAAAAAAAAAAAAAAAAAAAAAAAAAATTTTTTTTTTTTTTTTTTGAAAAAAAAAAAAAAAAAAAAAAAACCCTTCGGGGCCGGCAAAAAAAGGGGGGGGAAAAAAAAAAAAAAAATTTTTTTTCCGGGGGGGTTAAAAAACCCCCTTCTCAAAGCCCCCCCTTTTTCCTTCAAAGGCTGTTACGATAATTGCTATATGTATAATACCTCTTCTGTTTAAGGGGAAATATCTTGCATATAGAAACATATTACGAGCTGTGTAAGGCGAACTGTAACCTAGAGGGAATCAGATTTGTCGAAACGAAACACGAGAAAGTCTCTGGGTAGAACAGTATCGGAATCATATGTTAATTTAATTTCGTGAATATATTTACAACACATGTGAATATAGCACTGTAACTTTTCGCTATCTGTCCCGAGGGTAGGTAAGCTGCTTGGTTCAGAACTATTGAGATACTGGAATGCATTGTTATAAAATTGCGAGTTGTTTCATTTATAATCGTGAATACACTTGAACTATCACTGAAGATGATGAATACCCCCCGAACACCTAACTGACACAGTGTTTAAAATTCATGTAACATTTGATGACCTGCACGAGACATGAAACTGATTACTTTTGTGAATAACATCAAATTCTGACCAGGGGTTTAAGAGATTAGGAGCGCACAAGATTTTATTATGTCAAGTCCCTGTGACCTTGATTTAGTGACCCGAAACATAGACCACGCACCACTAGGCATGGTACTTATCACTTCTGTCAAATATCATTAAATTATGACCAGAGGTTTAGGAGTTTACGTGCGCACAAGAATTTGCAGTATCGTGCCCCTGTAACCTTGACCTTTGACCATATGACCCGAAACATAGACCATGCACAACTAGGCATGGTACTTATCACTTCTGTAAAATATCATTACATTGTGACCAGGGGTTTTGGAAATTAAGGGTCCACAAAATTTACTATCTCGAGCCCTTGTGACCCTGACCTTCATGAAACTGATTTCCACTCTCGTTCTAAGTTTTGCCATTTTAACTGAATGTGAAAGATAAGATTCTGTTGGTATTAGCCAGACGTCGTTCTTGGTTAACAGACGGCGGTTTTTTATTTCAAAACAGTTAGACTTTTGTTTACATGTTCATAAAGTCAAGATGTTGCATTTATGATTATGGACACGTTAAATTGTTAAAGTAATATACAATATTAATAAGTACTGTTAGGTATGATTTTGTCTGTAGGAAGAACACAACTGCCTGATGATATAAAACTTGATATTATTTCATTCTCTTTATTAATCAACAAATTCTACAATTCTTTATGTAAAGATCTATAAATATATCGCAATAATATGCAATAATTCAGTTTTAAAATTACCAGTTTGTCAAATTAAACTTTTTACCTTACTGGCAGCAGGTCTGTTTCACCAGTGCAGACTATGATAAGTCTAAACCACTCATTATTCACTGATCAAAATTGTATCTGTTTGTACATGTAAAACCTGGTAAAAACTAAATGAATGTATATTTTCTTAAAAGAGCCGTTAAAATCCATTTCGAAAATTCAACAAAGTAAAGTGAAGCAAATATGCAGTGGCACGGCAAAATTTTAGCTGGAGTGTTTCTGTTGATTGCTATATCAATGCTGCAAACAGACAGTAGTCTGCAACCATATCATTGTTAAGCTACTTCGCAGCTCCTTCCCCCATGCACGCCGGTACATGTTGCTCCTCCAACACCATGCTTGCAGGTTAGTGTGATTTACATATATGATGACGGATATATGATTGCAGCTTCGTCCGTTTCCCGATGGACATGAACAATGATGTCCTGTTTTACTATCATTATTGCTTAAACGCCAGTCAATGTTAAATAGTCTGTTCTTGTGACACCTGGTTGGCGTGCATCATGTATGTAAATCATACAACGTAGGAAAATGGCACCCATCCATCCGTTTTCAACATACTTGTAGCCATACATAGCTCTGAATTCCTTCATTGCTTTCCCATCATATGCTTTAGAACTGATGAGGTAGTCCTCAGGATATGTCAATTTCGGCCAATTGTTGAGGTATTCCACATGGTCTTCGTATATGAATTTCGATCGATCCCTATGGTCATTCTTTACCAACATAGCATCTCCTGGAGACAAACCTAAAGAGAACAAATTTATGAAATTGTAAGCAACCTCATAAAATCTGTCTTTTGCGGTTGAAAATAATAAAACTCAGGGAAAATGTTGGCTGATCAGTTCTGGATCTCAGTCGGTTCCTACCAATATGGTGCGCGTCAAAAATTCATTCGTCTGTTGAAAATAGACTGCTTTACAATAGGTTCAAGGTAAAGACGTATCTAATGAATCGTCAAGTTAGAGTTCAATTATTCGAGTGCCACTAGAATGTTTGAGAACTGTTCTTGGCACAAAATATCAACGTGTCTACCGCAAACATTCATTCAAGCCGGCTTTAATTGTACAATAGTATTTCATTCCTCATCTTAGCAAGGATGCATGTCAAACCCAGACATAAATTCAATTATCTTGAACAGGCCCGATATACATTAAAACTTACTTACGTGATAAAAATATACACATTAAAACTTACTTAAGTGGAAAAACTGCAATAGCAACTTTTTGAAACGTGAAAATCAGGGCAGTACATTACATCTTTTAATATGTTGGTAAAACACATTCAAATAAACTCGAGCAGGACGTCGCAAGAAGGAGAAATATAAAAAGAGGTTTAATAGATAAAGAAAGTTACTGCAGATGAAACAGAGGCCGAAGTGGATAATATTATAAGAAAGAAAGAGCACGATCTGCACAATCATGATAACCAATATACAGTAGTTGTGAGTCATACGGGAAAACTGTTCAGAGTCTCATTTATAGAGAATATGCACTTAAGAGATAAAATTATGTGGTTATGCTAGTGAAGTTCTGGAGCTTGATAATAGGTGGAAAGTGTCAAAAGCCTAAACAACAAAAAACAAACAATGTACAGTGAGGAAAAGATTGTATCGTTCTAAGAAAGGGAAGACGATTCCCGTATAAATGCTGGTAAAAACACGATAAAAGGTGTACAAAAACCAAGTCAGATTTCAAAATTACACTGTGAGAACTATCCACCGGAAATATAAGATTGAAAACAACAAAATTTCTTAGAGCTTGTTTGCAGCTTTAACACCTTTTGGGATAAGGATATCTGATGAAAAGGACAGGAAAACGTGTTTGTGTAAGTTTCATGAGAATCCGTAGTTGAAAACTAACGAGTTGTATCACAAGATAATTGTGAGGAACAAAGATATCATACCGTCGGTAGAAAACATTACATACAGTAGAACAATTAAAGTATGTAAATGTATATACAAGGAATGTACTGATTTAAGAGGCAAAAAATCACAACGGATAAAGAACCGTCGTAAGGAAAACAAGAAGAGTTGACATAGAGATAGTCAATGATAAGGCGAGCTTGTAATAAAAAGTTAAAGAGAAGGAAGCCGGTAAAATCAAGACCCTTGTAAATGACCTTCAACGGGACAATAATAGCTCGTCATATATTCAACATAAACGACCAATATATTCAATTAAAAAATCTGAAACAAACCCCCGGTCAATCTGATGTGATCATCCATATTGGTTTCTCTGAAAATTACATGTGTAAACTACACATAGGAAATACACAGCATTCATTTCGGCGAGTCGAAGAGACAGATGATTATTCATACTGGGGTAGCATACACATCTTCGGAGATAGTATCATTTGCCACTGTATCTGACTGTCTAAAAGCATTGACGGGGATCCTTATGGCCGCATATTAGGCCAATAATTAAAAGCCTGAAGGAAAACATCCCAGAGTTTAGCAAAATCCGGTTTGTATTTGATGGTGCTACAAAGCAGTATATATGTCGCACAAACTTCTATCTGTTCAGCAAAATATTTTGAACACCGATTTCAAAATGGTGGTAACTGGAACTTTTTAGAATTAGTACATGGCAAATGCTCCTCAGACGGTATAGGACCTGTAGTGAAACGACGAGGAGATGAACTTGTCATTACTCTTGGTCATGATATACATGTACTTGTAACATGTGCATTTGACCTAGTGAAAGGTACGGTTCCACTTAAAAAAATATAATTCTTTTTTAATTACCTCAAAACAATTTTAATTAGTGCAGAATACCAATTTTTGTTGTAATCAATCAAGACAGTAACTCATAAGTTAAACTTTTTCAGATATATTTAAAATTGGTGGAATCAAATTTATCAACTCTGTTGTACTGCACATGGCGTCGTCATGCAAAAATAATGACCGTTATGGCGATATGGCAATAACGCATATTATTTTGCGAACAGGGGCGATTATCCTTTTAGGCTTTACTTAGATTGAAGGAACATTTATAGGAACTTACCTCCCCTTGACCATCATAGTAAATTCGTAATACGGAAATTCCCGAGTAGTTTCGAATATGACGAAAGCATTGTGACATCATCGTCCTTTCCGATTACATGTTTTCTCAAGGAAGACACATCGAAATATCAATAATATAGCGCTGTTAATAGCACCAACACGGCAGGTTCGTCTATTCAACGCAGGCGGGATCGAACTTCCAGGCCGGTAGTAATCTTCAATTCGGTTCAACTTTAGCCACCGTTGGTAACTAAGTGAACCATATAGCGGCCACATACCTCCATACTTCTATTAACTCTTTACTTCCATCAACGCTTCGGTTTTATTATAAACTAGTCTATGCTTAGGTAGTATAAAGTCTTTATAATCATGAATGAAACGGTAGTGTTACTGAAATAAATATTTGATTGTTGGAATTTGTTGTTTATTTTTACGTGAGTCAATAAATAATAATTCTTATGCTAACATCGATAGTTTTAAGTTATAATAGAGTACGCTTGATCGTCATGCAAATAAGAATATTCTCCTATTGGAACTTGCTAATGCTAGATTTATCATCAATTCCAAAAAAACTACTCAGGACGTCATTGACATTCAAAAATTACTAAAGACAGCTGAAATTTCTAAATCAGGGGTGTGTAATGTGAAAAATCATTTTATAACTGAGTACAAGTGACAGGAAATTGTCACAAAACCAGGTTTTCATTTTCCAGTCTGCTGGCCGAGCGCAAATGTGTTTTTAAAGTAAGTAGATATACATAATGTGAAAAAGAAACAAAGGTCATCTTCTATATATTACATGTGTAAAAAAAGCAAAGGGCCATAATTCAGGCAAAATTGATCCAAACACAAAACCCAGACAATATGCACGTGGGCACTTGATGACAACAGTTGTGTGAGAGTTTGGTTTAAATATCTTGAGAAATGTAGGAGGAAATGGGCACGTGACAGTATTCTTCTATATATAATCTATGTGGAAAAAAAGCAAAGGGCCATAATTCAGGCAAAAATTATAAAAAAAAAAAGAAAAAAAAAAAAACTTGCTCTGTGTGGGGTTTGAACCGCTGGTCTCATGAGAAATTTTGTCATCTTACTGTAACAGAATACTCCAAAGTATACAGGACTGGTAATCTATTCTAAAAATAGACAGTAATAACAGAGTATTCTCCCTTTTATAATAACAGAGTATTCTCCCTTTTATATATACTTAAATAAGGAGACACAAAATTGCTAACGGACGGACGGACGGACGACCAGGGGCAGAACATTATAAATTCAAAATTCTTTAGTTCACAATTATAGTTCTGTGAAAGTTTGGTTGAAATCCCTTGAGAAATGTAGGAGTTGCACACAGGAGAGTATTTCTCTATATATAATACATTATGTGGAAAAAAACAAAGGCCCATAATTCTGTCAAAAATGATCAAATCACAAAACCCCGACAATATGCGCCAGGGCACTTGGTGACAATAATTCTGTGAAAGTTTGGTTGAAATCCCTTGAGAAGTGTAGAAGGAGTTGCGCACAGAAGAATTACATATGTGAAAAAAAACAAAGGGCCATAATTCTGTCAAAAATGACCAAATCACAAAACCCGGACAATATGCGTCAGGGCACTTCATGACAATACTTCTGTGAAAGTTTGGTTGAAATCCGTTGAGAAATGTAGGAAGAGTTGCGCACAGAAGAATTACATGTGAAAAAAAACAAAGGGCCATAATTCTGTCAAAAATGACCAAATCACAAAACCCCGACAATATGCGCCAGGGCACTTCATGACAATACTTCTGTGAAAGTTTGGTTGAAATCCGTTGAGAAATGTAGGAGGAGTTGCGCACAGAAGAAATTGTTTACGCCCGCCCGCCGACATACCCCAATCTAATAACCAGGATTTTTCCTTCGGAAAACCTGGTTAAAAATAACAAGTAGCACACCTAAAACAAATAAAAATAATTTCATCAGAAAAATGAAATCACAATTTATACATGATAAGTTTGGTTAAAAATATCAGATTTACTGTGTTTCAACAGTTTCATTATAAATGCCATTGAAAACATACTTCAGTTGTTATACTACTTTACTTTCAGTAAATGCTGTTTCGTGAAACGTTAGCATTGTTCATCACTGACTGTTTGCAAGGCAATGCAGAACACTTTTAACACAATGTCTTTTTTATTTTCGGGAAGCTCAGACCAGAACGGCATTCTTCATCGTCATGAGCAATCGTCCCCGGCGTACTCATAACAAGCTCGATGAACTGTAACGAGAAAACATATACACTGGCACAGACTCGCAGGATCAGATGATTAAAACCATCAGTGACCATATACAGGACATGATGCAGTCTCTCCAGTAAATTTGTAGGAGTAATTGTTGCCGAAACAAATGACATTAGTACCATTCAGAAAAAAATCTTAACATCTACTTCAAGTATTTTAAGGCAAATACAATAGAAATAAAGAAAGTGTATCAGGACTCAGCCATCAAATACAACGCTCTCGGACAAAAAGAAAATGTGTTAAATGATTACAAGGATACGAAAGCCCATTAGGATCATGCTCAAGAAAATAAAATATTGGGAAGTCGTTATAACGTGTAATAATGCAAAAAAGGCGTAATAACGCGAAACAAGGCGTAATAACGCAAAGAAAGGCGAAATAACGCTAAACAAAGGCGTTTTAACCCTAATAAAGGCGTTATAACGCGAAAGAAAGGCGTAGTAACGCGAAAGAAAGGCGTTATAACGCGAAAGCAAAGGCGTAGTAACGCAAACTAAAGGCGTAGTTACGCGAAAGAAAGGCGTTATGACGCGAACAAAAGGCGTTATAACGCAATATAAAGGTGTTATAACGCGGAACAAAAGGCATAATAACGCGAAAGTAAGGCATTATAACGCAGAACAAAAGGCGTAATAACGCGAAAGTCAGGCGTTGTAATGCGAAATAAAAGGCAGTATAACGCTAACAAAAGGCGTTATAACGCTAATAAAAGGCGTTATAACGCTAATGAAAGGCGTTATAACGCGAAAGAAAGGCGTAATAATGCTAATAAAAGGCGTTATAGCGCGAAAGAAAGGCGTTATAACGCAAAATAAAGGCGTTATAACGCGGAACAAAAGGCGTAATAACGCGAAAGGAAGGCGTTATAACGCGAAATGAAAGGCGTTATAACGCTTAACAAAGGCATATTAACGCTATTAAAAGGCGTTATAACGCGAAAGAAAGGCTTTATAACGCGGAACAAAAGGCGTTATTACGCAAAATAAAGGCGTTATAACGCGAATTAAAAGGCGTATTAACGCAGAAGAAAGTCGTTATAACGCCTATTTATGTTCAATGTATATGCAACTCGATTACTGCTTTGAAGATACTTTTTCAACCATGCATACAATATATACTCTTTATTTCCACTTTTCAGTGATTTAACAAATATACATTAGTGCGAGCAAAACAGTAATTGTTAAGAATAGCATACATAGAACAAAGTGTGTCAGATAAATGTGTCAGATACAACATAATATAAAGTTAGGTAAGTAAGTGTTTATACACATTCACATATATACCGTATTCAAGATATAAGTCACGAATGTATGTATACAATCATCAAATTTTGTATTGACAACATACTTATCTTAACACGAAATGAAAGTAAGTTGCCCATGTATGTACACAGAGTACAAATATAAGTCTATACTAATTTATTTAGTCTCGATTGCGAAACAAGTTCTTACAACTTATATTAATCGCTCTCGAGACTCATTCTAGATGGAATCAACCTCGAAGAGAGAGAGGCAATGTGGAATTATTTGTGTCTTGCCTAAGGACACTACCTGCATGACAATGGTAGGGATCGAACCCGGGGCCCTTCGATCCTGAGGCGAACGCACTACCACTGCGCCACGGCGGCTCCACAAGTGCGTATAATACACAAAGATTGGACGTCAGACAATTTGTCCCTGCATGAAAAAAAAATTAATCGGCGAAATTCAGTCAAATTATTGCATTTTTTCGACTTTTTTATTTTTAAGAGCTTTCATCAAATGGGCCTAAAAGCCGATTTCCGATACCGGTATGCCTGACTTTCTTCTAAAGACATTTCAAGGCGTTATTACGCCTTTTGATTCGCGTTATTACGCTTTTTGATTCGCGTTATAATGCCTTTTATTTCGCGTTATTACGCCTTTTGTTTAGCGTTATAACGCCTTTCTTTCACGTTATAACGCCTTTTAAGGATTACGGACCCTGAAAAATCGGTAATTTTCGTGTTATATCGGTAGATTCCGGAATGTCACGTTTCCGACCATGTGACCATGTGCTGCTTTTCAATAACATTAGGAATGTTTTACATATGAATGTAACTTGAGAATGATCGAATATTTGAGCTGTGTCATGTGAAAATGGGCCTTACGGTGATTGACCACTGGTATAAGAATGGCAGATAATAATGTTATGTTTGTGTCTGGGACTATAGTAGAAACTGTAAACATTCAATGTGCTGTTGAAAATTTCATAAAGTGGCTAAACAAGTATGACAGAGTAGTGTTGGTGGCACACAATGGGCGGAGGTTTGATTTTTCAGTTCTTGTTGCTGCAGTTTCTAATGTGAATAAGTTGGAAGAATTTTTTGCAAGTGTTGTTGGTTGTTTGGATACATTACCATTCTTTCGTAAGACCTACTCTGGCAGAAGTAGTTATAAACGGGGAGATCTTGTACAGGATATTCTTGGTATACAGTATAATGCCCATGATGCTCTTGAAGATGTGCGCGCCTTAGTGAAACTATTCCAACATTGTTATGCCTTAGTAAATGATATGATAAAGTTCACTTTCCCTCTTAACAAACACAAAACGGACACTTGAGACTGTCATTCCTAAACTGGTTGATTTCTTACAAAAAAACAGTTAAAATTTGTCTTACTGATATATGAGCTGCGCCATGACAAAACCAACGTTAATGTTTTGCGACCAGCATGGTTCCAGACCAGCCTGCGCATCCGCGCTGTCTGATCAGGATCCATGCTGTTCTCTATCAGTTTCTTTAATTGTAATAGGGTTTGAAAGCGAACAGCATGGATCTTGATCAGACTGCACGGATGCGCAGGCTTGTCTAGATCCATGCTTGTCGCTAACGCACTATGTTGGTTTTGTCATGGCGCGGCTCATAAACTGTTGGATATGTTATATTGTACTGAATACATGTTTCAGAAATGTTCTATAACAGGAAAGCAGTATATTTCAAGTATTGTTAGTTACTCAAGGCCATAGGACATATATTTTCATTGAAATTTAGGCTTACTTATATTTTTAACTGTAGTCGCAGAATCCAAACCAAAATGTCACATTGTCAATACATTATTCTTTTTTTGGTACCTGCAGACATCAAAAACATAACATATGATACATATTGGGATATTTTTCTATGTAAGTATTATCTTTGTGAACATTTTAGTGTTTTGTGTGGATAAATAGTTCTTGGTCACTTGTTGAATTTCTAGCTCTCGACTACATGTATGTATACAAGATTTTGGAGAAAAAAACATGATTTTATTGTTGAAAGAATGTATTTTTTCTTTTTATATAAGTGCTTTTATTGCATTGCAAGTCTTGTATTGTTTCTAGGCAGAAATTTTAGCATTATTTAATAGTTTGAAACAAAGGAAGAATAAATACTGAAATTTGACCTGAAATTGTCTCCCTTGACATTTCATACCAAAGTCATAAAATGTTGTGGTTTGAACTAACTAGACGGTAAAAGTTTTTCCTTTTTTGATATGTTTCCCTTTATATCTTGTAGAAACTTTGCATTTGGGTTTTATATTGTGAAACGATATTGAAAGTATTAAAATTTTGGCCAAAACATTGTGTATTTGGAAATGACATGGAAAAAAAAAGCCAGGCCGCAGGGTCAAATTTTCACATAATACATTTTATTTCTTTTTCTTTGTGAACAATTGTTATCAGTAAGTAATGCATGATACAAAGTAAGGTCATATGAACACAACAAGGTACGTTTCACCAATAAATTCCTCAATTTTGAAAAAATACACGAGATTTATAGTATCTAGGTATTTGCTCTTTGGGGGTCTTCTCGGAAAAGTGGGGTAGCCGACATCAAATGTAAATATCTCATGTTTGGAACGGTAAATGTTAATAAAATTACATATTTGGGTTTCTTAATGGATGCTTAACAAGAAACCATCAAGTATGTAACCATTTCTAAACGTGGGTTTCAGGGTCCGTAAACCTTAATAGCGTTTATACGCCTTCGTTTTGCTTTATAACGCCTTACTTTCGCGTTATTACGCCTTTTGTTCCGCGTTATAACGCCTTTATTTGCGTTATAACGCCTTTCTTTCGCGTTATAACACTTTTAAATAGCGTTAATACACCTTTGTTTAGCGTTATAACGCCTTTTAATAGCGTTATAACGCCTTTCTTTCGCGTTATAACGCCTTTTAATAGCGTTATTACGCATTTACTTTCGCGTTACTACGCCTTTCTTTCGCGTTATAACGCCTTTTATTAGCGTTATAACGCCTTTACTTTCGCGTTAAAACGCCTTTTTTCGCGTAATAACGCCTTTCTTTCGCGTTACTACGCCTTTCTTTCGCGTTATAACGCCTTTATAAGCGTTAAAACGCCTTTGTTTAGCGTGTTTACGCCTTTCTTTGCGTTATTTCGCCTTTTTCGCATTATTACGCCTTTTTCGCGTTATTACGACTTCACAATATTTGTTTTCTTGCGAATGGTTCTAATAGGCTTTCGTACAAGGATGATACACATGTGACACGTAAAATTTTAAAAATGCTCCTTTTTTCTGAAACAGTATAACCAATACACTTTCCAGTAGTTTTTTTATGTCCCCGAAGAGTGGCATATTAAAATCGCCTGTTAAAATCCGTCTGTGCGTCCGCTACATTTTTTCGTGTCCGGGCTGTAACTTTTCATTCACTGAAAGCTTTTGAAGTAACTTAGCACAAATTTTCAGCACATCAAGACGGTGTGTCACGTGCAAGACCCATGTCCCTATCTCAAAGGTCAAGGTCACACTTAAGAGTTTGAAGGTAATGGAATCTTCTATATATACACACATTCTTGTCCGGACTGCAACTGTGTCATGCATTGAAGGACTTTAAAATACCTTGGCACAAATGTCTAGCACATCAAGATAATGTGTCACGTGCAAGACCCATGTCCCTACCTTAAAGGTCAAGGTCACAATTAGAGTCAAGGTCACACTTAGAGTTTGAAGGTAATGGAATCCTCTATATATATCCATTAATACACTTGTGCTATAAATAAGACACCGTATTACGTATTTTCACTTTAAACGTTCATAATTTAGTTATATTTAACGTTTCAAAATCACTGTGTATGTGGACAAAACACTAAGTTGGAATACGCAAGTAGATAAGATGTGCTCAAAGTTAAACACAAAGTTATATATGTTAAAAAGAATTGTATATTTTTTTACTTTTGAAATGAAGAAAATGTTTTATAACGCCTATATTATGTCAACTTTTGATTACTGTTGTACTATATGGGGGAAGAGAACCCAATCCACTATAAGTAAGATAACTAAATTCCAGAAACGGGCAGCACGAATTATAATCAAAAAACCGACTAAAATGTCATCTAAAGATTTATTTATTGAATTGAAATGGTTGTCGTTTCAAGACAGATGTAAATATCACGCTGCTACATTAGTTTTTAAATACTTTAGAAACATGGCCCCAGGTTATTTATCTGAATCACTGACATTCTCAAAAAATGAAAATTACAGACTGAGATCATCGTCATGTAATAACCTGGTTATATCACAGTATAAGACAACCTATTATAAAGATTCTTTTACGTACTACAGTGCGCAAATCTGGAATAATATTCCTACTGATATCCGCTCAGCTCAAACATTAAATTCCTTTAAATGCAGATATAAAAAGTACTTGTTGCATTCACCTGTTATTTAATCAATTTATTGATATTGTTTTTGTTGTATTACAGATTAATCATTTATCACACGCTTTAATCATACAATACTTATAATAAGTTTATTTTGAGTGTCTGTCAGTAAGTGAATGACTGTGTGTTACTGTTTCGGTGTATGTAAGTGAATGTGTTTATAGAAGGCCATGTTGTAAATAAGGTGTATGCTTTTATTTCTTCTTGTATAACCTTAATATGTTACCTTCTTGAAATAAAGAATTTATTATAATTATTCTTATTACTGCCAAAATCGAGGACTTATTGTTTTGCTTACCTTCTATGTCATTATATCATCCCGGTAGAATTATCTCACTTGAGTCATGTACACATTTCGTAAGCAAATGTATTGGGAATTTTGATACGTGACTGTGCGTTAAATAATAGTTATAAATGTAGCAAATCCGCTTGTGTCAGAAATGTAAATTTTGATTGTGACACCCAAGTGAAGAATTTACATAGTGACACAGCATTTGAAACTCAGCAGAACATTCACTGTACACCACACTCTTTACAGGGTCGTTGACGTGCTCTGAATTCACGTGCTAACTCAAGGTCAGAAAAGCGGTCACCCTCCGCAATACAATACAGAAGACTAGGACCATTTTCGTAATAGTTACTACAACTGTGGTAACTCGAGTAACCAGACTTCTAATCAGAACAGGTGAAGTTAAAACAATGCGCATGCGCTAAATCTCTTATCTACTCGATCCGTGTAACCCTCAGTTGGGCACGAGTTGACCAGGGTTCAACATGGCGGACCAGATTAGAGATTCTCTGCATTTTAGACTTATTCGTGTGCCCATGACAAGTTTTATTCAATTTGTCATTGAAAATCAATAGAAATTAAATACATTGTCTTGTTTCAATTACATGTATATAGTCAAACTCAAGTTGTACTTATTGAAAATCACACAAGTTGACAAAACGACAACTCGATACCTACTCTTTACGTTCGGGTTAGAAAGGTCGAGTTATTCCACTGAGCAAGCGCCAATTCTCTACCCAAATAACGGGAGTAGCATAATAAAAATGCTCATAGTTTAAGTGACACATGAAACATGGCATAATCGGTCGGGTTTTACTATAAATAGGAAATAGTATTCAACCAGCGGAACGAGGTAATTCAAATACAGACAAGAAAAACTGTGATACAAAGTATCACAGCGGGCCAACAAACAAAAATCCCATGTAAATATTTTGAAAATTGGTGATAATTGATATTGAGGCATGGCCCCAAAAGAACTCGAGGGAACCAATTCTGGTTGAACAAGCAAAACCTGACACGACACCACATCTACTGACTGACCTGTAGTATCGAAACTTTACTGTTATCAAATGAATGAAGATTTTTATGATTATTTGGCGTAAAATATTCTTAAAAATTTAAAAATGATTATTAAAACAGCAGAAAATAGTTTTAAAAAAAATTGGGTGTTGATGGGATTCGAACTCGTGGTTTCTAAAAGTACACGTACACAAAAGTGTTTGAGCTATCGGCTTTATCCATTACACCACGGAGGCAGACTTATTACGAGCGGGAAAAAAATAGCTATGACAATATCATATATGTCTAAAAAGGCCATAAAAGAATATTCAGTCGACTCGTTTCGTTTCTATAATGTCAAAGGTTGTGTTAGTTGAAAAAGCAATCATATATCCATTTTTCTAGGTGTAGATTGCGACTGAAACGTGAAAAGCGCTTTTTTCTTTTTTTACCAGCGTATATTAGATTGCGCCCTCTATGAAACGAACGACAGCTCAATTACAAACGACAACTCTTGCTTTTCCAAAAAAATTGACTGTGTCTACAGTTTTCATCTCAGAAGTACCTCAATTTTATAATGAAGAGAGACGCATATGTTCGATCTAGTGCTTAAGTCTCCATGCATCTTTTACTCACCACGTATTAAATATAGCGGGCCGCTGCTGCGGCCCGCAATGAGTTTCCCCACCAAACACTACATTGCACATAAGGCAAGGGATGGTCTCGCTGACATAAGTACGGAAGCCAAATAGTACCACTTTGTTTTGAAATTTGTTGAATTTTCAACTTTGTAACTTGAATTTTCAACTCAGTATCTTGAATTTTCAACTTAGAACCTTGAATTTAGTATCTTGAATTTCAACTTAATACGTTGTCAGGAGTATATATATTAAGTCGGCCCAAATGGCGTTTTCGTTGTTTTTGTACAAAACCTCCATGCACAGACCAGCAAAATTGCAGTAACAACCGAAAGAGTTAGCCCAGCACCCGACAAGCCAATATTCACTTAGATATAAAACAGCTTCACAATATCTTAATGTCGATGTGATTGTTATGTCACCTGTTATCTTTACAGAAGGATTTAGTTGTGTGTCTTTGTTACCAGCAGTAGACAGTCGATGATCGACTCAATATATTTATCACTCACATTACATTCAAAATACGAAGATGATGTAATTTTACTGCTGTGTGGGTACATGAATGCCCATATAGCTTACTGTCTTGATTTTGTGGTGGACGATGATCTTGTAATTTATTGCCAGATGACTCATTTATTCTCTGAATTGAAACGCAGTTCATACGTGTAAACAAACTGGTCTTCGTATTTTAGATTGCCGATTTGGAAACTATAGATACATTTGTCGAATTTCGTTTGTAGGACTTAGCTAAGTTGATTATGTCACAAATATTCAGAATTTATATGAATACATAGATACTATTGAGGTGTAAAAAGTAAATATTTTATCTGGTCATTGTATGATCGACTATTCAGATTTTGGTAAAAAAATTAATTTCTTCAAACTGTATGTAAATAACGGATTTTAGAACATATGGTCATATAAAAAGGGTCCAGTATAAATTCCTGTCACGTATATGTCTAAATTTAGAAAAATACGCTTCCAAATTCAAATGCGTTGCAAACGCTTTTGAAATTTCAATATAAACATAATAGTGTAGCGGTGCCGTGTAACCGACATTTTCAATCGATTTCTGCAAATTCCTACCTAGATTTTTGCTTATATTTTGATTCTAACCTTTAGTTTTATACTTATGAATAAGTATGTCAATTAAAAAAAAAATATGTTTTTCAACGGTAACTGAGAGCGAGCAGCTTTAAGCAAATTTTTAGATATTCGGAATATGAAGGTGTACAGACTGCTTTCAATAAAACAAGTGGTTGTAAATGGTATACAAATGAATGTTATGAAAAAGAAATACATTTCATAAAATGTTAATATCTATAGATTAGAAAAATCTCATTAGAATAAATATGGTAATATGGAAAAAAGGTGTTTTTTTTTCAAATTGACATTCTTATACATAAATATAAGATTAAAGGCTAGAATCAAAATATAAGCAAAAATCTAGGTAGGAATTTGCAGAAATTGATTGAAAATGTCGGTTACACGGCACCGCTACACTATATGTTTATATTGGAATTTCAAAAGCGTTTGCAACGCTTTTGAATTTGGAAGCGCATTATTTGAAATTTAGAGATATACGTAACAGGAATTTATACTTGATACTTTTTATATGACTACTGTATCTGTTCTAAAATCCGTTATTTTCATACAGTTTGATGATCTTTTATTCTTTTACCAAAATCTGAGAGCAGCAGCGAGCTCGCTCTCAGATTTTGGTAAAATAATAAATTTCTTCAAACTGTATGTAAATACCGTATTTTATAACATCTGGTGATATAAAAAGGCTCCAGTATAAATTCCTGTCACGTACATCTCTAAATTTCGGAAAATACGCTACAAAATTCAAAAGCGTTGCAAACGCTTTTGAAATTTCAATATGAACATATAGTGTAGCGGTGCCGTGTAACCGACCTTTTCAATTGATTTCTGCAAATTCCTTCCTAGATTTTTGCTTATTTTTTTATCCTAGCCTTTAGTTTTATATTTATGAATAATAATGTCAATTTTTTCGAAAAATATTTTTTTCAATGGTAACTGAGAGCGAGCAGCTTTAAAGGGACATACCCTATAACTGATGTCAAACTAAATAACCCCAACACATAAGTAATAAAATCTTTGGAAGTAATATAACTTAACCTTAAAAACAAAAATAATATCAAACAGGGAATGCCACGTACCAAAAACGCAGCCTCCCCAAAACGAGCCCCACAGCACCCAGAAGTGCACACCACCAACACACACACACACACAATCATGTACACACACACACATACACTACCAACACACACTAGCATACAAAGCAAACACACGAGGACAAAAAGAACAATTAAAGGAACACAGTGGGGCACCGCCTTGGAACGGTCAGTGGCAAAAACACCACTGGGGAGCTTAAACCGGTTTATGGTGCGCACCCAACCTCACTCTTACCCCCACCATGTTCCAAAAAAACAAAAATAATATCAAACAGGGAATGCCACGTACCAAAAACGCAGCCTCCCCAAAACGAGCCCCACATCACCCAGAAGTGCACACCACCAACACACACACACACACACACACACACAATCATGTACACACACACATATACACTACCAACACACACTAGCATACAAAGCAAACACACGAGGACAAAACGAACAATTAAAGGAACACAGTGGGGCACCGCCTTGGAACGGTCAGTGGCAAAAACACCACAACCTCACTCTTACAGAGTCACAGGACAGTGTAAATAAAAGTAATCCCTGCTAGGTGAATCTCTAACACACGCAATGGAAACAAAAGGCATGGTATGTAAAACACAAAAATATGCTCGTGTATAAATATATAAAAAGCAAACCTTGAGAACCAAAAAACGTATGTAAAGTTTCAAAGTTTTTAAAGTTTCAGCTATGCATTCTAGTTCTTATCGATAAAATCAGTGGTTTAAGAGTGAGGTTGGGTGCGCACCATAAACCGGTTTAAGCTCCCCAGTGGTGTTTTTGCCACTGACCGTTCCAAGGCGGTGCCCCACTGTGTTCCTTTAATTGTCGTTTTGTCCTCGTGTGTTTGCTTTGTATGCTAGTGTGTGTTGGTAGTGTATATGTGTGTGTGTACATGATTGTGTGTGTGTGTCGTGTGTGTGTGTGTGTGTTGGTGGTGTGCACTTCTGGGTGCTGTGGGGTTCGTTTTGGGGAGGCTGCGTTTTTGGTACGTGGCATTCCCTGTTTGATATTATTTTTGTTTTTAAAATACCCAGCAGTACCGTAAACCATTCAATAATCTTTGTAGAGTTGTTGTTGTACAATTAACGGGTGGATGCGCTTTATTACAGAAGGCCTCTACATGAGGCATTCTTTTTTGCCATAGGCTTTTCTTTGGAATTGTATTTATTTATCATATTACGTTTATTGAACACATAATCTATGTTTGCAGAATATAATCTGCTAGATATAGGGAGTGCCCCTTTAAAAAAAGACGGTTTATCATAGATTAACTTTTACAAGCATTGCAGCTGTTGTTCAATTACATAAAGTATTTGATTTAACATGAAAACAAACAATGATAAAGATATGCCACTATGTCTGAATTATGCGTTTAAGTAACTTCAATCTATTGTCAAAAGGGTTTGTCATGACTCACCGTAGAGACTTAGAAAGTTGCTCGATCAAACGCATCAGCAAAGGGAGTTTTGTGAATTTCCCAGGAAATAAATAACGTTTTTTTTTAAGTTGTGTAGCAAAGGATAATTACTCGTTTGAATGAATCGTGTACAGTTGCAAGATATCAGACAATTTGAAATTTAATTTTTTGTTTCAGAGAACGGGAATTTGATCTTTTTTTAGTGAAAAAGGTGATATCTTAATCGCAGCTTTATATGATAATTAAGTCTTTGTCGCTCTATTTGACATAATACAGTTTAAATAAGGTAACTAATATGATTTTAGAAAGTCGTTGCAGACTAATATACATGTTTGCAGCATTATCAGGCTTAGAAGTACTCGAACATTGACAGTATTACATTTTACGTTCAATGCGAATTCTGAACTATGTTTTAAACAATCCCGGTATTTTTTAAGATGGATATGTGGATGGAGTCTCACTTTTTAGCAAACATATTCTAAAATATACAGTCGTGTAAAATGTACAAAACCTTTCCCAGACTATGAACAACGTAAATGGTACCATTTCTGTACACACTTTATAAAGCATTCAAAAGTTAAGACTAAATGTAATTTCTCTAGTTTTCACAATACTTAATCAAATTAAAGTTAGAATAGGAAGTTGAAAATTTAAGATATTACGTTGATATTTCAAGATACTAAGTCGAATATTCAAGATACTTAGTTGAAGATACTAAGTTGAATATTCAAGATACTAAGTTGAATATTCAACTTACTAAGTTGAAAATTCGAGATACTAAGTTGAATATCCAAGATACTAAGTTGAAAATTCAACTAATTTAAAAATTCGAGATACTAAGTTGAATTCAAAATACTAAGTTGAATATTTAAAATACTAAGTTGAAAATTAACTAACTTAGTTGAAAATTCAACTTACTTAGTTGAAAATTTAACTGAATTGAAAATTTAAGATACAAAGTTGAAAATCAGTAAGTTGAATTTCAACTAAATATCTTGAATTTTCAACTTAGTAAGTTGAATTTTCAACTTATTATCTTGAATATTCAACTAAGTATCTTGAATTTTCAACTTAGTATCTGGAATTTTCAAATTAGTTAGTTCAATATTCAACTATTGATGTTGAATGTTCAGCTTAGTATCTTGAATTTTTAACTTAGAATTATCTTGAAATTCAAGATACTAAGTTGAAAATCAGTAAGTTGAATTTTAAACTTAGTAAGTAGAATTCAGCTTAGTATCTTGAATTTTTAACTTAGAATTATCTTGAAATTCAAGATACTAAGTTGAAAATCAGTAAGTTGAATTTTAAACTTAGTAAGTAGAATTTTAAACTTAGTATGTTGAATTTTCAACTTACTATCTTGAATTTTCATCTAAGTTAGTTGAATTTTCAACTTAGTTATGTTGAAAAAATCAATTTAAAAAACAACAAAGTGGCACTATTGGGCTTTCGTAATCAGAAGATACTGAAGTATGAACATTTCTAAAAATTCAGGGTCATGGAGGAGGCCATTTTGAATTCGTGCTGTCACAGTTCTCTAATAAAATAGTCATGCAGGATATACTGCTAACTTTCAAACAGCAGCCTAAAAATGTATTAAAATTTGGTAACCTACATGACACTTTAAGCTGCTTGCTCTCAGATTTTGATAAAAAAAATGAATTTCTTCAAACTCAATGAAAATAACATATTTTAGAACGAATAGCCAAATAAAAAGGTTCCAGTAAAAATTCCTGTCAAGTATATCTGTATATTTGAAAAAAATACGTAACCAAATTATAAAACGTTACAAACGTTTGCGAAAATCCCCAAATAGCCATATGGCGTAGCGGTACCGTTAAACCAAACCCATCAATGTTTTTAATGGAATTTTTGCATGTCTACCTCGATTTTTGCTGATGTTGTTGATTCTAGCTGTTACTTTTACGTTTTATGTCTAAGTATATAATTTTTGACAAACGAATCATCGCAAACCGTGAACGAGCAGCTTTAATCCATGCCATCAATTTCAGATGAAAAACAATCCTGGAATAAATGAGTAAACGAGATTCAATCCTAAGTTTTGAAAAAGATGTGTGTCTAATAGTGTTTATAATTTGTACACGGTATGCCGTGATTCACACAATATTGCAATTTGTAAAAACTATATGATTTGCGTTTTACTAAGATAACGTACAGATATCCGTTGGCTTAAAGGGACACTCCCTACATCTAGCTGATCGAATTCTCGAAACATAGATAATGTGTTCAATGAACGTAAAATGATAAATAAATACAATTTCAAAGAATAACCTATGGCGAAAAATACCCCATTTTACCATAAATAACCAATATAGAGGCCTTCAGTAATAATTCGCATCCACCCATTTATTGTACAACAACAACTCTACATAGGTCATTGAATGGTTTGCGGTACTGCAGCATATTTTAAAGCGCTGATTTTATCGATAAAGCTGAAACATTTAGGTTAAGTTATGTTAATTTATAATACTTCCAAAGATTCTATTATTAAGTTTTGGAGGTAATTTAGTTTAGCATAGGGTATGTCCCTTTAAAGTGCACTGTCATGCAGCCGAAATGGTATAGTCATTCTAAGATGGCGGACACGGAGACATGCCGCAGGTAGGTGTTCTTTACTTAAGCTGATTTCTAGTATGAAACCCACTTTGTTAAAGCTGCTCGCTCTCAGTTACCGTTGAAAAATTTTTTTTTTTTTTAAAATTGACATACTTATTCATAAGTATAAAACTAAAGGTTAGAATCAAAATATAAGCAAAAATCTAGGTAGGAATTTGCAGAAATCGATTGAAAATGTCGGTTACACGGCACCGCTACACTATTATGTTTATATTGAAATTTCAAAAGCGCCCGCAAACGCTTTTGAATTTGGAAGCGTAATTTTCTAAATTTAGACATATACGTGACAGGAATTTATACTGGACCCTTTTTATATGACCATATGTTCTAAAATACGTTATTTACATACAGTTTGAAGAAATTAATTTTTTTATCAAAATCTGAGAGCGAGCAGCTTTAAAGTGAAATTGGTTCCACGCCGACTCAGAATAGAATAAACCTTCGCACTGATACTGAAATTATGCACGACATGCATTCAAAACACCAGTACTTGTACAAAAACGGTACATGTACACATGATGTGCGTTTGAAAATCAAATCGAGGAGACGACCATAAATTACCGTTTAACGCTAATTAGTGCTGAGTATGGTCCTAGAATCGATAGTTAACAATGTAGAAAAATCCCCTTTTACTGTCTGCAAGGCGAATATGACATGGCCATTTATTTTCATGGAGAAACATTGAATCATTCAAAAGTGCTGTGAACGGTGCAGTCCCGAGGAACGGTTCTGTGGGTGCTGTGGGGCTCGTTTTGGGGAGGCTGCGTTTTTGGTACGTGGCATTCCCTGTTTGATATTATTTTTGTTTCAATGAACGTAATCAATATATTACAAATAAACTTCTTCAACAGGGCTACCGTTATTACAAATTGCGTAAATATTTTGCTAAATTTTACTATCGTAATTCTGATTTGGTTTTGAAATTCAATAGTAATCTAAAGACTCTTCTGCGAGAAGGTATTTCAAAACCCGATTTTTATGGGGATGTGGTTTACAAACTTCGTAAGATTTTGGGTCATGGCAATTTTCCAACTGTATTTGCTAAAATTATAAAACGTTTTGTTAAAAGAGGTTACGACCCAACTATTTTGAGACACACCGCATGTTTGGTGTTCAACCCGTTTACAGTTGGACGCTATGCTTCCCTCTTTGATTGTGTCTGACGGAAGAGGGGGAGGACTCTGTGATGGGCAGTTTTTAAATCCTACTGGGACGAAACTGTTTTGATTTCTGTCCTCTGGCCTGTTTCGTCGGGCCCTTAAGGGTGTTTCTCTTGGTGCTCTGCCTTCTGCAAAGGCATTGAGTACATACGTTTTTTGGTTCTCAATGTTTGCTTTTTATATATTTATACACGAGTATTTTTGTGTTTTACATACCATGCCTTTTGTTTCCATTGCGTGTGTTAGAGATTCACCTAGCAGGGATTACTTTTATTTACACTGTCCTGTGACTTTGGAACATGGTGGGGGTAAGAGTGAGGTTGGGTGCGCACCATAAACCGGTTTAAGCTCCCCAGTGGTGTTTTTGCCACTGACCGTTCCAAGGCGGTGCCCCACTGTGTTCCTTTAATTGTTCGTTTTGTCCTCGTGTGTTTGCTTTGTATGCTAGTGTGTGTTGGTAGTGTATATGTGTGTGTGTATATGATTGTGTGTGTGTGTGTGTGTGTGTGTGTGTGTGTGTGTGTGTGTGTGTGTGGGGGGGATTGGTGGTGTGCACTTCTGGGTGCTGTGGGGCTCGTTTTGGGGAGGCTGCGTTTTTGGTACGTGGCATTCCCTGTTTGATATTATTTTTGTTTTTAGTCAAGATGACGTATTTGTATACGGAGTTGTCTTAAAAAGTGTACGGTTATAGTCCGAAAAATATCAGTTTTATGTTGTTTTCTTTATGAGTTTATATGTCCGTTCGTTGTCGGGACGTGTTATGGGATCACCTGCGGACATGATATCTCGGTCAAGTTCGATATTTTTTCCTTTTTACATTTTGGCATAGTAAGTTGGACATCAATGAAAACATCTATTCTTTCAAAGTTTACATACAGTACTATACAATCATCCGTGATAAAGACATACATTATTATACAGATCATCTGAATTGAATGAAGGCCTTTAACCTCCGATTATTTATCCCCCGCCAAAGGCGAAGGGGATATTAGAAATGGTTTCCGTGCGTCCGTGCGTCCGTCCCAATTTTGTCCGGAGCATAACTCAAAAAGTACTTGAGCGATTTTCTTCAAACTTCATACACTTACAGAGCATATTGGGAGGAAGTGCAGTGTGTAAGAACAATAACTCCACATTTCCTATTTTTAGAGTTATTCCCCTTTATCAGATTTACTTGAAAAACTTTGTCCGAAGCATAACTCCAAAAGTACTCGAGGGATTTTCTTCAAACTTAATACACTGACATAGCACATTGGTAGGAAGTGCAGTGTGTAAGAACAATAACTCTACCTTGCCTACTTTTAGAGTTATTCCCCTTTATCAGATTTACTTTAAAAGTTTTGTCCAGAGCATAACTCCAAAAGTACTTGAGGGATTTACTTCAAACTTAATACACTGACATAGCACATTGGTAGGAAGTGCAGTGTGCAAGAACAATAACTCTACCTTGCCTACTTTTAGAGTTCTTCCCCTTTTTCAGATTTACTTGAAAAAAAAATCCGGAGCGTAACTCCAAGAGTACTCGAGGGATTTTCTTCAACATTAATACACTGACATAGCACATTGGTAGGAAGTGCAGTGTGCAAGAACAATAACTCTACCTTGCCTACTTTTAGTCAAACAGAAAAAATATCATACCTATACTGATAATGAACATTAATATAATTTTGCAAACCTTCTCTTCATTGCCTTATTCTTTTTCCACTTACTTGAAAACTGCATGACCATAACTATACGGCTTTTTAAAGGATTTCCTCTCACCAAATAAAATGTACGAAAGTACAACCTTCAGGTAACTTCTTCCCGGCGGGGGGATTAACCATGTGTAACTTGGCTCTTGTTGTTTTTAAAAAGACACTAGGAAAAACAGTTCAGTTTGAGAAAAGCCACTTGGTCGATTTAACAAAGTGGACAAAATCAATCTCCCTATATAACATATAATTCTTGCATACCAGATAGGGATTTCTGCAGTTTTTACCACTGCTGGAAAATCTAATCTCACACCCCCTGGTGTAAGATGATTTAATGACTAAGAACGAACTTCTTTAATGAATGAATGTGTGAATTCATACATTACTACAAGAAAATAACGCGTAAATGTAAGTCCTTAGTTTCATTTTATTTCTGTTACTATAAGTAGAATTTGGTATGCAAGAAAAAGAATCTATCACTGGTTGCAAGTGCGGATGAGAATATCCGGCTCTTTCAGAGCCTCGTTACCGCCAAAACAGTTACCCTCGAGCCAGATATTCCCATTTGCACGTGCAACCAGTGAAAGATTCTTAATATATTCTTGTGAATATGAGGGAAACTTTAACAGCAAAACGTGTTCTTTATGATGTATATTACCATCATTATCCTGATGAAGGCGTCAACCGTAACTGTCGGTTGACACCTTCATCAGGATAATGATGAAAATCCATTTACATTTTTTTCTATATTCTTGTGAAAATACTTGAAGGCAGGCAATCAATTGTCAAAATTATCCTTTGAATCATTTGATTAATAGCTGTCAAACCAATGATTACCGTTTCAATTCTTTAGCCTTACCGAGCTTATTTGAAGTTGAAATATTTTGGACCACACCGTTCACTTTTTCGGACTATAACCGTTCACTTTTCAAGACTACTCAGTACAGAAGTATGTATGTCGGGACTGTACCGTTCATAGCACGTTTTAAATTATTCAAATTAATAGGGCTTTAAATTTCAAAACCCGATTTTTATGGGGATGTGGTTTACAAAGGGGTTCGCTTGATTGTTGGGTATGACAAGGTTCCATACTGTATTAATGCTAAAGCATTATAAAACGTAATGTTAAAGTGGTTACCTCCAACTGTCTTGTTCAAAAGGACATAATGTTTATCGTTTTGTGTTCAAACTGGTGTTACAGTTGAAATGCTATGTTGCCCTGATTATTGTGTCTGACGGAAGGGGGTAGGACTCTGAGATGGCGACCCAGTTTCACTTAAATCAAAGTGGGACAAAACTATTTTGAATTCTGTCATAGTAAAGAAGGCGGGCCCTACAGCGTGTTAATCTCGATTGGTAGCTCTGCCTTCTGCAAATGCATTGAGTGTGCAAAAGTTTTTTGACAGTACTTAAAGCTTTGACACATTTAAACATTGTTTAAATGAACATTTATTTTGTTTCCTACAGTAATAAACCATTTGATGGCCCACGCAATATTCATGTTAGCAATTTATAGTCATAACACCTTGAGAAGGATATACTTTTACTCTATCAATGTCTCTGTGACTTTGGAACATGTATTGCAGGTAGTAAGATACGGCTAGGTGTTTCGTAAACAAGAGAAATCGTTTAATCACACTCAGTAGGGTATCCGTTATAACCGTTCAAATCTGATCATTTGTATATTAAAGCTGTTCCAAAGATTTAATTGCTATTTTTTTCCACTTTTGAATTTAGCATTAGAATGCTCTCATTAGTAAATGGTTTGCTATTAACAGGAGGTTTGTCTGTGTACAAAATTGATTTGTTCAGGGGTCTATGTGTTGTGAAGTTAAGGGGGTAAATAGTGTCGGTGTGTGTGTGTCGGTGGGCGGTTGTTGCATTTTCCTTGTTCGGAGCATAACTTGGGACTACTGGTTGGGGAGTCTGCAACTTTTTTACGATGGCATTCCCTGTTTGATAGTAATTTGTTTTTTTGTCATATAATATATCTGGCTTGCAAACAGTTTAAATGCCGTTTTTTTCATTTTGTTTTTCTAGCTGCAGCTTAGAGTTGGATCAGCCTTACAATGAATCCATATCAAACGGTAACAGTTATGGTCAAATTTTCCTCTATTGTATTTTCAAAAGGAAATATGATCATGTTTAGGTCGTTTATTTATAAATTCATGTTTTTTAAACATTTCGGTGTTCATGCAATTAAAGTGTGACTACAAAAACATTATTCTATTCCAAGCGGCTAGATCATTGAGTTTACATTTAACAAAGTGGATTAAAATACCAGAAATCCCGCGAGAGTAAGAGAACACCTACAGTGACATGTTAATTCCGTTTATATTTTCCTTTTACAATTTTACGAGTGTGTAGATGATATAAACAGAACATTGTAAATATAAAATAGCATTTACCATCCTGTTTTTTTGTTTAAAAGAAATTTACATTATTTTCCGCGGTAATAAAACTATTTAAGTGTTCCGCCAAAACGCAAGTGGTACATGTAAGTAAACTTAAACTGTCACCTAACCTCAATGAGAACCTACGGTATATGCCTCTGAGATCAATGGCCTTAATTCTTAGGAATGGTAACGTGCAAGTTAGTCAAATACAGCAAGTTGCGGCTACAATTGGTGAAAATCTTACTGTTCAAACTTTCGTAAAGCTATCTGTTAAATAGATAAAATTTGATCATTTGAATTTGAAATTAAAAGATTATGGTATGATTAATAAAACTATTTATTGTTTTCACTTATTGCCTGAAATACTGCAAACGAATGCGTGTCAATTCGGAAATGGTTATTGTACATTACGACGGAGGCAGGTGCCCGTTCGTCAAACATATAAACCGGTCACGCTGAAGTTGTTTTAGCTAACAAGAACCATACTTCCATCTTGACAAATTACAGAGTTATTGCCCGTTTGGTACGGGTTTTGCTTTTTTCGGAGCATAACTTGAAAACTACTGGTTGGACTTCACACAATGGTCAAGTACAATGAGAGGAATTGCAGTGCACTAGAACCATAACTCTATCTTGAGTGATTACAGAGTTATTGCCCTTTGTTACTTTTCCTTGTCCGGAGCATAATTCGAAAACTACTGGATGGAATTCAATACAAATTCATACAATGGTCAAGCACAATGAGAAAAGTGCTGTGTATAAGAACCATCACTCTGTCTTGAAAAAATTACTGAGTTATTGCCAATAACAATATCTCTATTTTAGTTCTTTTTGCAAAGTATTCTGTTACTACGAACTTCCTCAGTTAATAAAGCAGTATTTCGGGGGTATTAATCACATTTAGTGATAGGTCTAGATCATTAAATTGTATTGACCGGGTACCCCACCAACCATTTTTGCGTAGCGCTGAATTTTGAACTGGTTGTACATTGGACCTACACATCATGTCTTGTCATCATATTGCATTTTGAATGATTCGTTATTTCGCTTATTAACATTACATTAGAATCGTTTCGAGTCTTTGTTATATTGTAAAATTTAATTCTATTTGTTCAATCCGGAGAAGTTTTCTGTCAGCCATTATCTTCCGGTCTTTCCTCAAACATGTTTTAGCAAGTTGTGGTGTCATATTCGTATTTTTTTAAATGAAAAGTTTATATTTTGCTTGAGTTTAAACTTTTTTTTAAATACTTCATTTATGCATTTTGCATTGATTTAAGCACCGGCACAGTTCTAGATTATGGTATTTTAAATGCATAAAATATTAATTCTAATTTAAAGACATACCCGGTAGTACTTTGTCATAGTGCTACCTCTTGACGTTAATGGGAAAAATCTTTTACGCTATAATGCTAACAAATTCGCATAGAGAACTCAGGTACGTCTGCGTAAAAAGCAAGCTTTAAATAACTCATAGATATTTTATGTCGATTGATATCTCTTTTAAAGCTGCTCGCTCTCAGTTACCGTTGAAAAAAAACGTTTTTTTTTAAAAAATTGACATACTTATTCATAAGTATAAAACTAAAGGTTAGAATCAAAAATAAGCAAAAATCTAGGTAGGAATGCAGAAACGATTGAAAAGTCGGTTACACGGCACCGCTACACTATTATGTTTATATTGAAATTTCAAAAGCGTTTGCAACGCTTTTGAATTTGGAAGCGTATTTTTCTAAATTTAGACATATACGTGACAGGAACTTATACTGGAACCTTTGTATATGACCATATGTTCTAAAATCCGTTATTTACATACAGTTTGAAGAAATTAATTTTTTTACCAAAATCTGAGAGCGAGCAGCTTTAAAGCTGCTCACTCTCAGTTACCGTTAAAAAAACGTTGTTTTAAAATTTTTCATTCTTATACATAAATATAAGATTAAAGGCTAGAATCAAAATATAAGCAAAAATCTAGGTAGGAATTTGCAGAAATTGATTGAAAAATATCGGTTACACGGCACCGCTACACTATATGTTTATATTGGAATTGCAACGCTTTTGAACCTGGAAGCGGATTATTTGAAATTAAGAGATATACGTGACAGGAATTTATACTGGATACTTTTAAAATGACTATATGTTCTAAAATACGTTTTTTTCATAAAGTTTGAAGAACTTTTACTTTTTTTTCCAAAATATGAGAGCGAGCAGCTTTAAAGCCGCTCGCTCTCAGATTTTGGTAAAAAAGTAAAGTTCTTCCAACTGTATGAAAATAACATATTTTAGAACATGTAGTCATAAAAGGGTTCCAGTAAAAAATCCTGTAAAGTATATCTGTAGATTTGAAGTAATACTCTGCCAAATAATAAAGCGTTGCAAACGCTTCTGAAATTCCAATATAAACATATAGTGTAGCGATGCCGTAAAACTAGCATTTTCAATCGATATTTGCAATTTTACTTCTATCGTTGATCCTTGACTTTAGTTCTGTATTTATGTATTAGAATGTCATTTTTGATTTTTTTTCAGCTTGCAGTTTTAACAATAGAGAAATCTTTTTATTTATAGTCTCAAACATAACGACCTATTTGTAGACATACCTTCCAAACTACATCATACAGATAGCTCTTAAAATAATATCTTGATATTAAAGATATCTCTTTGTCTTACATTGATAGTTTTAAAACTTACCGTGATATATCTATGAAATAAACATTTCCTGTAGCCACTTGATAATTAGTAAATCGACCCGCTATAAATCTGAAGTATACGTTTGTTTTCAGTGACAGACGTAAAGATATTAAAGACTCAAAGTTCTAAAAAAAACGTTATTTATCTCGCTTACCTTCGCAAGCTGTGCATGATGCTGAGCATATATTCTCAAGCTGTGCCTTTTGCTGAACACATATATATTTATTGTTAGCTCACCTTATGTGAGTTTTAAGGATCGTGGAATGTCCGTGTCCGTCCACAATTGCTTCAAACAACACCTCATTTGAAACCGCTTGGCCAGTGGCTATGAAACTAGACATAGATGTTCTTGACATGCAGCTCTACCAAGTTTGTTCAAAGAAATCCATTCTATGCAGAACTCTAGTTGCCGGAAGGAAACTTTTTAAAAATTATTCTACTACTAAACCGCAAGGGCTTTAACTTAGATATTTGGTATGTAGCATTGTCTAGTGGTCCTTTACCTGTTTTACATAGACTTATATTGGAAACTTTTAAAAATAGTCTTCTCTCATGCTACTAGACATAGAGCTTAGATATTTGGTGTTCTGGTGGACATCTAGCAATGTTTTCAAATCAAGACCCTGGGATCACTACAAAGCACATCCAGTGTACCACTGGTTTTCATATAGACTTATATAAGAACACTTTTAAAAATCTTCTGCAAAACACCAGGATCTAGAGATTATATATTGTCTAGTGGGACTCCACCAATTTTTTTCTTCAGATCATGTCCAAACGGTCAAAACTGACCGTGCTCGGGGGGTCACTTGTTTTACATAAATGTATAGAGGAAAAGCTTAAATAAAAAAATTTCTTCTCCAAAACCACAAGGTTACGTGCCATGAATCCAGACGAGCGATCAACCTCTTGTTTTCATTTATGTTTGATGCAGTGGCTATTAATTAAAATTAATTAAATCATATGTATTTCTTTTTATGCCCCAAAGGTTAGTATATTACAATTGCACCGTCTGTCTGTCTGTCCTCCCAATTTTTCGTCTCCGGGCAGTAACGATGCCATGCATGGAGGGATTTTCATTAAGCATAGCACAAATGATGTCCTAACATCAGAGGTCAATGTTACAATTAGAGTTAAAGTGTAATAGAATTTTGTATATATGCACACTCGTTTTCTGACTGTAACTATGTCATGCAATGATGTATTTTTAAAATATCTTTACATAAATATTTAGCCCATCAAGACGAACGACCCTTCTCGAAAGGTTAAAGTCACACTTAGAGTTTAAATGTCATGAAATCCTGTACAAATTGTAACACTGTCATACATAAAAGTGTTTTAAAATTACAAAGCACAATTTTTGAGTATATGGAGATGACGTGTCAAGCGCAAGATTTTACCTCGAAGATCAAGGTCACACTTAAATGGTCAGAGGTTTAAGAATCCAGCATATATGCACATGGTAAAAAAATTCTGCATTTAATGATTCCAAACGAACTGGTTCAAATGTGCAGCACATGCAGATAAAGTACCAGGCCCTCACATTGAAGATCAACGCCACAGACTGAGACACATCCCTTGTTTCTTTTCAGATTCAATATCAGCAGTATCTGGGTTGGATGAAAGTTCGGACATGACTAGCAGCGATTTTAGATTATCGATATGTTTTAGTGTAAACTTCCAAAATGACGTGATGAAAAGGAGTATCTTGATAAAGACTGACAACTGACCACGTAATTACAGCGTATTTGATAAACTTTATTGACTGAACTGAAAAGTAGTTAATTAAACTATATAAATACGTATGCCTTTTGAATGGTCAAATACTTACTTTTCTTTTGCAATGAGTCATTGACGGTTACTACAAGAGCCAACTATACTAGTTCAACTGCCGATAGGAATATATAATGAATTTAGTGGAAAAGACATATCATGTACATTAGTATCTTAATGAAAGTATAAAATGCATTTTAGAGTGAAAACATTATCTCTTAGACTAATGTCACCTTGTTTGTTATTAGCATATAGAAGGAAAAATAACAAATTAATTCTAGCCTGTTTGCTCGTTACAGTATTTTCAATATTGTTCATATCCATGTCAGCTATGACCGTATACACTTGGAACATTTACAGCGGAAACACAGTGGTTTCTGAGGTCCACCGTTTTCATGAATGTCCCTGTTCAGTAAGTGTTCCACTTCTTTTTACAAATCAGCAGGAAGTACTTAACAAAGAAACAGTTCAAATTGTAAGACATCAGTATACCATGTTCAGTGCGCCTGAAAAAATTCTTACATGGAAAACACTAAACAGACGTTTTGAAGACAAACCATTTTTGAGAACCGTTCCTGAACATAAACCACGGAATATAACACTTAAACCAAATTTTACTCGTATGATAAACGCAACACAACGTGTAGTAACTGTAAATGGTAGCTATATTCTGGAGAATCCTACATTGTGTTCGACTGTTCAGAATCTTGCAGTAATGGTTATAGTGCATACATCTCCCAATCACGAAAGAAGAAGATTCGCTATCCGAACTACGTGGGCCAACGACAGCTTTTATCGTCATCTGGGAAACATGAGAATTCTTTTCCTACTGGGAAAAACAAAAGATCCGACGTCAAATATACAGACAGATATTGTAAATGAATTTAACCGCTATGGTGATATACTTCAAGGAGATTTTATTGATGACTACCATAATTTAACATTGAAAGGAGTAATGGCGTATAAATGGTTGACTGAACGATGCAGGAACGCAAATTTAATTCTTAAAGTTGATGATGATATTTCAGTAAACATTTTTAGGTTTTTTATTGATTATTATCCAAAGTATCGATCAGAAAACATGTCAATTATCTGTAACCATTTGAGATCTCAAACTATGCTCATAATAAGGGAACATGACAGCAAATGGTTTGTGAGCAATAATCACTTCAGAGGACTAGTAACCTATCCTACGGATTATTGTTCTGGTTTCTTCGTTTTACTCACAAATGATTTAATACCGGCGCTATATAGATCAGCAATAGTCACTCCGTTTTTCTGGGTAGATGATGTGTATCTATATGGTTTAGTACCTGGTAATGTTCCAGGGCTAAAGTATATAGGCTTGACAGGAGACTGGTACCAATTGGCGGAGCAAGAACCTTTACGTTGCTATAGAAATGTGACTGCAACATGTCCCTTTCTGGTAGCTGGGGCAGAAACCGCGTGGCAATTGGATGAGATATGGCAGGAAATGTTAAAGAGATACAGACGGACATTAAAATCAGCAGAGGGGGCCAGACAAAAGTACCTGTAGCTTTTTAATGTTGTGTCTGTGGAGCAGAAACCATATTTAGACTTGTTGCTGAATACACACCTGGCTTATAGTATAGTGCCTTTAGTTCGCTACTGTTTATAAGAACTGCCCGCTCCATGTTTCTGGTGATTTATTTTATTTCTTCAAAATGATATGTTAAAAAAGTGTAAAAGTAAACGCATGAATCACCAACACAAGAGAAAATCAACATTGAACCTTTTTATTTGATGATTCAGTCTAAAACATAATATATTAATTTAAGACGATTATTTATTCACCCAATCTGAGGACGAACAGCTTTAAGTCTTCTTTGATATGTGATAAGTTTACGTAAAAGCATTAAATCTAAATGGACAAGAGGCTTTAAAGTAAGACTACAATTTAATATCTCCTTTAAATGTCTGGAGCAGTTGCAGATAATTAATGGCCTGGTCCCGATTTCACGAAAATACTTAAGTAACTGTTCAGCTGAGTAAGTTATTTTTAGAGTCTAAATGTCACTAAAAATAAGGATATTTCTTGTTATTTCTTTTAACGATAGTCTATTTTTGAATGAATTTAACATGTTGAAAGAAAAAAATGTTGTATAATACTAAATGCAATTCAGATATAGTAAAAAATTCATTTGAGTACAACTCAAGAATTTTAAAAAGTTATCTATAAAAATTACTTGCTATTAAACAACAGTTCCTGCACAAATACTGACAAGTTTATATAAATGTTATAAATGGGGAAATACGATTCTGACAAACTTGAATTCTTTAAATGAATAAACATCCAAGGGTTGAAAAATGTTGAGCATGTTACTGAGAAATGACTGAAGTATTTTCGTGAAATCGGGGCCTGGATGGGTAAAAAAAAGGAACGAATGTTTGCTCCTTGAGTCTCGACAGAGGATACAAGCTTTGACAGCAGGATGGAATATTTGTAGCTTACAGAAACAGTATATCAGTCTGACCCACAACACACCAAAAGTACCATTACCCGGATAGGGATTTCAACTCTGAAACATGTGTTTAGTAGATTACCTTTAGTGTTGTATGTACTCTCGTGTTTGCATGTGTGTATCTGAAATGTAATTGATACTACTGTAAATGTAATTTCAAAGTTTGTTTGTTAAAATTCATATATTTGATGTATTATATAAAGTCACTATATTGGGAGTTTGTGAAAAACAAGACATTTCTCGATATGCGATCTTCTTGAAGAAAGAATCTAGCTGTTCATTTATGTACAATTTATAGCATTTTGAAAACATCATTTGCTAGTTGTAGGGCGTGCTCCGTTATAACCAATTAATGACGACTTTGGGCTAATGTAAATAAAAAGAGACATCTCTTGTAAAGGGAAATTATAATAAAATTTGCAAATAGGCTGTTTATCATTCATACACAAAACACTACATTTTATTGCCTGAATGATTAGATTTGTTTACCCTTGGTTCCGGCTATAGCCATATGACCGACCGATATTTTTGACTGACATGGCTTTAACAGTAAATTTCCTCTATGAAGACCATCCGATCTGCGCGAGTAATTGAAGCTTCAGGTTTGTGACCAGATGCACGCATGATGTGTCTTGCCTCAAAAAAAAAAAAAAATATCAAACAGGGAATGCCACGTACCAAAAACGCAGCCTCCCCAAAACGAGCCCCACAGCACCCAGAAGTGCACACCACGAACATGCTCTATCAAGAGACGAAATAGATGTTGCTCTGATGCAATGGTTAGTATACCGCTTAGACAATGAGGCTTGTTTGGAAATGTCTGACATCATTTGGGCTAAAGTATTTTTACCAAGCGGAGCTTTATAGTACCAAGAGTCTGCTTCTTCACTGAAACTGTCAGCTGGGTGCTGCCATAAATCATCCAGGTCTGGGTTTAGTCTCTGTACATAGCGTTGAAGCTTTTTACTGGACACATCTTGTCACCCGGTCTAGCATACATTCGTCCTTCTCAAATTGTATCATCAGGCCGTGAATCCTTGCTGAAATAAATAAAATATGTGGCATTTGATTTCTACATTTTGATACATTTAAACAAACTTAGAAAGTACTAGAATATTTATAAATACGAAGGAAATACTCAGGAAAAATGAAACATTTTTGTCAATTTACAACATTTTCTGTTTTTCAATTTACCAACAAAATCTTTATAGATCGAAAAAAAATGTAAAAAGATTTTTGACTTACCCATGGTTTATGTCAGCCTCATCAACGACCTGGTGCACAAATTCACGTCCAGAGGAATCAGTGGATACAGCAAATGTGGATTTCTTCATCTCTCTTAGATTTTCCCGACCTCTTCTGCACAGATGGAACATCAGATCAAACCAAATCTATTTGAATTAATAAATACAAAAAAGTGTTACTGCTGGATTTCACTATATGTTTGGGCTTTCACATCCTATTTTTTATAGTTATATGTATACTATTGAGCAAACAATTTACCTAACTCAACACCATTTCTCGTGTGTACTTTTGTTGATGCATGTTTGTAACAACAGCATTTTAAAACAACAACATCTATCAATCCTTGAGTTAGTAGGAGTGAAACAATTAACAATCAGAATAGAATATATGATGATCTAAAGTGTAATTAGATTTCGAAGCAATGGCTAGACTATATTTTTGTCGACAAGGTAGAAACATACCTTTCGCTGTTATCCACATGGTTTGTTTGTGTTAAACACAATACTGTCTGGATTCATAAGTTTTTTTTTAAAAATCACAATCGGTTATCTCTTCCTTGTGATCCACTGAACCCTTTCTCTTTTTCTGAAGATCACCAAGTTTCGCTTTAAATGTTGTCAAACATGATGAAAATGCACTGTCACACTTGATATCAATGTCACATTTCTCCTTCAAAAAATTTGAGATCCCAAACTTTAAGTTGTGAAGCGTTGAATTTTTAAATAATCTCCTTTTAATGTTCTTGTCGATGCAAAAAACTACCTCAGCTGGCGATTGAGTTCATCCTTTGACATTTCTTCAAAATTGGCTTTTTCATCTCCTAGAAATTCTCTAAACAACTTAACACTTCGTTTTATACTTATTCAGCCATTTTGGTCGTCTGATACATCTGAAAACGTTCATTGATCTAGACGCTATTAATCTAATTAGCGCCTGAGAGGAAATTTAAGTGGGAACCCAACAATCTTTTTTTATACTTACAGGGGTGTAACATCATGCTGTTACATGGGAAACATAATTTTTTGTTCACCGATCCGGTATTGGAATTTTATATAGGGAAAAGCACGTGAGGTATAATAATTTAAAATGTCTTACAGATTTTAAACTGAATTTTCTGCTTTTTATTAATGAACATGGCGTCAATTTGATTTTATCTGACTGAGGGCCAGTAGCAAAATGGTCTAGTGACTGTTAAATGGAACCCTTAATTATCTATATCAATATTTAACTGCAACTTCCTGTACTTACAATAAATGACAGGACACACTTTGTAAAATAAGGCAATATATTACTCGGACAAATTAACATGATCCTCCATAATTTCACGGTCGATTTATTGTCTTTATTTATCTTCGGCTTTCAATTTACGTAATTATTTATCCCGGAGATACGTAAATCAGATATACCAACAGTACGAACCTCGGGGTTGTAGCCACCCTGTAAAGTGACCTGGTCCTGATAGTTTAAGTAAATATAGCCCGTAACTCCTAGTACAGCTTTGACTGCACTTGCGAATCAAGGGTTGTAGTCACTACACCCACGGGTTCGACTTGGGACGGAGGCTACTTATCAACTTACCTTGGGCGTTTCTCACGCCCGGTAAACAACGTCATGAATAGATGCACGAAACAACTTATAAGCCGTATTTTCGAGTCTATTAACTTTTCCATATAGGTAATTAGATAAGTAAATGTGTGTGTTCCCAAAGATTTTGTCACGGTTTGAGTAAGAACCGTTTTTATTCTAAAAAAGATAGATGAAATAAATTTAATAGTTCGCAAAGAATGTGCCACTGTCTATATTAGAACTACTTACTAGTAGGGTTGTAACGTGATATATTTAAGATAAAGGCATGTTTACCTATCCGAATCGATACCTGCTTTCGTCAACTGCTCATGCCGCAGTTTACTGGACCCGATTCTGGAACAGAGGCGCACCTGTTAACACGTAACGCAGTTCAAAGTGCTTTCAATGTTGAAGACTCATTTATCTTTGCATTTAATGCCCAAAATTCTGAAATATTAAAAAGATTCGAATGGAACCAAGATCATGATGTATATATATATATATATCTACATACTCTTTATTTCCACTTTATATAGGGGCGAGGGCCCCAACATATCCAGATGGTTTCTGCATGTGTTATAATACAAAAAAAATGTCGTTAACGCTATTCTAGCATAAATAGCATAAAAATCATAAAAATGAAACGCTCTTACTGGTACGACGTTCAATAATGCGCGGGACAACGTCCGTGTTGTTTACGTCATATTTATGACGTCACCAGCGGTTTTTAAGCCCGGCACTGTTGACGCCGTACATGATGTAAGACTTGGGAGACAGGTCCATTGTTTACAATGTCCCTGCACTGCGCATAACTGAAAACGGGTTATAACTGCGCGTGAATCTCCCAATTAACACAGGTTTTTTCTCCTGATAAAACACCGACAAAATGAGCAAAAATAGCACATTTTATGCTAGAATATCGGGTAACAAAAAAAAGAGACTTATGTAGCCATGAAACAATTGCAAACATGTATGTCAAACAATGAAAAAGAGCTTGACTGCGATAGCATACTTTTGAAGAATTTACACCAAATTTATGTTTTTCGTACGTAGTCGGACCACAGACACGTGTATCAATAGTATGGAAAGTGACCCCTTATTGCTAGGTCCCATTGGCCAGCATAATCTTATCACCATAATACATCTAGATTCATATAGTAAACGGTACATACAGTTTGCTTGTTATTTAAGCATGTTCTAAATCTAAAATTTTTCGCTAGACAGCCATATGATAAGCTATACATGTTTGCCATATTGAAATCACGTATATGCCGAGGTGATTAACTCGTATTTATAAATATGCAGAATAGAGATTTTATCAGTTATTTTATCCTGCATTTACGGATTGGAAGACTCTACAAACCGCTACCTAGTTGGGATCAGTCTAGAACACAATAAATAATAAGAATATTACTTTAAATGTTTCTTCATAAATCTTTACACCTAAGACTATTTGGAATTTATAAATCTTTATATATTTCGTTTCATGTTTCAATAAGCTGGGGCATAATTAGACTCAAATTGGAGTTCGCACATACCTGGCTAGGGGTCAAGTGGGCGCTAAATTAAAACGATTTTTGATCTCCCAAGATTACAAGTACAAACAACCGAGTAACGGCACGTATTCTTGCTTAACAGACAACATAATCTGAAGAGATATTTTAATTTTTAAAACTTTGAAGTAGAAAAGTTTTAAAAGTCTCTTTTATCTCGATCTTTATTTCTGTTGCAGCAAGATGTCAAGCAGATGATAACATTTCTTTAAATAAGTGGCAAAATCAATAAAATATAGAAATTAGGAGTTACAGGTGTTTTCCATGTCTTGGTTCATCGCAAATGATGTAACACTGCAAAGCTTATCTTCCCGAACGTAGTACCTTTATTGTGTTGGATGTGTAGCAACTAAATAATATCAAAGCATTCAAAGTTCTGAGTATATGAGTCCAGTTCAAATTGCTTTTTGGGCTACAAACCAGCTTC
This sequence comes from Saxidomus purpurata, assembly GCA_022818135.1. Classification (NCBI taxonomy): domain Eukaryota; kingdom Metazoa; phylum Mollusca; class Bivalvia; order Venerida; family Veneridae; genus Saxidomus; species Saxidomus purpurata. The sequence continues at coordinate 42,621,701 of JAFMSR010000011.1, forward strand.
CCTGTTCCCCCGTAATATTTGATATAAGCCTAAAAGAAGACCCATCGTTGCACTGTTCTATAGCATGTATGGAACTCTAGGTCTGTGTCTTAAAACACAGAACATTTTAAAATTTATATGTTTCATCAAATCTCATGGTAGCGTTGTTTTCTGTGAGGTAGAAACAGCGGATTTCTGATCGACCACGTGACACTGTTACCGTACAGTATAGTTAATATTACACACAGGCGATATACAAAGTTTTTATAAATTTTGCATTTCAAAGTTTTTCTTAATGATTTTCTCTGCCAGGCAACGGATGTGCTCATTTTCTTATTGCGATGGCTATTTTTTATTAATTTTGCCGAGGTTTATGCTTAAGAAGAACGTTTTTCCTGGAAAGCCTTTGGTGGTTCAAATTGGCAGGGATTGGCGTAATGCGTTTTTATAATTTGTATTACAAAAGCGGGTGGCTCTGCTGAAAAATAAGTTGAAAGTGTATAATGACTTTACGAGAAACATGTATCAGCTAGTTTCCAGTTAAAATATTCTGTTCATTCTTTAAGTGTAGTTGAACTTCAATATAATGTCAACCATGTATTATTTAGCCATTCAAGGGATGCAGTGAAGTATGTGTCTAATTCAAAGATGTATATTTTGATATAAAATATCAACTGGGATATATCAATTGACTGCTTTAGGTAAGTGACTGCTAAATTGAGGCTCCATTAACATGGGTCCAATTGAATATACACACAAGTTCGGACAAGAATTAGATGCACAATGTATTCTTTGAAGTCATATTCAGATACAGTCTGTTTATATCTTTCATGCAAACTGGAGGAAAAAAGTAAATACTTGAGTTCAAACAACAATAATTCATTGGTTCTTATTTCATTTAAAAATATAAACAATGGCTCGTAATACTTTATGTTATTTCTCCTATATGCGAGTAGAAATACCATGCATTGCACGACATTTAAATACTTAATCTTAACGCGAAAATTGTTCTGCTACACGTTAATACCAAGTGCAATATGATGCCTTATTGTAATATTTATAAGCTGTCTGTGATAGAAAAGACCTTTCTCCAGGTAGATATACGTTTTAACTTATCTTTATTTGACTCTGTTTAAGTAATTTGTGTAACTATGCAACTGGTATTTGTAACTTATACATATGTGTGTTTTAACCTGAATAAACATCAATCAACTAATCGAAGCGGGAAGTTTGATATAACATCTTTTCAATGTATGAAGATCATTGATCGCATCTCTACCAATTATCCCATAATACGGTATAGAAGATCATCCGTGTGTTGCGTCTAATTTAAAATACTGCAAATGATTGATGTACGTGAAGTTAGCTTCCAATTGACATTTGCTTATTCAACTGGAAACCAACTTCACAATTCAACTGAACTTGCAAATTTGTGAAGTTTAACGTATTTGCCTCTGGCTGTCATTTCCCAGTTGCCAATTGACATATTGTTCACAATTTTTACACCAGCCATTTGCCATTTTCCAGTTTTACTTTTATTTGCAATTCCTGACACAAGTACAAGAGAACTGGCATCTGGCTGCCAAATGCCAGTTGCGAATTCAATTATAACTTAAAATTTGTGACGCAAGTCGAATTGGCATCTGGCTGCCAGTTTCCTGTTCTCGATGTGTAACGAAATTGCATCAGGCTGCCATTTGCCAGTTGCACAAATTTTCATATTCACTATTCTTGACACAAGTCGAATTGACATCTGGCTGCCAGTTGCCAATTTGCGAGATTTAGCTTACTGGCATATCTCTGCCATCTGCCAGTTGTCAATTCAATTATTGTCTAAAATTTCGTTAACAAGTCGAATTTGCACCTGGCTATCAGTTGTAAAGTCTTTATTTACTTATTATTCACAATTCGTGACACAAGTCGAATTGGCATATGGCTGTCAGTTACCAGTTACAAAGTCGCGAGGTTTGACATATTGATATCTGGCTGCCATTTGCCAGTTTCCAATTCACATAATATTCAAAAAGCCGTGACACATGTCGAATTGTAATCTGGTTACCAGTTTCCAATTTACTTTATTGTTCAAACATTCGTTACACGAGTCGAATTGTCATCTTGCTACCAATTGCCAAATCGTGACTTTTAACGAATTTGCATCTGCCTGCCATTTCCTAGTTGCCAATTCAGTCACTATTCACAATTCGTGTCATAAGTCGAATTGGTATCTTGCTGCCAGTTTCCATTTCGCAAGTTTTCACGAAATGGCATATGGCTGGCATTTGCTAGATGCCAATTTACTTGCTATTCACAATTCCTGTCTGAAGTTGAATTGGCATCTGGCTGCCAGTTGCCATTTGCCAATTCGCGATCCTTAACGAATTTGCGAGTTAAATTAAATTACGAGTGGGACTGTGACACTGGCTTCCAGTTGCCAGTTGAATTGGCACCGAGCAACTGACAGCTAACTCCACGTACACAATTAATCTGTATACAGTGTTGTTTGTCAGCTCTTGAACGTGGCTATTCATTTAGTTTGCAATATTTCTATCAATTCTCTTTGAAATATTCATTAAAATGACATCTATTTCAGTTGCAACTGATAATCACATTAAATGAATTAGGAGATTTGCAATAACAGCAAAGTATCAAATGATACTTCAAAGATAGTATAGGGAAGCTTTTATACGGTAAGTGTAGAATATCCATAGCTATCCTGGCAAAAATTCTAAACGTATTATCTTCATTTCATTAGTTTTCTATCAATGCATATAAGCAATCGATCGGTCGGTCGGTTGGTCGGTGTATCAGTCAGTCAGTCAGTCAGGCAGGCAGGCAGGCAGGCAGGCAGCCAGCCAGCCAGCCAGCCAGCTAGCCAGTCAGTCAGTCAATGAATCAATCAATCAATATTTAAAAGCAGGTTTATACTTTGTCTATGAAAAAAACCATAAATATAAAATTACATATTAATTAGACAGATACATGCATTTGTATTTAATATTACGATTCTGTTAAGTAGGACATAACCCCTGCTTCGGAACGGACGTGAGAAACCGTATAAAATACATTACCCCTGCTTTGCAACGACTGTGAGAAACTGTCATAAAGTTAAAAAATAAAGAATAAAATACATTCCTCTGCTTCAAAACAGACTTGAGAAACGGCAGAAAACAGGACATTTAATTTATCAGCAGAGAAACTGCAGAAAAAGGACGGTATCCCTGCTTTGGAACGGCTGTGAGAAACTGCAGAAAATACAATTCCCCTGCTTCGGAACGGCTGTGAGAAACTGCAGAAAATAGGACTACAATATAAGTTTGTTATATGATAATGATAATAATTAGGTGGGAGTTGTAGTGGTAGAAGTAGTAATAATAGTTTTGCTACATGTTTTATTATCTTTACTATTATTACTACCATTATTTATCTGTTTTTAATTGTCTTTTTATGATTTATTCCGGCATTATATGTGAGCTACATATCCGGAACTATCCTTATTACATTTCTAACATGTCCTGCTTTGATCCGTTGGCGCTACGATAGTTTTGTTTTAGATATGATTGTGGTGAAGGGATATTACCGTTCAAAGTGACCATCATTATTTTAAATAAAACATTAATCAGTGATTTATACTCGTAGAATAATAAACATTGCCATAGTTATAACCAAAACAATAACGATCTCATTTCAAAGTTTCATTCCCATTGAATATAGAGTAAATCTGTAAAAATCTTTTTTTGAGTATTCTAGTCAAAACATAAAAAATCCACCTTTTCGGTTATGTACGGTGGCACAGAGGTGACATCCGCAACACTTTATTTATATTGTGGCCACAACTTAGTAAGTTGAGGCCACAACTTACTAACTTGTGGCCACAACTTATTAACTTGTGGCCACAACTTATTAAATTGAGGCCACGACTTAGTTTAGCCAATCAAAACGGCTGTTTCATCTTTGCCGCTTTATGGTAATTACACAGTTAGCACCCCTGATTCAAAAACGCCATTTGAACTCGCGTGTTACATTTCAACAGACCAACCGACACTATGCAGCCATGGAGGCTATAGCACAATTTTTGACACGGCGAGGTGTTGAGCGTGAGGTGATGAACAGAATGTCGGAGGAAAAGGTTAGTAATAGACATAAATGTGCAGCCCTAAATGGAAATCGGAACTGAATTCTGAAAACGGAGAAACGCTGGAAAATGGTTCTCTTCAGTCTTCTTCTGTAAATAAATTAAACATTTGAAATGACTGATGCGCAAACTCAAGTATGGCAAAAGAAGGATGTGTTTTACAGTGTTTTTGATGACTGAATTTCCTTTGAAATTGAATTGCATATTGATATTTACGCATGTGGCCTCAACTTAATTACTTGTGGCCTCAACTTAATAAGTTGTGGCCACAAGTTAATAAGTTGTGGCCTCAACTTAATAAGTTGTGGCCACAAGTAAATAAGTTGTGGCCTCAACTTACAAAGTTGTGGCCACAACTTAGTAAGTTGTGGCCACAATATTAATAAAGTGTTGCGGATGTCACCTCTGTGCCACCGTAGTTATGTATACAATTGTATTATGTATTTATCAATAACAGAAATTACTTGGTAAAACTTATTTCTTATATGTTTTTAAAGGATCCACATAGTTTTGAGCATCATTCTTAACTATAAACCAATGAGACCATTAAATTAAGGTGTAAGCACTTATATGTTAGATAGACATTAACTATCTACTGAATTATGTATTTTAGACAACAACTGAATATTGATCAATGCATGTTAGACAATAACTCTTTATTGAATTGTGTCAAATGTTTAATATGTTATAGTGTATAAAATGTATTTGCAATTGTGATTCTAAATTGAAGTAGGTAAAAGAAAACGTGTGTCAAAAGAACGAAGCAGACTTTTATATAAGGTGAATAAAACTAAGTTCAAAAGAACGAAGCAGACTTTTATATAAGGTGAATAAAACTAAGTTGAATAATGTGATTACTAAGTAAATGTTGTAAGTGTAATTTTGCTTACAAAAGACGATATATCCAATGTTCAAGCGTGGAATAATACGGTGTAGTTTTTGTGCATGCAGAATGCTTGTCTGTCAACCAAACACGTTACTTTACATTATAGTATTCGAAAATGTTCTCTGAATATCGAAATGTTTTCGAGGATGACGTTATCTTTTTGAAATTATGTAATGGGTAATGCATGAAAAAAAAAATTCGTTCACAGGGATTTTTTTTTCAGTAACAACAAAGTCTGTCTTACCTAATCAGATTCAAGGTTACAAAATATAACTAATCAGATTAAAGGTTACAAAATATAACTAATCAGATTTAAGGTAACAAAGCAACGGATCGTTTTCATTTCAATGTTGAGTACAATTTTAAGGTCGTCTGTAAAATAAAAAGTTGTCACATTTGTTTGAAATTTGGTACATGCGTATATCGAGCCCATCTGCCTTGCATGGTAACATTTTTATTCACGTGACATCACATGACGTCATTTAACAACGCCATCTCGCGACAGCGTACCGGAAGCATACCGTCATGTGGTTATTGTTATGTTATTTTGTCATTTGTGGACCGACTTTGAATTTTCAATTTTTGCTATAATACTTGAAAAAAATTATATTAATCGATCTGCAAACTATTACATCTTATCTAAGAAAATATTAAATTTTCGTCGAAAACGTACAGAAAAAGGTCAGAAACGTCATTTTTCTGCTCCATGAATTTGGCATTTCAGATACTTGTAATAACACAAAAAAACAAGACGGTGGAAGTTTTTTAAATTTTGACAATTTATTATTTTTGACATCTGAAACTGAATAATTAAATATAAATGGAATGTGTTCGACTTAGATTTTTCAGTATGCACTCTTGAATAATGCCACTGTAACGTGAAAAGGTGATGCCGATTCTAGGAATGAGAAAAGTGATCGTTTACGTACACGCAGTGAAAATATCAAACAGTCAGTGGACTCATTTTTCATACGTATCTTCCGAAAACTCCAATAATTTAAAGGATGGAACAAGCAAGTTTATTACCTATATAATTATATTACATATATGGCAAAATACTAGTACTCTACCAGCCTACTATTTCTTGAGTGTTGTCTCACAGAAGCTGTTTAAAACGGTTTTAATACAACTCTTAAATTCTGCGAGTTAAAACCTATCCTGACAACTCTTCAGAAGGCCCTTTGCTAGCACCGAATGATTATAACCAGCAAACCCTCGAATAAGAAGTTTCCTTTTCAAAGGACTATGTGTAATAGCAAAGGCAGATATGATGTTACCTATATATGCGTACTTGCAAACATGAGTGCATCAAACCTGGCATTAGTACATTTCCATTTTTTTCCAAATAAAAGCCTTTACTTACAATTCAATGTTCGGTAGTTATCTCAAACACTTAAAATTCCTGAACGGCTCGTCGAATGTTGACAAGTATTTTCTGGGTAAATCTCACGGATATTTTTTGAAGAAATTTCCTTGCACTTGTTGCAGAAAAGTAATGAGCATCAACAGAGCATACATATATGTTTGCAAAGGTTTGAACGCTTCCTTAGACCTACATGTATTATTGTTATCGGTTGTGGAAAAAATGCGGTAGCTCCCACAGATGCTCTCACGTTGATAACTCCCATGCTGCTTTTCGCACCGTACTCTAGGAAGAAGAACAATCAGTCATTTATAGCGAAACGTATATTTCAATACCCAATTCGGCGTTCACAATTATAAAAGGGAAAGAATCGTTAATATTTTGACTCAAAAGAGAAAACACCTTTATCTGTGTGAACTGAAATACAAGGTCTTCTTTGTAATTCGACTAGAACTTACTGCTAATTAAAACGTATAGAGTCTATGTATCAGTGCCAGATGAGGTTTTCTGGGGGTTTGCATTTTTTGATAGTGCATTGTTTCAAGAAGGAAAACTGATCTCTTTAAGTTCATAATCCCTCTAGTTGTATCATAGTATTACTTTATAGCATGCATGGCATCCCATTGACACAAACGTGGTTAAGTATACTGCTTATTATGCGAAATATAGACACAGACTGCTGATCTGCATTTTTTCGAGAAAAAAAATGAAACAGGGACACACTATAAGACTTTGAAATTGTACTTTTTGAACCATTTAGAATGTTCACAAAAAATAGAGCAGTGAATCCACAAACATTTACCAATACAAAAATGTACAAAAATACCTAGAAACGTTCTTGTTTCTTGTGTCTTGCATCCACAATTGTTTTTAAATGTTTCAAGTTGAGGTTTCTGGGATTTTGACAGCTAATTTTTCTTAGGTTATCTGTAAAGTAAAATGTCATTGCAAAGTTAATGATAAGTGTCTTTCTAGGTTGGAGCTTTAAGAAAATATCATCTGCTATGAGATATCTTTCATGTCTGTATCATCTATGTTAAGGGAACAGCTACTCTGTGGATGCAGCGTCACCTTTTCACTGTGTCTTGCCAGTTTTAGGTGATATATGAAAGGACATTATATCGGAAAACTTTTTGTACTACAATGTGTCTTTACTAATATTAAACAGATCAATTTGTAACTTATGCACTGATTTACCCGCCTAGCTTCGTCTTTCCGTAATTTTGAAGAACATAAAATCGTACAACAAGTATCCTATTTCCTTTCAAACCCTTCAACCATGACAAGTGAATCTTTATTGTAGTACAATGGTTTACGATGTTAAAGATGGTGCAGGAGTTTAAACCACAAAATCCACATTAGTATGTGTAGAAAAAGTCATAAAATGTAACATTTATTTTAGACACACTATATTTCATAGCTAAAACTAGTTCTACAGTATAAAATAATATTGATTACAAAAATCGTTTCGCGTTAATAATAAGTGCATTGTAATTTTATGATGTAGCTCTCAGTACACTTAGAAGGAGGAATAGACAACGCCGAAAAATACCATTAAAAGAAATTCAATACATCTAAAGTGAAACTTGTGGGAACTTGTATGCAAAGAATACTGTGTGTTCTAGAAAATGCTCTGCAGTGTGATAACAGACTACTGGCAGGAAAACGATTTAGCGGGTATTGCATCTTTCATAGCCACACTCATTTGATATACAAAATCCTGTAAGGAACGACTTACGAATTTTCCATTTACCGGCCGCTGATCACAAATTAGCAGGACGTTTCCGTGCCTTGATTGGAAATCAGCAATTTCACGTTTTGGAATATTTTTCTTCTAACCTTAAAGTGATTTTCAAAAAAAGGCTGAATAATAATTAAGCTTTAAAAAGGAAAGAATTCACGAAGGCACCCGATTTGTGTAATAGTGTGGTTGCATATTTCTGCCACGAGATGGCGAAATAGCTATCACGATAATGTCAAACATTATCTAAATTTTTCTGAAAAGATTATCTTACAGTTTCAAGGTTTAAAAAAGAAGTTATTTCGATAGTTCTAAACCATGAAAAACATTCTGAATGATTTATACTGGGTTCTTATAGTATGTAAATTTGAAAAATAAAATACAAGAGAAACAATGTTGGGCCAGAATCGCTCTACGGAACCCAATTGACTATACGTGTCTCAAACGCCGTTCTTTTTGTGTTCAAGTGGTGTTATTCACGCGTTATTTGTGAAAATTCTAAGTCGAAGACATCCCGTTTTTATTTCATTAATTGGTTTCGGATATCATTAAATGAACACTGTCAAAATTACACCAACTTTAACCGTCCCGATTTTGATTTTTTTTTGTAAAAACGGCAAAATGCGTTGAAAAACGATGACGTTTCAAACTTTATTTCAATTGGTTAAAGCGGAATCATGACGACATGCTTTGTTAAAGAAGAGAAATGTATTTTACTCGTATGTATAGTACATTTTCTAATGCCTTTGATAAAATTTACAGAAAGAAAACCGGTTAAATATCAATAAATCTATTTAAGAAACTTCATAACGGTATTGTTCCGGTACGCTGCTATTAGGCGTTGTTAAATGTCTTCATTTGACGTCATTAAAATAACAACGTAACAATGCGATGCAGATTGTCACGATATACGCATGTACCGACTTTCAAATGAATGTGACAACTTTTAATTTTACCGACGAAAGGTCCTAAAAGTTTCAGCTATGCATTCCAAGTCATTATCGATAAAATCAGCGGTTTGAAATATACTGTAGTACCGTAAACTATTCAATAATCTATGTAGAGTTGTTGTTGTACAATTAATGGGTGGATGCAATTTATTACAGAAAGCCTCTATATTGTGGTAAAATGAGGCATTTTTCGCCGTAGGTTCTTCTTTGAAATTGTATTCATTTATCATTTTACGTTCATTGAGAACATAATCTACGTTTCGATAATATAATCTGCTAGATGTAGGGAGTGCGCCTCTAAATTAAAGTTTCCTTTCACTTGAAAAACCGATAAGTAAGTTATAATGATGTGTCGTTGACATGTAAACCTGTGCTGAATTTTTCATGTGGACGCGGTATCCTTCCTTCTACATGACTCCAGCTTAAAGATTTCATGTATATTTGAAATTAATTAATTATTTTGCTACATTGAACCATCGAAGTACAATGTACACATATTATTTGAAGACGTACTTTGTACATGTCTTACAAAATACCCGAAAAGATTAAAATGAAAAAGTCAGTTTTGCACTCGTGTTTAAACTCAAAACGTACTTTAAATCAGGTTCATATATTATTCACTGCTTAAAATCACAGTATTGATAAAGGCAAACATTCAATGTTACAGTCAATGAACCAGGAATGTAAAGTTATCCACGCGTTCGTGTGAGGAGAAAATACATCCTATTAAATTTTACCTTATGCAGTGTTACTATGAGTTTGGTACATCTGCAGATAGTGTGTGAATATATTTTTTTATATTATTAAGATAATTTCGAAGTCAAATACCCTACTGGAATATTAGCAGTAGCTGCTCTTTAGGTAAATTTAATTTTTAAATACAAATATTTAAAGCTTTCTTTACATATTTGAACCATAATTTTGAGAAAAAACGAATATCCATCTAGTATTTTTCGGTAGTTTACTGTAATATTACAATAAATCGTATGATGATAAACTGACTATATAACGTTCTCTAGTTGAATAATTTCGATCTTTTTTATGCTAACACAAAAAAAACACAACATCTGTTTTAAAATCTGAATACGACTGAATAGGTATGAATTAATACAGGATTTAAAGATTATTGTTGTGCTCAGAACTCGAACCCTTACCAGTATGTATGACGGTCCAACACTCAACGTCTTGCGCTAAAGAAGTATGTGCAATAAATAGATGTAAGAACGCTATGCCGATTGAAATAAGGATGCATCTACAATTTTGAAAACTATAACTAGGTGTTAAGAATACTATACTGCTTACTTTACTTAAGAGCCTCTTAATGCTCATCAGTTTTTCTTTTATAATGTCTGGTAAGAGCATCCTGTTGGCAATGCTGATTTTTGTTTTACTTTTATCTTAAACAAAGTTTAAATGTCGAATTTGTGAAAATAACTAGCATAGAAAATCATGGTTTCTGTAAGAAGTTTATTTTAAAGCCTTTAGCCACTATTAACAAATTGTGTTAGTCACTCCCTAGATTAAGGGGTTCGTCCTACATATTATAGATTAAAGCAGGACGTTCGAATAGGCCAACTTCATATAGCTATTTAGAGAAAGGAAATTAATATAAAATATCAAATGTAACATAGGTATTGTCCTTGAGGACATTAAATTTCATCATTTTGTTAATAAATTTCCTTTATATGCTGTTCTTCGAATACAGTTTACAATGTATTTAATGTTTTAAACGATAATTTCCTTTCGAACATTTTATGTGAACGCTTATGCCTTCGTTTCAATAAGAGTTATATACATGAAACATGTAGATGATGTTTTTGATAAATATTTCTATAGACGTATACATACGTAAAATGATAATTTTTCAATTAGAATGTTAGTTATTGGTTAGTATCATGTAAAATGTAAGTTGTGAACGTTTATAATTAATATTTAAAAATTAAAATCCCTCCACATAAACATATGGTTTTTATTTTATGTTAACTAATGAAATAATGTGTTAAATCATTGAAATATAGAGTGATGATATAGATATCATATCAGTCACAGTGACATAGGTCTGCCGGAACTATTTTTTTTCAGAGGTGTATATAAATAATTGAGCGTTTGTTTTAATAGTAAGCATGAAATTAATAGAAAATTTGTTTTCATTTTAAATTTAATCCATATACGATTCATAAAATCATATTTTATTCATTTGAATTCATTTTTCAAGCTTATTCTTCAACTTGTTTGTTTTTATGATAAAATATCTAGACCTAAAATGAATTAAAAGTATATTTCATTGGTATATTGATTATGCACGTGCAAATTTGATTTACTTGCATATAACTGTTGGAATGTATCTAAAATACAAATACATTTGATTTAGGATAATGTGACAGTGACGTAATAGATATATGTGTACACAAAAGTTATCATCCATTGCATAAAAGGGTAGAACATACATGCAGGAAAAAAACAAAATACTTCCATTACCAAACGAATTTTCTCTGATGTTGCGTCACCGTCACATTGTCCTGAAAGAACTGTACATCAAAAAAAATCGAACTATAGTGTTACCTACACTAACGGTCACCTTTTATTAACAGCCACCTCCTTACAGCAGCCAATTTGAATAATTCCCGATGGGTTTTCTATATGTTTTACCTCCCACCAACAGCCACCTCCAAACTCCGGCCAACGGCCACTATTTTTCATCCCGAATTGACAGAAAAGTTAGAAAACCTCTGAAACGGCAAAGAAACACACTAACCGTCCGTCAAAACTTTGACCGGAAAAGGTTTCCATAAACAAATTTTCGGAAAATTTCGAGTATATTTAAGACTCAACTAGGTTCGTGATCGGACGCGAAAATTGCCAACAAATTGAATGTTTACGTACACAGCAGTCGCCCATGTCTTGTTTCCCCGAGATATACTACGAAATCTATATACATTGTTTTGGTTTATTGTCATGTATTGTTAGTTACTGCTCAAGTTAGGAAAAGGTTTACGTTTTACCCAAGATATTCTTCACAGAAGGACAATAATCATGTATCAAACACAGATCCTTGTTTCGAGCCGAGCGCGCTGTCCTACTAACAGTTTTTGTTAATAACTATTTTGAAGTTTGTCATGGTATCAAATTATCATTGCACCATTTGTTCACAAAACATCCGAAAAGTTGATACCTCTGACAACAATTCTGCACCTGCCATTGAACATCATTATACTACTAAAAACTTAACTTCTTATGTCTTGATTACATTTCGTCTTGAATGTGTTTGAAAAGAAAATATAGGATACTTGTAGTTTTTATCCCGAAAATCTGTACATGTATGTGCTTTTAATATTTATTATACTTTTATTGCCACTTTGACATTCTGTATTAAATCCGATTTCTGAAAATTTTACAGTAGAAGGAAAAAACTTCCTATTTTTAGACAATATCATACAACACTTCTCTTGAAATTTCACTTACACCATTTGACAATCACCGAAATTTGCAATACTGGTAATCAAAGAAAACACTTTTTAAGCAGATGGGAAGGAACATTTTACATACTAGTAGGATTATGCAAAAAGGTGATTTTTGCAAAATATGTAACTTACACAAGTTTCGCATTCAGCCCTCGATTTGCTCTTAACACTGAGACAGGACGGCAATGGTGTAGGCTAATCTCATTGCAGTATTTTAAAATGTACTTCAGTAACCCAAATATGGGTGTTTAATGTATACGTCTGTGACCCAAACGTAGGTTGTACAATATTACGTTCGACATAACTTTAATATAAAACATGCAATCAACAATCGCCTCATTCTGGTTCGACAGTAGCCCGCATAATGTTTGTGAAAGTCGATTCTGGACAGCACGACACAAAGTTAGGCTATTGTTTTTGTCAAAGTATTCAACTTCAAACAAGTTCTAGGCAGCTGTCGTGTCCGCTCATTACCAAAGTTAGACTACCCTCGCGTCCGCTCAAGACCCAAAGTAAGGCAATTCTCGCGTCCGCTTACGATCTAAATATACGAGATTTCGGTAAATAGACTTGTCTCAGGAAGCGCGTGATCATATTTGTTCAGAGTCCTTTCTCATTATCGACTTACGGAGTGCAAAATAAATTTCAATCAGCGTGTTTACGTATAATATGCTTAGAAATTGAGAATTGATTCAGCTCAAAGGTAATTAATTTATTCAACAACAACACGAATACTTTTATGCGGCATTAAATAATACAAAACAATTAATCATTTACACGATGTTGTTTGTTAGCTTTGATGGTCATCTGATTGCGGCTGAATTGGACAATAGAGCAAATTTTCAGTCATCCGATTGATGGCTGGTGTAGGGAGGTTGCACTGTACATGTTTACACTTTCAAAGATCTTTGTTAAAGAAAAGGGTTTTGTTTACACTATACAAGTGTTTAACGACCCATCAAAGCTTTAAGAAAAAACCTGAATTGTAAACTCGGGGGAAAGAGTATAATGCAATTGAATTTCGTACGTTTCTTGACATTGCTAAAAAAAGAGATTACATAGCAGAGATATGAAAAGATGGATAAAGAGGAAAGTCATGAGTTTATAACAGATTGCTGCAAGCACTCAGAAAAGCGTATACTCGCAATACTATAAAAACTATTTAAGAATGGGCAACTAAAACCTCATTGAGAAAAACTGTTCGGGGATTTGTTTGGGGGGAGGGAGGATTTCACAGCCTGTTTACTCTATCAAACTCTTACATAATGATCTTATCGGGCTTACATTAATTATTCTAAATATAACGCAAAGGTTTATATCAGACTTTGTTAGAAAAATAGGATGGCTTTCTTATTCGTTAAAGTCCCTAAAAGAACTTGGACAGAGTTGTTTGAAGGTTGTTTAAATGATTAAAACAAACATCAAAAAGATTTGTGAAAAAAATATTTAGGATATTAATTTTGAAAGTGTAAACGGACTTAAAGCTGCTCGCTCTCAGTTACCGTTGAAAAAAAAATCTTTTTAAAAAATTGACATAGGGGCCTACTTATTCAATTCATGAGTATAAAACTAAAGGCTAGAATCAAAATATAAGCAAAAATCTAGGTAGGAATTTGCAGAAATAGATTGAAAATGTCGGTTACACGGCACCGCTACACTATATGTTTATATTTAAATTTCAAAAGCGTTGCAATTTGGAAGCGCATTTTTAAATTTAGAGATATACGTGACAGGAATTTATTTTATACTGGACCCTTTTTATATGACCATATGTTCTGAAATACGTTATTTACATACAGTTTGAAGAACTTAAATTTTTTACCAAAGTCTGAGAGCGAGCGGCTTTAAAAGGATCAAAATTAGACAGACAGCCCCGATAATAACTTTAAGTACCCTATTTTAAGTCCGGATGATTTCAAAGCGAACACGTAATCAATTTTCATAATAAATGAGTACACGAGTCATAGTTGATTACATACCAATACCAACATAAAAAACTCTTTTAAACAAAACTCATTAGAGAATGAATAAATTAGTATACGTAACAATAAAGTATTTTAAATCATTCGCCGGATATATCAGCTCTTTGTAGGTTTATGTAAAGTTAATACTTTACAATTCTTTAGGAATATGTTTAATCAATATTTCATATTGAAAGTATCAAGCTGTTGGCCATATATTGAATAATATGGACTATTTATGCAAATGAATGACGCTCTTATCTGCATAATTAGTTAAAACTGCCAAAACCAAGAACAGTCAGAGATAGTCAGTTAGTGGGGAATTTGTTTTTTTGTCCCAATCTAAAAAGTAGTTCATTGCATAACCTAGCATAGGGCAATACACATCTAAATATATGCAAAAAGCTAATTTTATATAGTTTTATACAGTCTTTTTATGGTTATTTTGTATTGATCTACATGGTTTTGAATATAAATATTGCTATTGTCTTGCAATAAAAGGACACCTGTCTCATGATCTAAGCAAGGCATAACAAGTATGTATTACTTTGATATATTTTAAGCCATTTCGAGCGTTTGTTGAATGTGACAGGACAAATAATTGTACTTATCCATATTTAAACAATGTCTAGAGTTAAATTGGATATAAATTCACGGAGGAGTTCAGATTTGTAGACTGTATGGATGCTTCATACTTCCGGTAAACAATACTATAATTTAATTATCCGTTTTATTTAACATTGATTTAGCTTACATACTCTTTAATGATATTCTACCTGCGGACAAATTGTCAAGTTATATTTTTATAAGCAGATACAATAGTTTCGCGATCAACCCTCGATATTAAATGCTTAGTAATAGGACATACATTATAACTGATGTCGACTAAATAACATACAAAACATAAATAATAGAATCTTTGGATGTATTATAACTTAACCTAAAAGTTTCAGCTATGTATTCCCAGTCATTATCAATAAAATCAACTTGTTGTAACTAATGCACAAGTGTTGTAACATTTGTCTTTAGATACGGAAATAAAAGTCGATGAATTATTTCAGCTAACCTTAATCATTTCTACTTAGCTATTAAGTTCCTGCTCATCTAGTTGTTATACGCAAAGTCAAGTCAAAAACCATATCATCATTAATGTGCGCGAAGCTAAGGATATTGTTCATTGAATACGTACGTAAGTACAATTTAATCGTGAACGTAAATTATTACATAGCTGGATCTAACTCTCCGTTTGTTTATATTTTGCAAACGACCCTAGTATTCCTATATTCCAAGCTGCTATTTAAATATCGTAACAGTATACAACTATTATTATCGATCTTTGGTGGATTAGCACACGGACAATGTTACTGCATTTAAAATATCCGAACAAGTGCTAATCACATTTTAAGAGGATGTTCCCTACGTATTAATTACAGACCAATTAGTTACATTCATTAGTAAATTAAAAATAAAACGTTTCACTATAATTCATATTTGTTCACAATACCTATGGCTACTCTCTAATTTCAAACAAATAAGTTTTCCACGATACTTATTTTTGAATTTTGAAATACTTGCAGATGTGATGTAGTGATAAACACTGGCTTTTTGTAAAATGGAAAAAAACCTACTGGTATTCAAGGCCATATGAAATATCGCATTTGGTTCGGTATCGACCCAAAGCAGATATTTAATGTTGCGGGTATAGATGAGTATTTTCATGTACTCAGTCCATTTAACCTGGTTGATCGTCGGTAAAGACGTACACCTGAACACTCCCAATGAAGCAAACATCGCTGCTGTAAAAGGCTTTGGTATTGCCGATGACACGTATAGCTAGAAGCATTTATATATATGGAATATTTGCGATAAGGGGGTACCTCATTTCATGATTAAGGAGAAAACGAATTACAAGCCAGTATACAAAATTTGACTTCTTGTAAAAAAGGATGAAACTTAGGTTTATATACAAGTGTCTCACGGGCTGCTCACAAATAGTAATCAAAGCGCTGTGAGCGCTGAATGCCTGGGGGCTATAGGTTAACTCCCCGAAAAACAACTTTTGACCTACGTGTTTTGCGCTGAATCTTACCTAAAGCGCGGGTCGAAATGTGCAGAGGACGAAATTCAATATATGACACAGAATGAATGATTCACAAATATATGGGTGACAGGGAAGTTTGTTTTATTATAAAACGTACGTTAAATGAAAAATAATCACATGGTCAACAATATCAATTGTTTGAGAGAACAATAAAAATAATTCAATCTGCGCTTTGTTCAACTTCAAGCGATATGATCTGATGATGTGGATCGAAAATTATTGTGTACCAAGGACAAGACCTTGAAACAGAAATAAACAAAGCAATACCACCAATGAAATATAAATACAGTACTGTACAATGTGTATAACAGAGAAAACCAAAAATGATTCTGGGTTACCTTGTAGTTGTAATCGGTGAAACCGTTCACTGGGCCTTGACATGCAGCGTCCTCGATAAATGGCGGGTGATTTTGATCACGTGAGTTCCTTCTCGGGAATGTACATAAATTATATCTTTTTTTAACGACATTTATTTTTAGGTAAATATATATGTAAACGTTCGTAAATAACAAAGTTGTCAATGAAATAACATCGGAAATTTGAAAATCTCTTATATCGAGCTCCGTACGTTTTCGTAAATTTCCGTAAATATCCGTACTTTCCCGTAATATGCATATGATTATCTTCCGTAATTAGCTAACAGCGCATTAATTTCTAAAACAGAAAAAAATAAAATGTGTAATGCAGCCCGTAAGCTATATACCTTCCTGCAGTCGTTTGAAGTTTTATGTACTGTTTTTATTTGTAATATGTTCTTATCATATGCGACATTCAAACAGAAGATTGATCTGGTCTGTCTTGCACTACTTTCGCATAGCGCATGTTTACAGTTGTTATTCGCACATAGCACAGTTACATTTCTTGCAGTGTTTGAAATGTGGTATACTAACTTAGGCCTAGGGGACTTTCAGTCCCCAGGCCAAAAACAAAGGGATTATGTGCGTTCATATATTATTATGTGAACGATAAGTGCAATGAAAATGATGTTCACCATTGCCTTGAAACCTAGTAGGCTGGCTGTTCAAGTGCCTTGTCTTTCGGGTAAAAAACACTGGATGAATTTATAAGACCTCTGGTTTGAAAACGTCTTGGTAATACGTAAAACTAGCGCCAATATATATATGTAACTCGCAATGAAGTCCATTAGTTACAATAACCTGTCTTTACATAAACAAATATATTAAAGTTTTCATATGATGCAGTTCACGTTTGGAATAACCAGTGTGCATAACCCACGTGACTTGCGACGTCATTTTTAGCTACTGCGCCAAGTAAAAAAGCTCCCGACTCGGAGTTTCAAAAGGCTGTAAGTATTTCATTTTTAGGTCTGTTATTTTGAAATATAGCTTATTCTAAGCGGAAAACAGTCTTCTTTCCATAGATTATAATCTATCCTTCACCAGTTTAGTCGTTTGGTCCCCAAAATGAAGCAAATGGTCAAATTTGAGAAATCTTGGGAGATAATGTGACAAGTGTTCACACATTTTGTAAACTAGCCCATTACTATGTACATAAACAATGTTTCTATCAGTCAACGAGAGTTCACGAGGATAATTAGCATCTGAAAAATGATTTAAAAAATGACTTAAATGCAAAAAAGCTAAATATTTGTTCTTTTGAAAATGGGCTACGGTGCAAGCAAATTTAGTAAGGGCTAATGCGACAAGTCACTTTAAAAAGAGGAGAGACTACGTTAACTGCTATCAAAGAGTTTGTCTTTTATACGCATGCGTTTTTGTGTTTACTTTTCATGTTCATTTGCATGTATATTTACACGAAATTAAAAAGAAATGAAAACAAAAATCTCAAATACTTTACACTATTTCACTGGTCTCAGATCATAGAAAACGTATGCACTTATTGCTTTCAAAATCAATTGTTAAGGTCCGATGCAAACTGCAATTTTAATTTAGATCTTTACGGCCTGTGGCATATACTTGTTTTGGCATATATTGTATGCTATTCTAGATATATGTTTTATGTAAGAGTGGATAAATGAAATAAACTAACACACGATAAGATGCGGAAGACTCTGAAACATATTGTTGGTATCTATCCTTTTAAAACTATAACAATGTTATTCTTTTCAGATGACATTTACTTTGTCAAGTTTACATAACGTAAAATGTAACATTGAAAATGAGATTTGAAACACTTATTAGAATTATAAAATTATAAGGCAAGTACCCTTTTTGTGTCGCCCTTTCGGAGAAAAGGCAATACATAGCAGGCGCGTAGACAGGCATACTCCCATACTCACGGGAGTACTTCGAATTTCAAAAATGAAAAATTTAAATGGCCTAAAAATGATGATAACCTTGCCTAAGGGGGGTTTATATCAACTTGAGTACACTAACAGTATCGGTTTATTTTTAATCACAAATGGTAAAAAAAAAAAAAATAATATCAAACAGGGAATGCCACATACCAAAAACGCAGCCTCCCCAAAACGAGCCCCATAGCACCCAGAAGTGCACACCACCAACACACACAAACTTGTGTTTCATAAATGCAATAAAATAAGTGTTAAACATCCTATTTATTTACATTATATTTGGCTTTATAAAAAATCGCGGGTGGCTTTGCCCCCCCCTTACAATAAACTCGGAGTACTTCGATTGTGTCACTAGCTACGCCCCTGCATAGGGATCGCTTTGCCCGTCCGTCGGATATCCGTCCGTCACATAAACTTAACGTTGGCTATAACTTTGCCATTTCTTAAGATTTCTTCATCAAACTTTATAATTGTATTGCTTATGACAAATGGGTCATGATGCCGTCAAATTGTGTAGGTCAATGTCATATTTGACAGAGTTATGCCCCTTTTTGCACTTAGATTTTGTCATGAAATCTTAACGTTGGCAATAACTTTGCCGTTTCTTAAGATTTCTTCATCAAACTTTCAAATTGCATTGCTTACGACAAAAGGGTTGTGATGCCGCCAAACTTTGTAGGTCAAGGTCATATTTGACAGAGTTATGCCCCTTTTTGTACTTAGATTGTGTCACAAAATTATTGGTTATTCTGACAAAGCGTAAGAGGGCGACACAAGTATTCTACTGAACACCCATCTAGTATAAACAAATGACTGAACACTTATACCTTAAAAAATTATCAAACATCATTTGCACAGATATTTTGTGACGAATTTACAGTTTCAATACCGGTGCGCACCACAGTTGCTGTTTTGGAGGCCACTTAAATCGTTGCTGTATATATGTTAAAAATTATAGTAAAGAATCAAAAGAATTGTTGTGCAATCATTTTCAGGAATTGTGATTTAAATTTTATTGTTATGCTTTGTATGTGATTTGTGTTTTGATTCGATTCAGGGATAATGCCAACCATGTAAGTGATACGTCGTTACATTCGAAAGAAAGTACATCATACGTGTTTAACATTATCTTTTAAACACAATATACAAAACCATATCTTCCTACTGAAAATCACTTTTTCGTTGGCATATTCCTTAACTACAGCTGTGATAATAGAAACAACTTCTAGTTTGATCGTGTTTTATTTTTAAGTTTCAAAAAACATGAAAAATATGTACACTTGTTTTTTTTTATCATTTACCAACTTAAAGCATGAAGACGACCCTTTAAGGATCCCTAATGCTTATACTGAAAACGTTTAAAGTTCCATTGCCTCTTAAAATACACATTAGTACATGATTAATGTTTTTAATACCATAATGATAGTATTGTGTTCTATTTAAGGTAGCTGCGGACCTTAGGACAAAAATTTCAAAAGGTAGATGGAAAAGTATGCATTTTGGTCCAGATATAGATCCATGTCTACATTTTCGAAAAATAGAATTCTTTTTTTCTATTTAGCTTTAACATTCACATAAAAAGCGCCATCTGGCGGCACCCGTTTTTCTAACGAAAATTGATCGTTTTTCTATCATAATTTCAATAAGATGTTGGCGAAAGTTCACTTTTTTCAAGTGTACATTATTTTGACAACAGCCTTTATTAAGTAAGAGCAATTTTAATGTGTTTGATGCATTACAAAACCATTATTTCTGCAAAAATAAATAGTCCAAAGCCAAAAACGTAGCGATGTTTTTACGTCAAAATTTACAGACTTTGCCGTATAGCGCGTTATCCGCGCAGTCAAAGATTTTTATTTATTGATATTATAATCATCAGGTTTTGCTCTTTTAAGTGATCAAATAAAAAGGCATGTGTTAACGTTTGATTTTTGTTAAAGATCTTCGAATCTCACCAGCAAATGCATTTATATAAACGCGACGTTTCAATGTTTACAAACCATGATAACAAAAGGAACAAATAATGGAAAAAAATATGGAAATTGTTGACAAAAAGAAACGCGACTGTTCCGCTACCTGCTTCTCACCATTTTTCTATTCTTACATGAATACAAAAAAATTTCATCACCAGTAATGAGTAAATGAAACGATTCATGTAATTAGATTTCAGATTCAATAATTTCATTTATGATAATCAAATAAAAAGTTAATCCCGAAATAGCTATATTTCAACACAAAAAAAAATCCAAAAACGATCATATAGCATAGGTACATTTGACAATTAGTTTAGACAGGCAGTCTTTGTTCAGGAGTAGCATACAGATGGACCCGTAGGACTTCTAAAGAGAGTCGTAAGTTCGTCTGATTTATTCTACCATTTCTAAATGAAAAGTTCACACATAAGGATGATCCTTATGGTAGAGGTAAAATCGATATGAGTCCTAGAAAGTAGCTCAACAATTCCCAAAATTCGATTTCATTATTACACCCGATAAGGACCCTAAACTGATAGCTCTTAGGTTATAATCCGGTGTGATAGGTCCAGGGTTCGAATCCCGACTCATGCCTTAGTCCACGTAATCTCGTATATCTCTGACTGTTTACGACATGCAATAAAGCGAAAGTAGGACAAAAAGACCACCCAGGTCAATCCAAGGAAATACAAAAACATTCACTCGTTTTTCTGCAGCAGTATTTCAAACAGGGAAATACTCCACGGCCATTGCAAAGTTTTAGAAGCCAGTTTCAAACTGTGTTTCCCTGTTACAATTCCAGATTTAAAAGAAAATTCGATTGGTCTTAGTAATGGACCTTAAAAGAAGTGCAGACTATGAATTTACATGCGGAAAATAATTTGTTTTGTAACCTGTTAAATTTCTCACATAATCATATTTGGTAGCAAGGCTTGAACCCTTTTGAACAGTCATGGATGTATAAACACTGCTTTCAATGCTTGTTCATGTCAGAACTATTTGACTAAAATGATTTAATCTTCTTTTTGTGAAAACAGAAAGGATTCGGATATGTTATTCACTTGTATTTGCATAAGGAAACATTTGCCACATTGAAGACGAAATGGTTATCAATATCATCTCGGATATGCATGGAAAAAAATGCACCAGTCTGCACATTAACATCTCTGCCATCCATCCATAACAGTTACTAATGCATCACACCTATCTATGTTATTTTGGTTTTAACGTAATATTGAATTAAAAATAAATTACTTCAAAAGCATTAAATAAAACTGAATATTTGCAAGTATTATTACTTAACCTGAACGTTTAAGCTATACATTCCAGATATCATCGGTAAAATCAAAATATACAGTAAAGTTGTTGTACAATTAATGGGTGGATAGCGATTTATTACAGAGTGTCGTGTCTTGTTTAAGTGGTTTTCTATATTCTCAAATGGTAGTTATGTCTTGTTAATGAACCGTTACATCTTCTTAAGTGTTATGTTCTTGTCAACGTACAATGTTATTATGTCAAACAGTCATGCTTTCTTCTTAAAGTCTTGTGTTATCTTGTGTTAGTGACGTATTATTATGTCAAACAGTCATTCTATCTTCTTAAAGTGGTGCGTTATCTTGTCAAAGATGACTTTTTAAAGAAAGTAATATATAGAAAATACAAAAGTATGTCCAGGGCTCGAAGTGACAGATATATAGCTTAGTCTCCAGATCCGGGGCTTTGGGTGCGGACGAGGACCCGAGACACTTTCAAAAACTAAACAACTATAAATACGCTACATATCATAATTTTTTGTCTAACGGTCTGAAGTGTCGAAGGGCGGTTTTGGACCCAGAGAACCTTCCTTCGTTCGTCACACTGAAGAGGAAATGTTAACACGTTTCAAATCGGGATTAGTTATATAAACTGCTAAAAACGCCGTTTGTACAATTTTCATTATAAAGAATGATTATATTTACTTTAAAGAAATACAGTTGAAAGAGTTTAAACGCATATATTTCCCACAAGATTTTCTGCATAAATAATAAAAAATCACATTAATTATTTCAGTGTTTGTCATAACACATTGTAATAGCAACGCATAACGTCGTTGTCAATGGCACGTTTTTAGCATTTGATCGTAATTTTAAAAGGTATTTTTTGGAAAAAGCCAACGTGAACACGTGCCTTTTTTATTCGATTATTTTTAAGAGCACAACCTGATGCACATAATATAAATCTATAAAAAAAACTTTGACCTCGCGGATAACGCGCTATATGTCAAAATCCGTAAATTTTGACGAAACAAATTCACTACGTTTTTGGTTTCGGACTAATTGTTTTCGCAGAAATATTGGTTTTTTGTAATGCATGAGACACATTAAAATTGCTTCTACCAAATAAAGGTTGTTGTCAAAATAATGTACACTTGAAAAAAGTGAAATCGCCAAAATATTATTGAAATTATGATAGAAAAACGATCAATTTTCGTTAGAAAAACGGGTGCCCCCGTGTGAATGTTAAAGCTAAATAGAAAAACAGAATTTAATTCTTGAAAATATAGATGTAGATCTTTACCTGGGCCGAATTTCGTACTTTTCCATCTACTTTTTGAATTCTGATCCTAAGGTCCGCAGTTACCTTAAACATTTCTGATATATATATTTTTCTTTCATAGTTCTGTCGTTTTTCAACAGAAATTGTTTAATTTTTGCACCGTACTCTAAAAGTGACTTGTCGCATTAGCCCTTACTAAATTTGCTTGTACAGTAGCCCATTTTCAAAAGAACAAATATTTAGCTTTCTTTGCATTTTAGTCGTTTTTTAAATCATTTTTCAGATACTAATTATCCACGTGAACTCTCGTTGACTGAAACATTGTTTATGTACATATTTATGGGCTAGGTTACAAAATGTGTGAAAAAAATAAAAATAATATCAAACAGGGAATGCCACATACCAAAAACGCAGCCTCCCCAAAACGAGCCCCATAGCACCCAGAAGTGCACACCACACACACACACACACACACACACACACACACACACACACACAATCATGTACACACACACACATACACTACCAACACACACTAGCATACAAAGCAAACACACGAGGACAAAACGAACAATTAAAGGAACACAGTGGGGCACCGCCTTGGAACGGTCAGTGGCAAAAACACCACTGGGGAGCTTAAACCGGTTTATGGTGCGCACCCAACCTCACTCTTACCCCCACCATGTTCCAAAGTCACAGGACAGTGTAAATAAAAGTAATCCCTGCTAGGTGAATCTCTAACACACGCAATGGAAACAAAAGGCATGGTATGTAAAACACAAAAATGCTCGTGTATGAATATATAAAAAGCAAACCTTGAGAACCAAAAAACGTATGTACTCAATGCCTTTGCAGAAGGCAGAGCACCAAGAGAAACACCCTTAAGGGCCCGACGAAACAGGCCAGAGGACAGAAATCAAAACAGTTTCGTCCCAGTGGGATTTAAAAACTGCCCATCACAGAGTCCTCCCCCTCACACTTGTCACATTAGCTCCAAAAATTTCTCAAATTTGACCATTTGCCTCATTTTGGGGACCAAACGACTAAACTGGTGAAGGATAGATTATAATCTATGGAAAGAAGACTGTTTTCCGCTTAGAATAAGCTATATTTCAAAGTTATAGACCTAAAAATGAAATACTTACAACCTTTTGACACTCCGAGTCGGGAGCTCTTTTACTTGGCGCAGTAGCTAAAAATGACGTCGCAAGTCACGTGGGTTACGCACACTGATAACATTCCTGTGCATATTCGTCACTCTAGATCTGTAACACTGTTTATTTATTTTTTTAAATTTTATTTGTTACATAATCAAAACTAATATACTTACAAGTAACACATTCAGTTTATAATGAGGTGAATTTGTAAATATATTATATTCTGGTATGATGCTATTTTTCTGCGTGTCTGTCAATTATACATGTAAGTGGTAGACATATTTGGACCCTAAGAAATATTCTTTATAATTTGTATGGGTTTTGTATAAAACCAAGTTTAAAGTGTTACTGTGAGAAAGTGTTTGTATCTGCATGTGTGTAACTTTGTGAATGAATGTATTTGCATGAGAGTTTGTCTGTAATTAATGGAAGGCCACAATGAAATTGTGATGTATATACAAATTTATATAAATGTATATTTGAGCTACATTCTTGAAATAAAGATTTTATTATTATTATTATCTGTATTATTATTATTATTATTATTATTATTACGTCTTCTTCATAACAACGCTGCATCTCTCAGTTAAAGTAATATTCAGGCACTCTTTCGGTCTGAAAACACGAATGCTACTAGAATTAAAATAGTGTCGCAAATTACCTCCCGAAGGTAAAACGCAAACTACTTCCTAGATGGTAAACCCAACACACGTAATAAGGCAATTTATCTCTAACAGGTATAGCGGCAAACTTTATATGAATGGTAAATTAGTTAAACTTCAGTCAACCAAGTCTTGAACAAACTGTCAATATGTAAAAAGTCATAATTATTAGTGTAAAAAGGGGCACTCCCTACATCTAGCATATTATATTCACGAAACATAGATTATATCTTAAATGAATGTATAATGATAAATAAATACAATTTCAAAGAAGACCTTGGCGAAAAATGCCTCATTTACCACAAATAATAAATACAGAGGCTTTCTGTAATAAATCGAGTCCACCACAACTCTACATAGATTATTTAATGGTTTACGTATTTTTAACCGCTTATTTTATCGATAATGACTGGAAATGCATAGCTGAAACTTTTAGGTTGAGTTAAAATACTTCAAAAGATTCTATTATTTGTGTCTTGGAGGTTATTTAGTTTGGCATCAGTTATAGGGTATGTCCCTTTAGTGATACATGTAATAGTAAATTGAATGTTCAATGATTATTTACTTAACTGTAGCAGTTTTTCTACAGCTTATAGCTCTTAGTGTTTAATTAATGACTTTAAACTGGGTCCTAACATAAAGTCATATTAGGATCTAGCTTTAAATGAATTATGTAAAATGTGTTTCTGTACAGACATACATTGAAGATTTATAATAAAAACAGTTTTCATAAATTGCTTTATATATACCTGAAATTGAAAGATGTACGTATGTAAGAAATACGTCATCACGTAACATTAGTTTAGCATTGACGTCGCGTACACCATCTATATTTTTCTAACTATAGGTTTCTAGTTTCCAAAGGGCATATAACGAAAGGGTTATTATTATATCATTTTTCACAGAAAAGAGATTCAAATGCAGGATTGGCTCTTCTCGCGGTTGGTTTATACTCTTGCTTTGCACTTTGCATTATACGACACAAGCAATCAAATATTCTGGGTCATATTACTATATAAACAACTATATTGTACTTTAAACATAAAACCATTAAAAACGATTGATTTGTATAAATAAATTTCCTTTTTCTTGTTTCAGTTAAAAAGATTGCTTTTATGGCATACCTGCTAACCGTTCTTAGTCTGATGTAACAGTGACATATTTGCAAGCAACAGAGGAAATATTCTAAGCGGTCCTTCCTGGTAAAAGCATAGCTTGTCAGCCATTTTCTCCAAGATGACGTCCTGGATGAAATAAACATAAAATGATGATAGAAAACATTTTACAATATAGGCTGAGAAGCAAATCTACCAGAACCAAACAGAAATAAAAACACGATTGATTTAAATAAGTCGATGAAAAGATAGATGAAAAAGTAAAGCATGGATTGTCAGTGAGTGAAGTAGTTCAACGCGTATACTTCTATTTTTACATCAACCCGTATTTTCCTCATAGAGCCATGATATGATTATTAAAAAGAAGAAAGAAATGATGATGATTGAGAGTCATTGAGCATAGGGAAAGCTATATACATATGCAAGCACTTACGATGCATTCTAGCAAAAAGTCAGATTGTGCCGGGTGTCTATCTCTGTGTCTGACCTTAGTCAGTAGAAGAGGTAATGGAATGATTATTGTTGCTTGTTTTCTAGTCATAGTGTTCTCCGTTCTGTTCATAGGCTTCACATCACCGAGAGGATATCAACAGCACATTCACAACGAACAACCAGTAGTTTCTGAGATGCGACATGTACATGAATGTCACTGCTTAGTAAATGTTTCACTTCCTTTAGAAAAACAGGAGTCCATCCAGAAACTACCTGGAAGTTATCCAACAGACAAAATGCAAAACAACCCACCTAAAAACAAACCACAAGAAAGAACTGCTTTCCCTGAGCATATGTTACGGAGTATTACGCTTAAACCAAATTTTACTCGTATGATAAACGCAACACAACGGGTAGTAACTGTAAATGGTAGCTATATTCTGGAGAATCCTACATTGTGTTCGACCGTTCAGAATCTTGCAATTATGGTTATAGTACATACATCTCCCAATCACAAAAGTAGAAGATTCGCTATCCGGACTACGTGGGCCAACGACGGCTTTTATCGTCACCTTGGAAACGTGAGAATTCTTTTCCTACTGGGAAAAACTAAAGATCCGAAGTCAAATATACAGACAGATATTGTAAATGAATTTAACCGCTATGGTGACATACTTCAAGGAGATTTCATTGATGACTACCATAATTTAACATTGAAAGGAGTAATGGCGTATAAATGGTTGACTGAACGATGCAGGAACGCAAATTTAATTCTTAAAGTTGATGATGATATTTCAGTGAACATGTTTAGATTTTTCATTGATTATTATCCAAAGTATCGATCAGAAAATATGTCAATTATCTGTAACCATATAATATCTCACACTATGACCATCATTAGGAAAAATGACAGCAAATGGTTTGTGAGCAATAATCACTTCAGAGGACTGGCTGGCTACCCTACGGATTATTGTTCTGGTTTCTTCGTTTTATTCACAAATGATCTAATACCGGCGCTATATAGATCAACAAAAGTCACTCCATTTTTCTGGGTAGATGATGTGTATCTATATGGTTTGGTACCAGGTAATGTTCCAGGGTTAAAATATATAGGCTTGAAAGGAGGCTGGCACCAACTGTCGGGCCAAGAAGCTTTACGTTGCTATAGGAATGCGACTGCAACATGTCCTTTTCTGGTAGCTGGGGCAGGGGCAGCGGGGGAGTTCGAAGAGCTATGGCCGGAAATGTCAAAGAACTATGCTCAAGGCTTGCATTAAGTTCTTTTAGTAATTTAACTGCTCTAGTGCCTAAAAGTAAATTACCAGTAGCTTTGTAAAGCATGTTTCGTGTTCTATAACGATATGTTGAAATCCTAACATGACTCACGGTTTTGTCTCTATATACAAAGAGTAAAACAATTGTATTTTATTATGCCAGAAACATCGGAGGAATTGATATGCCTGATGATAGATAAATATCAGCGTAGAAACGCTTTGCATTTGTTCACCTTTGGTAGTATCTAGGATCGACATAAATTGTGTTTCAGTCATCCCTATATTTAATTAAAACTCAAGTAATATTTTAGTCGAAGTTTTGCTATTTCATTATTTAAACAAATATTATGTCATCAAATGATACAGGATTTACAGATTACGATTTTCGTGTACTTGCGAAGTAACCGTATACCCACTGTACTTAATTCCATAGCTAAATAGTCTTTGAATTATACCTGAACGTGTTTGGAAAGTAAACAATGTTGCATTTAGAATGTTAAGATTTTTTAAATGTTTTCATATATGTATATTTACATATTTTAAAGCTTTAAAAATTATTAAATACATGTGAAACATAAGAAATAAGAAATGGGGAAATCTGTTCTGATTTTTATGTACCAATATAGAAACCTTGATTACGTGGTCACCTGGTATTTTCTTTCAGCCCCTTTGGTGACTGCTATGACCATGTAATACTGTACATTGTACGTTTATATTTTTAATATCAGAAGCAATATACACAATGTTCCTGTGCATGCTCCCTCCGTTTATCATGTCAACGTTAGTATAGTCTACAACGCACAGTTATAGACGTTATATAAGATTTATATTTCTTTTTTAACTGGGTCAATGCAAGAATGCTATAGAGCAAGTTTTTTGTATAAATATTTGTAAACAATCTGTAGATATTGATGGAAATCAATTTGGAAAAATCAATTTTGGGATATAAGTTATAGGCCTTGGGACGTGAACATGTATTTCGATCCTAAAAACTTGTTTTAAGTTTCAAAAGAATATCTTTATCACTTCCAGAGATATTTATAGAAACACTTCGGAACGGGATATTCCTCTAAGTAAAAAGGGAAATAGTTGTGCGAAAATAAGCGTCGGTTATAGGCCTTGGTATGTGAGCATGTCTTATGATCCTCAAAACATAATATTTACTTTCAAACGAATATCTTTCAGCGAAACACTTCTGGACGGACGGGACGCGATAATGTTTGGTAGGGGTATAAAAACAAATATGGGATAGTTAATTTATTCCTACCGGTGACCTGGTGATCAAATCTGGGTTTAAATGTTTTAATCAAAGAGGAAGTTAGCCACTTGACGCTTCTTGCAGAACTCTGTTTTGAATAAAGGGAGTCATTATTGCGTCTTGTAAACTAGCCTTTTTACTGTGATGTAAGCCCGTTTAACACTTTATATTGTTTAAAAAGCTTTAGAAACTCTGAAACATGTATGACAGGTTAAAAGGTAATCACTTATGAGACTGGGCAGAATAAAGACGCACACGTGAAATCTAAAAGTATTAGAATTATTTACGTAAGGTGCAATGCATTTATTTTGTTGTTTGATGCT
Source organism: Saxidomus purpurata (assembly GCA_022818135.1). Classification (NCBI taxonomy): domain Eukaryota; kingdom Metazoa; phylum Mollusca; class Bivalvia; order Venerida; family Veneridae; genus Saxidomus; species Saxidomus purpurata. The sequence continues at coordinate 42,651,282 of JAFMSR010000011.1, forward strand.
GTAATAGAGGGTAACTATCACTTTGCTTGTATTGTAAATTCCTTCATTCTATGCGAAACATAATTTCGACAGAAGTTTTGATTTCTTGCGTAAACTTTGTTCAGTTCGTTACGTACACCTTCATATCATGTTAATATTCTCTATGTAAACCAACAGTTTCCTACACGACCTTCAAATGTCAGGTTTTTGAAAGAGTACGCTTAAATTCTGCCAAAGATCTCGGGGAAAAGACAGAAAAGAACGTACAAATAAGAATGGTCTCTTCTTTCGTAGACTATGCTCTCTTTTTTGAACGAATTCAACGATACCAAGGTTGCTACCTCAAGTTGTATATGAATGGAGATATCGATAATTACCTTTACCGCCATTTTGAAATCGTCCCGCTTTACCATTAATTGTAATGACGCATGCATTTTAATTGGCCAATTTATGACATTGGTTTGCCAGTAAAAATCAATGTGATTATACAAAACATTGACTCATGTGTTTCCTGATGAATAATTGTCGTGACAACAGATATCTTTTATATCAATAATTCATACGCCATTTGAAATAATTGTTTCGATTCAAGTAAATAATTAAAAACTTCAGGCACTAGTAGAACTGAAAATTAAAAAGTACCGGTTATAATGTAGTAAATATTGTAACATAATGTCGCCAAACAGGCTATTTATCTACGATATTTATGAGATTTTAAGTTGTTGTAGAACACTGTTTTCATTCAAGCAATGTAAGCATAACAAGATCCATATTAGACCCCCCCCCACACCCCCACGCCAAGTGCTCTTTCTATGACCAAGAAATTTAAGGCGAGAGGAATTGATATGGCAAAGGTTCTAATTTAACAAAATATTATTTGATTCATTAGTTTGAGGATAAAATTTTATTCAGGGCCTCCTAAAGAGTCATCACAGGAGACAAATCATCTAAGAATGATTCTATATGATGCAGGATTTTTCTAGGAACACTCTTCTGTCATCACTCATCATAGAAGAGGACAATGCCAAAACAACGTTCACATACACGTGATACACTTCATCGGCTGGTGAACAACAGAACAATTAGGCTCCTCCTCCACCACCAATTCTACCAACTGACGTACGTGAACAAGACAAAGGTCCACTAAAAAACCCAGAAACTCGTCAGACGCGTCACGTAAATTTACCTAGTCCAGTCAACGTAGCCTAAAATACTACTCAAGTGTGAAGTAATTACAAAAGAAACAAATTATGTGTTTTCTTTCAGGAAAATATATCCTCTGTCAGAAACAAAAAAATGCGCTTTGAACTCTGATTGGAAATTTATGAAAATCGACATCAATTACACTCTCTTGAAAAAGCTATTTCAGACACAATAAAATACATAATTTGATGTAAATATGAGTATATATTTAAGTTTCTTCTTGTTGGTTGTACTATTGCGTCATTTTTGACAATAAAAATCTAGCTTGATAAATTTTTCTCGGGTAAAATCATTACCCCACCCACTTATGCTTAACATGCGAAAAAGCGTTGACGGATAATAAATTATTCATAATTTATATATATTAACAAAAATGATATTCTACTTGATAAAACATTTATAAATACAAAATAAATTATGTAGGCAAATTAAATATCAATTTGAACATATCATAGTCAGTTTGACTTGTTAGAGGATTTATATTGTGATCCCTGCTTGTAACAAGCGTCTGCAAAATGCTTAAATACACCAAAATATTGCATTTCATAGGTTATCATTACAATTCATTTCTTCAAACACTCGCATTGATAGTATACTTATGTCAAAGCAATAACATTTCTAAATTTGAAACTGACATGTATGATGTTACCATGGTAACTTCAACGCCATAGCAACTACAATGTACAGTTTAATGCAGTATCTCGTTATGAATATATGTTCATTTTTATTGCATATCACATTTTAAAAACAATTAATTTTAAAGACATAATATCATGATGAAATGAGATCATTATGCTGAGCTTCGTTTTGCATCTATTAAGTGTCAAAAGTTCGAATTTGCTGCAAATATCTATAAGAGGCAATACTGCAAAACTATACAATCATAAGCAATGTTTAGTTGTCATGCCCTTATAACGGCATATCAGATCCTTATTCAAATAATCAGTCCCGTTTGAAAATTCGACATCTGCACAAGTATTTACTGGACTTGTAAACGGTAACGATCATTCACAGTATCTACTGCCTAATCAAGCACATTTAACAAACAATGCAATAATTAACTAACAAGTAAATCATTCTTGAAAATAATTAATAACCTATTTTTAGAGACGCAAACATATGTAATGATTGAATTAACAATCAAGTTTTCTTTAACATAGAATATGAACGTTCTAAAAGTACGACTAACATGATGTTAACATTTCATTTCAGTAATGATTTCTTTCTGATAAATCAATGTTCAATGTTTAACATTGCAACGTAATACCTGCAAGTTAATAAGCATTGTGAACTGCCACTTTAAAAGCTGTTCAATTTAATGTTTCACCAATATCTAATTCTGCCAGAGTCTGAGAATTTGAACACCCAACACCACGACATGACCCATAGCAGTCCATGTTTTCTACAGGTTAACTTTTTGCTGTCACTTTTACAATTGCATCGAACCACGTTGAGTAAATTACTTGGAGCAGGAGGGAATGATGTTCTTACGGGAAACTACTTATTGTTAATTAACTCCCAACCCCAGTCTTCTTCTCTAAGGTTAGTGTTTCCGGTCCAAACTTGGCACTGGAAATACACTCGAAGGCTGTGCTTGCAAGCTGCTGCTGAAGTTGTTGGTAATGTGTGTACTTGTACACACGTTGTACTAACCACTACTTTGGCAGAAAATCTCTGAAATCGGAGATTGTCTAAACAGACATTTGAAGGTCCGTTAAGAAGCATGAAAAGTGTTTTTTCTCCATAGGACATAACTTCATCTTTGGTTTTGCAGTTCACAAACGATTGTCCAATTTTTTGAAGATCTGTGTTTTTTATCATCGTTTTCAAAGCAGATGCCATCCCTAATCCAAATAAACGAGATGGTGAGTCACAACCAGCCTAAGCATGTAAAAAGGGAAGCACATCACAAACATTCCTTCCTAAAATAGACCGAGACTTTTGAATGTCCCATACCTTGTTTAATGTCTTTCTGTCTTTAATATTTTACTTGAAGTAAACTTTATGTGAAGTGTCTTGTACATGATGACACAGAAGAACAAGCAAATCCGATAACGAATGTCACACTGTCTTTAGCATACTGGACTGCCGTGTCAACAATAAGCATGTCTGCATCTCCTGGAGCATGGAAAACAGTAATTCCGTGTTCATGTAGGTAGCCTCCGAGAAGCAAAACAAAACTTTGCTTAAGAAGATATCTTTCTTGGATTTAAATGGTGTAAGAAGCCCAAATCTGACTTGTTGTCCAATAAATCCACTGGTGCGTCGCGTATGTGTGATATCTTTGATAGAAGGACCATCAGAGTAACTATCAAATATCATCGTAGAAGCCGCATATCTCTGAGAAAGGTAGTTTAAGTTTACCGCACAAATTGTACCAAATGTCATGTTCTTGAACCTGGGGATTCTGTGTAGTAATGAGCCACCATCTATTACATATGATATTGGGTTTCCATTGGCGTTATCCAATTCATATTGATCTAAACTGCAGTCCCCGAGTTTCCAAATAGCATCAGCTAGTTGAGACTTCTGTACAATTCTTTGCAGACATATGTTGTCAAAAAGTGATTATGGTACACTTATAAGCTCATACCTAAATACCTCAGAGTTATCTTCACATAATCTGTCGGCTATGGTTATGAGTCTCTGGAATTAAAGTTTTGGATCGATTGAAATGATATCTCCAGTCGTACGAACTGGTGTTTTTTTGCTCATAGTAACAACCTGGGATGTTCTTTTAAACGAATAAGTATCTACAAAAGTTCCTGTTATATGTTCAACATTGTTCTCTACGATTGTTCTGGCTTTCTCATCATTGATTTTACTATCAGCAGAAACACCAGTCTCAATATTTCTGAGTGATCCCAGGCTGTCCAGCACCTTCTGACAAAACATTAGGGCTAATTTTAGGGCAATATTCAAGAAATTTTAAGGCTAAAATTAGGAATATTAGGGTAACATTTAAGAAATTTTAGGGTTAAAATTTGGAATTTTAGAGCTAAAATATGAACCTCAAAGACCATGAAATGGGCTTACCTTTGCATATTTGACACAAAAGTAACTCACAAATAATGCTCTAGTTTAGTTATAGCAAAGGTGTCTTCCAATGTTCCATAGTCACCAGGAGTTGTTGGCTGCGTCCTGGAAATAAACAGAATCAGATATTTTAAATTAACTGAAAGAACCCACCAAAAAGAGGACTGTTCTGTTTACTAGCCATACATATGTAAAAATCAATGCCTGACTTAGAAATAAACTTAATTATGGCCTCCTCTTCTCCTCTTTTAGCCATCACATTCCACACTATATTTTTTTTACATTTTAGAACAAACAATAAAATCTTTCAATGAAAAAGAATATACTAATTGCAAATGTTTTCAGCAGAAGTAACACATTTTACTAGAAGGTGTATAGCTGGCAAATAGTACATACAAACTAGTGTCTAAAATATGTGTGAACTGAGAATGAATACGCACAAATAAATGATAGTACAAAACCCTGACAAAATGATGGATCTAATGACAAGCACAGGAAAAACATTTTCTAGGTAAAGTGTGAATATCAGCACACTGACTCATTTCTTTGTAGATGTTGCTGAATTTTAGTCTTTTAGAGAACTCCTCCATCAGCCTCTTCTGCTCTGCATATAGCACCTCCTTGCTCCTTCTTTTTTCCGCAATGTGTTGTCTTGTCGCCTTCATTTTATTACTTGCCACATCAATGAAGCCTTGTGCAACCCCAGCTTCATCAAGGTCTTTTTTCTTTATTGTTTTTTTTAGTCTTTCATTAGCTTCATTAAACAGTTTTTCAGCAGATCTTAATTCTTGTTCATGTTGCTTGTCAAGGTCAGTGCTTTTCTTTTCTTTCAGGGACTGTTTCCTATTTTCCAGTTCCTCTCTGGATTCTTCAGGCTTTCCTTTTTCTGCTAGTGTCTCAAGTCTTGCCTTTTTGGCTAGTTGCTCCTGAAGTTGCTCTTCCTCAAGTTTTCTTTTATGTACGTTGTGGGCCTTTTTTCTAGCTTTAAGCAGTGCCTTTGTGACGTTCATATCTGCAAAACATCTCCCACTAACTTTGACAGCATCCTTAACCATTCTAAGACCATTCACGGAAGAGTCAGATAACAATGTCCTTTCTTTTGTGAGCATCTTCTTATTTTCTGATAGGCTTCTGTCAACTTCAGCATTTCCATGCGCAGTGCATAACACAGCTTTCACTAGTGGACCAAGTACTTTATACTAGGTGAACTGTCACTGTTCTTAGTTTGGAGAACACTGTTCCAATAGTCATCAACTCTCACATCCTTTCCAGTTTCATCAAATTTGGATCTGTCAGATATGTCTTGAAGTTGATACATTTTCCATTTATGTGTTACCAAGAAAATCTCATTTTCATTTACAACCTGAGGCACACCTTCAGCAATTCTTCTAATTTTTCTTGTCCCTGTCTCAGATTTCTGTTCTTTAGGCTGCAAGCATTTCAGATCTATTAACATTTCATTGTCAACAGGAAGTCTCTTCTGTAAGTACTTTGTGAGTGTCTGGTAAAATTTTCTCATTCTCAATATCACTTTCTTTGCCTTGTCTGGTTTCTTGTCTAGCAAAACCTGTCCAACTTCTAAATCACTCCGCTGACTTTCAAGATGCTCAACATCACACTCTTTCAGCTTCTTCCCAGTTTTCAGCCCATCAACTATTGTTCCCATCATTTCGGGGTGAAGGATGTGTACTAGAGGATCCTCTCTCTGAAAGAGCTTAAGAAATCTATCATACAGTGCACCTAGGCTCAGCAAGAAGTTGATCTGAACTAGAGATGTAGGAGACTTCAACATACGGCAAATACGAAGGTATTTGGCATTACTTTCCAGCATCTTCAGGGTTCTAGCAGCTGTTGCTGTCTTTGGTAAGGTTGTGAGGAAGTATTCCACTAGAGGTTGCCAGTTCTTCACAATACGCTCCAGTGCAGGCAGCAGTGATAGCCATCTAGATTGCACATGCCGTATAAATAACTCCTCATCAAAGCCAAGAGAGATTTTAACTTCCAAGAAATCCTCCCTCTTGCATGAGGAATGCTTGAAGAAGTTGAAAATATCAATGGCCAGTTCTTCTGCTTCCTGGCCATACACTTTCAAGCCTTCTCTGAAAGAGTTGTGTACCACATGCATGTTGCAAGGAACAAACGGCAACAACCAATGAAATCCATTTGATTTCACATTTTCATTCACTTTTCGCCAAACTGTTTTGTTCACATTGGGACCATCAGATTCTAAATTCAACATCTTTCCCAAAGACACCTGAAATCCAATCTCCTGCAATGTTTCAAAAATACTATTTGCAACATCCTCACCTGTTGCATGTCCGAACATAGCCGCTTTCAAGAAATGTTCAACCACCTGTCCCTTTTCTTCAGACAAGAATGTCACATTGTTTTCTTACTTGTGAGTTGGCAGTTTCATCATACTGAATTACGAAACCCTGGGGAAGCCGAGACTTTCATACAGAGATCCGTCCTAAAATATGGTCCTAATCCATCTGATATCAGGTAAGAAACTTTGCTTTTACTCATAGTAAAGTTTTCTGCAACTACACTACCAGGGAACATTTTCTTGAACAGACATGGTAAATCATCACATGATCTATATGAATAATTGCTGTGTGAAACTTTCATTCCCCACAACAGTTCAGATTGGGTGACAAGATCCTTGGTGCATTTATCAAGACAGGTAACTGTAGCTGTACTTGACTTTGGTGTTGTGGAGGATGGATCAGGGACTTCCTCCAAAGTACTGCAGGAAGCTGTAGCTGTTTCAGAAACAGTCTTTACTTTAAAATGAAGTTGTGTAGTTGAAAATCTGGACTTTGCCAATGCCTGGTGTTTCGCTCCTGCAGAATTGGCCAAGACTTGCTTAAATCCAGAGATGTCCACATTGAACGACTTTTTACACAAAGAACAGAATCCTTTTGTATCACACTCATCTGCTTTACACCATTGTCCAACATGAAATCCCTGTTTATCTTCTTTCTTCAACCATCCTTCACTTAACTTGGTTTTTCCGTGAGGCATATCTACTGCAGTGATTCACACTACTGAAAATATAGCAAGCAATACATATAAAAAAGTAACAAAAATAGACACACATACTGCAGAAGTTTTGCCTAGTTACTTCTTAAGTTGACATAACACACATCTGATTCTGGGAAGTAAAGTGGGGACAGGGGTTGACCAGGGCAGATGTGTATTATGTCAACTCCTTTTAAAGTAACAAGGATACTTCTGTTCTATGTGTATGCTACACTTTCAGTGAAGGAGTATTAACTTATCCCTCAGATAATCTTCATTGGGAAATATGGCTTAAGGTAGTAGTCCCCTAATCGGCACCAATTCAAATCATTATAGGCTTAATATTTTCTTAAGCTGTATCATTTCTAGGATTTAAAAACAAATTTTAAAAGAAATTTACCGTGAAAAAACAAAGTGATAGGAATTTTAAAGCTGCTCGCTCTCAGATTTTGGTAAAAAAATAAAGTTCTTCAAACTCTATGTAAATGACGTATTTTAGAATATATGGTCATATAAAAAGGCTCCAGTATAAATTCATGTCACGTATATCTCTAAATTTCAAAAAATGCGCATCTAAATTCAAAAGCGTTGCAAACGCTTTTGAAATTTCAATATGAACATATAGTGTAGCGGTGCCGTGTAACCAACCTTTTCAGTCGATTTCTGCAAATTCCTACCTAGATTTTTGCTTATTTTTTCATTCTAACCTCTAGTTTTATATTTATGAATAAGAATGTGATTTTTTTTTAAAAATATTTTTTTCAACGGTAACTGAGAGCGAGCAGCTTTAATAACCGTACCCCAATTTTGGATTTATCTATAAAATGACATTACACGAGAGAAAATACACGTATTTCATATATTATTCAATAATCTGGTACATATTTGGTATCAGAGTAACAAGAACTATATTTTCTTTCAGAAATTATACACCATTTACTATATTACCATGTTCAATTTTGAACATCAAAGTTTTTAAGAAAAACCAACATTTTCTAGAAATGGGGCATGACTTTTTCTATATTTATAATTATCTTTAACATTTTGGGAACAGCATGCGAAAAATTCACAAAGTTTTACCGTCTCTATTTAAAATAATTAGAGTTTGAAAATCTCCATCGGCGATTATAGACGTGTCTGCAAGTAATAAAATCTTGAAAAAGCTAATACTTGTGTGTAAAAAGATATTCAATATCTATTTAGTATTAAAATAATATAGACCGATGAAGAAACATGCTATATAATGAAAACAAAGAAGAAAAATTAAAGAAAAAAATTTGGCTGTGGCTGGATTCGAACCTACGCTACGAGGTTTTTATTAGGAGTATACTACCTTAAAAGAATCAAAACATTCCTGAAGAAATTACATCTCTTTCATCCAGTCACAACCAATAACAACCTGAATAAATGGATCCACTGGTTATCTGCCTTAAACTGCGTGCTCTGAATAAGAAGAGCTGAAAAACTACATTAAAACATAATGAAAACATTTTCAAAGTTATAAGTATGTTTATAATAAAAGATAAAAAAAATAGGAATTTAAGTAAAGAAATAGGGCATTTTTAGGAATTCCCTTTGAATTTTTCAATTTTTAGGAATTTTAGCCAAACTGAAAAAATTAGGATTTTGTAGGAATTTAAGGGACGCTGGACAGCCTGTGATCTATCAGTATCTTCAAATGGTGATTGCTGTGTTAAGCATGTTAGGATTGTATGCGTGTCTCTGTTATATCTCGCTGTCCGAGCATACCCTGTGTCTTTGTGTTGATCCCTTTGATGAAGTTTGTTCCAGTGAACTGCTGCATAACATTGCTAACCACCTCAGCAGCTGCTGGTAAAGACATTACCCATAAGACTATCTCTGCATCTGTCATCCCTTGTCCTCGTGTAGGCCTCCCGTGCCTTTAATAGACCTCATGAGCACTTGCTCTTTAACAAGGTCAGTCGAAAGACCTGCCCAATACCGGTCGCTTCTTCGTAGCGTGTGATTTCCTTGCTTAAACTTCTTATGTACATCAGGGTGTACCTGTTCCAGTTTTAACATACTCTGCAAATATAAGTCAGCTGACTTCAGGTATAAATTGTGCCCTGACGCTGAAAAGTAAGGAAGCATTTGTCTCAAAGCTTTAATGTGCCCATTCCAGTCACAAATTCTGTCTGCTCTAATAAGTTATTGAAGTATGGATACCATGTCCATGTACCGGATCCAAAGTGAGGATGTTCGATTTGTAGATAGGAGTTCTTTTTTTTAGCTCACCTGGCTACGCCAGGGTGAGCTTTTCTGATCGATGATTGTCCGTCGTCCGTCAACATTTTGATTCAAATGACATCTCCTCTGAAACCTCTAGGCCAATGTTGATAAAACTATGCAGGAATGTTCCTTGCATGAAGCTCTACCAAAATTGTTCAAAGAATTCCATTCCATGCAGAACTCTGGTTGCTATGGCAACAAATAGGAAAAACTTTAAAAATCTTCTTCTCTGAAACCACAAGGCCTAGAGCTTAGATATTTGGCATGTAGCATTGTCTAGTGGACCTCTACCAAGATTGTTCAAATTATGACCCCCGGGTCAAAATTGACCCCGCGCGGGTGGTCACTTAGTTTTTGCATAGGCATATATAGGAAAAACTTTAAAAATTTTCTTCTCTGAAACCATACGGCCTAGAGCTTAGATATTTGGCATGTAGCATTGGCTAGTGGACCTCTACCAAGATTGTTCAAATTATGACCCCGGGTCAAAATTGACCCCGCGGGGGTGGTCACTTAGTTTTGCATAGGAATATATAGGAAAAACTTTTAAAATCTTCTTCTCTGAAACCACAAGGCCTAGAGCTTAGATATTTGGCATGTAGCATTGGCTAGTGGACCTCTACCAAGATTGTTCAAATTATGAGCCCCAGATCAAAATTGACCCCGCACGGGGGGTCAATTAGTTTTACATAGGCTTATGTAGGAAAAACTTTTAAAATCTTTTTCTCTGAAACCACAAGGCCTAGAGTTTAGATATTTGGTATGTAGCATTGGCTAGTGGACTTCTACCAAGTTGTTCAAATTATGACCCTCGGATCAAAATTGACCCCGCATGGGGGGTCACTTAGTTTTACATAGACTTATATAGTAAAAACTTTAAAAATCTTCTTCTTTGAAACCACAAGGCCTAGAGCTTAGATATTTGGCATGTAGCATTGGCTAGTGTACCTCCACCAAGTTTGTTCAAATTATGACCCCCGGGTCAAAATTGACCCCGCACGGGGGTCACTTAGTTTTACATAGGCTTATATAGGGAAAACTTTAAAAAAAAATTTCTCTGAAACCACAAGGCCTAGAGCATAGATAATTGGCATGTAGCATTGCCTAGTAGACCTCTTCAAAGTTTGTTCAAATTATGCCCCTGGGGTCAAAATTGACCTTGCCCGGGGGGATCATTTGTTTTACAAAGGCGTATATAGGAAAACTTATTTGGTATATAACATTATCTAGTGATCTTCCACCAGGCAAGTGGACTTGTACCAAGGTGAGCGATATAGGGCCATCTTGGCCCTCTTGTCATGTGTAAGTCTAGCGACAACAGTTTTATTGATGGTCTTTTTACAAAGATTTTCATACAAGACATTGCACTTGAATAGATGATTCTGTGGAGAGCTCTTGACCTTTCAAAGCATCTACATTTTCGGCAAGCTCAGGCGATGAATCACTGGCAAGTTCTTTGCATTCAGTATAATCGTGGCTTGGGGCACTACTGTGGTCCATGTCTTCGCATGTATGAAGGTCACACTCATCGGAGAATGGAATGTCAAATACCTTTGATACTAATAATGCATGAAGAGTTACGTCCCAACAGTTAAGAAGAGTTATGAAGAGTTACGACCCAATAAAAGAGGTTACGACCCAACTGTTTTGAGACACACCGCATGTTTGGTGTTCAACCCGTTTACAGTTGGACGCTATGCTTCCCTCTTTGATTGTGTCTGACGGAAGAGGGGGAGGACTCTGTGATGGGCAGTTTTTAAATCCCACTGGGACGAAACTGTTTTGATTTCTGTCCTCTGGCCTGTTTCGTCGGGCCCTTAAGGGTGTTTCTCTTGGTGCTCTGCCTTCTGCAAAGGCATTGAGTACATACGTTTTTTGGTTCTCAAGGTTTGCTTTTTATATATTTATACACGAGCATTTTTGTGTTTTACATACCATGCCTTTTGTTTCCATTGCGTGTGTTAGAGATTCACCTAGCAGGGATTACTTTTATTTACACTGTCCTGTGACTTTGGAACATGGTGGGGGTAAGAGTGAGGTTGGGTGCGCACCATAAACCGGTTTAAGCTCCCCAGTGGTATTTTTGCCACTGACCGTTCCAAGGCGGTGCCCCACTGTGTTCCTTTAATTGTTCGTTTTGTCCTCGTGTGTTTGCTTTGTATGCTAGTGTGTGTTGGTAGTGTATATGTGTGTGCGTGTACATGATTGTGTGTGTGTGTCGTGTGTGTGTGTGTTTGTGTTTGCTGCTGGGTGTGCTGTGCGTGTGCGTGTGCGTGTGCGTGTGCGTGTGCGTGTGTGTGTGTGTGTGTGTTGGTGGGTGTTTGTGTGTTGTTGTTGGTGTGCACTTCTGGGTGCTGTGGGGTTCGTTTTGGGGAGGCTGCGTTTTTGGTACGTGGCATTCCCTGTTTGATATTATTTTTGTTTTTTTGTTTGTATCGGCCATGAAATGACCTCGCTATGCCCGTGCAACTGATTTTCTATTTAACAAGTACGGTACCGCATTTGGAGCATACACTGTCTCTAAAGTATCTTGCAGTCCGGATCCTTACATTACCGTAACACTTCTTTCTTCAGTGGATTTGAGTGTTTAGAGTCTGCAACGATATTGAAAGCCTTCTGGAACAATGGCTGATCAAAGGTAACTACAGGAGTTACTCCATATTTGCAAGCTTGAGATGATATAAAGTCTAATGTTGAAATGATGCATGATTGATCACTTGGGTTTAAATCAATCATAGGCATGAATGTTATTCCAGTCTTTCCTGGGTGGGCTTCTTTCCCTGTGTTGTAAAATGAATGCATACACCCGGACCAACTAGGCCTTGTAGGCTTTAACGTCCAGATAACTTTAGCGAATATGTCAAAGTATTCATCTTCAGACCTACTGTAAGATTTGTTTGTGTCAATCTGTAAATTTTCAAACATAACCTTTTCCTTTTCATCTGCATCAGTGTGTGTAAAGAATCTTACATTGATCTTCCCCAAGTTCATTAGTTAATCCAGAGACACGTCTGCTTTTGGTATTGGCATGCTGACAACATACCCAGAAGTTGTGCAAGCTGTTATGCCCATTCCATGGAAGTTTCAATGACCATATAAAGTACAGGTGTTATGGTCTGCATTGTCAGCCACAAATTGTAAGAATTTTCCTGGGAAAAAGTCAAGAATGTTAGTGTTAAATGTGACTGCAGCATTAGGTTTCAAAAATCTGGACCTGTGCATATGATGAAGAGAAGCCCATCTTATTTAGCAAATCCAATAAATATCTAGATCCAAACTGATGATACAGTTGAACACCTACTCCTATTTGAAGTGGGATAAGAAGACCCTTTCGACGACTTGCTTGTATTATGGCTTGTCCAATAGAAGCAAGTTTTACACTATCATTTACACAAAACAGGGACGACAACAGAAAACACAGACTTCCTGGTAAATAATCCTCGTTTTCTTCAGAAGATGAAAGTAAATTGACTGTTGGGTAATATGCCTTGTTCTGTTGAATCGATCAATTTCCTTCTTTATTAGTTTACCTGCTGCAATAATCAGGGTCCTATTCTTCTCTTCTGTGGCACTCATGTCCTGACTTGAATATTCATGGATAATGTGTGGAACAGTTTTTTCAGACACACTTTATCTTCTCTCCCTTCTGTAGTACTGAAAAATATCTGGCTGTAATAATGTTCCGTCAATTTTGATTTCATGTGTTTTTAGTGTTAGCCCTATCTGCAGAGTTGTCTTCCATTATTTTGACTAGTTCATTAAGGTTAAAAACAATACTTTTATTTTCTTCAAGAAAAGTCACTACCTTACTAAAGGCAAAATACACATCAGAGGTATCTGGCCACCCTGGACTCCTTTTGGGTGGTGTTCTTTCATGGCATGAGTAGCTCTTTAGGATTTGTCTCTTAGTACGAAAATTAACATTGCATTTCTGGTGGTATACTGCATCAGCAGCTGGTAAATCTAGGACAGATGATAACCTAATTAACACATCTTGTGCCCAAGCATCATTTCTCTCCTTGCATTTTACCGTTACTGTCTCCTGAAATTCAATTGTTATAACCTGAAATACATCAATGCCCCTTATTCTATTGCTGACTTTTTGCATGTTTACCACAAAAAATACAACAATTTCGAAAATCAAATGATATCATAGAACGTGTGACATAGTTACTACATTTATTATTAACATCAATACTATCAAATAATTTGTCAGTTTCTCCGGTGTACAAAATCTCTACAGCACTCTGGAAAACTTGAATCTCCGTGCTTCTTTCTTTACTAGCTCTGTTAATTGTGTCACGGCCTTTCTGCCGAAGTGAAACTGTAGGGCTGTCATTGCTCAAAGAGTTCTTACAGAATGGACATTGATGCTGAAATTTCACAACCAACAAATAACTATTTATTGTATGCTTTTTTTATTTTCAAAAAAGTATACATCATAACACAGAATGAATAGCTTTAATAATCAATATTAATTATTAAATAAATCTACATTAATTTAACATTCTAGCTCTCAGTTTATGTCTGGAGAAAAAAAGTTAAAAAGAAATACTGTTTTAAAATTATTTTCAAGTAAATGAAACGTACAGCAAATCATAAAGAACTTTGTTTTGGTAGATATTAATATATACATACCTCTTAAGCATCAACTGTAGGAACAGACTGTTGCATCTCACTCATTCACACTCACGACTTGACAGAGCAGACAAAAAAGTAAAAAACAGTAAAAAATGTTGTTGCAAAAACATGCGGTCAATGTCTTTCATGAATGTGTCCCCCTCTGTGAACTCATGGGTAAGGTCGCTGACTTATTACCACATAACTTTTCATTGATAGAGGGGTATTAGTTGAAGCCCAGCTTCCAATCATTAGTATAAATGTGCACAAGTAAGCAGTTCCTTATGGAGGATAGGAGTTTTTGTAAGGTAAACATATACATTATTTACTAAGGTCTTTGTATTTCCTCTCGATAGTACTTCTAATCATGATCTTTTTACCTTCAGTGTCTTTGTCCGTCTCTATATGAAAAACCCGATGCCATAGTTTTAATTTTTTCATTTAGTTTCGTGTTTACGGCTATATAAATAGAGTTTTGATCAACATTTATGTATAAAAAAGGACATTTTTTAAATTTGGGAACTATTCCGGTGATTTTCAATAACAACAACAACAATCATACTTTTACGATAAAATTATAGTTCACATGCTTATTTTTTGTTTATATCGTGGGAAAATCATCTAATTTCGTGAAAACAAACACTCATCCCATATCTTTAGTAATCTCCTTTCAATTTAAAACAACCTGAAAGGTTGTAAACAGATTTTCAGTGTGACCCTGCCCATTTAAAACAATACCGGAAGTTTAATATGCGCGCATGAAAACTTTATTTCACGTCATATGGAACGCCGTTTATATCATAAAAGCAAACTGAAGCAAGAGCTAAAAATTACATTACAATATACATCTTATATAGCATCTGCTGCAGGCAAATCAATTGTGTTTTCCAGCCTACCAAGTACAGAAGTTGCCCATTTGTTACCTCTTTCATTACAATTTTTTATGATAGTGTTCTAACGAAAAAACATCATAACTACTTTTTCTGTGTATTACTCCAGCGTCTGATGTACAAAACATTGAAAACAAACATTTGTATCTAAATTCAAACGACTGTGTGGAGCGGTATGCTCTGGCTGGTTCAGAACTTGTCTGTATTACTGTATTTCTGCGATGAATATAATCTCGACGGCATTCCTTGTGAACGGGCTGTCCTGGCTCAGTCTTGGTGTCATCACCCATTGCAGTGCTTGTTATGTTTATATTATTGCTCCCCTTCTCACCAATAAATGAAACTGACTGACTTTTTACAACGGCTTTCTTGCAATTTGCACAAGTCTCCATTCCATGAAATAATTGTGAAAAATTTGGTGTATATTTGGGCATAAAGTAGATGGAGAATGTAAGATGATTATGTGCTATATGGTGTGTTTTCAATATAAAATATGGACAAACTTTAGATTTCATGCATGTACCACTATGTTAGATTTGTGTCACAATTAAACATACCACATGAACGACGGGAACAATGAAATCGCGTTTCAGACACAAATTTTAAATCATACACAAATATTAAATATTTTACCTTCGGAACTAAAAATTTCGAAAACCGTATTAAATTTTGAACTTAAGCTTTGATCATTGGACAGATTATCTAACTAAGAAAATAAGTGATCACACTCACAGGTTTCGTTCGGGAATAAGGAAGTTCTCGCTGTCTTTTTGCATATCAACCAAGATGCAACACTGACATTTATTGATGAACATATTTTGAGACATGTACTAGATTCCCAATTAATATAGGTCATAACGCATATAAAACTTTGAGTTAAATCATGATTCAAACGGGACTTACTCATCATAAATGGTAGGTATTTTTGTCAATGACAAATCAAGTTTCTTGTAACCACAGGAGGTTAGAATTCGTCTAGAGGGTAGTGTCGCTGACTTGAAATCTATCACCAATCATTGAGTTAGAATCATGGACTCTTGCCCTTACACACACAAATTGACACAATGTCTCTTTGTGTGAAAAAGTTAAAAGTTTCATACAGAGAAAAGAGTTTTAGTACTTGGTCCGTCCAAGAAACGATGGTTCGGTAAACTGCTCGCCCTGAAACAGGCGTTAAACAGCGACAACACACAACGCACACGAAGTTGCAATTATAAACAAGTCATTTTAAAATATAATATAATTATATTAAAACTTGTGCATAGAGGAAATGACCCGTTAAAAGTTTTACCTTACAAACTGTTCAAGATAACTGATAACTATTAACGGTTTGCTGCTAATAAACTTCTTCACCTGACATTTAGACAGGGTATTTACTATTCATTAAAAAATAGCGCGAACGAGAATTCCAAAAACTCTATACACATTAGCCATTTTGAATCTGAACAAAACATTTCGCTTCTCCATTTGTTACTAGTAGAGCCTCCCATAAAGTTTCGTTAAAATGTAAGAAGCGGTTAATGAAAAATAGCGCGCACAAGATTTAAATATTGTGCACTCACGTACGGACAAGGTGAATTTCCAGTATACAACCTCCTAATTTTCCTTCAAGGAGTATTATAACACAGAACCTTTCCTGCAGCTGTTATTTTGCAATGTTTAATAATTAAAACTTTTCAAAATTTCAAAAATAAAATCCACCACGGTTCCATGCTTCTCTGCTACTCTTGTCACTGACAATCGACTCGAAACAATGCCACTCTCTGGAATTAAGACATCTTCTTTTCAAAATGTACATGTATTACTTATAACGAAATTGCATTAACAAACCGCAATTATATGAAAGTATAGAAGGTTCTATCGAAACTGGAAAAGAGTGTGTTACATTTCGTAATTTGAAATTAATGGCACTCCCACGCTTCCGTAGTAATTAAAACCAAACAGGGATTCACACGCATTTTTCTCTCCTTTTTCATTTAAATGATGTTTAAGTTCTGTAACATGTATATGCTTGTGTATACTACCTACAAAAACGATGAGTTAAAGAAAAAAACACTTGAAAAATACTTTTCGGCCTGCGATTATATCCACCTGTTTTTCCTCTTTTCAACAGCTTTTTCCGTATTTAACGCACTTATGTATCTTTCTATTTAAAACTTAAACACGTATGCTTACTAAATATGTGTATAGTAACCGATATTCCACCTACCTGCGTCAAATTCCGCTCAAAATTCAAGTTTTAAAATCTTCGCAACCTTGTCCGCCATGTTTTGTGACGTCAGCACGCGCTGTTTCTTTAAAAAAACGTCACTATGGTGGGAAATAAGGCCATTGTAAAATTGAGGATATTTGCACATATTTGGACGTTTATTTCTCAGTTTCAGCAAGACTTACACTCTGCAACTTTTGATATGGTATTAAGTAACGACTTTCCTACAACTTAGTAACAAAATAAATTCTTTTGCACTTTTTTCTACCTTAAAAGCCAGCGTTACTAGACTAAAACTTGCAACAGGAACTTGCAACTTTTTTATACGTGTAGATCTATGTATACCCCCATCAATTAAAATGCACATGAAATAAATAAATTCTTTTGCAATTACTTCAAGATTAAACTCTATGTTGACTGGACTAACCCGGGTTTCAGCCATCTGGACTAACTCTGTCGAGCAGCCGGTCTTTATGTCTGGTTCATCACCAGGCAAACACAGCAGTGACCTTTCTAAAGTATATGATACAGTTCAGGTACCATGTTAGGAGCGCATGTTTCTGTTAACACCAGAGACACACTTTTAGTACCAAAGACAACTATGACAGAATTTCAGCTAGTAGATGTAATGTAATGGGGAACTAATGAGTACCCAAGAACAATTTCCAAAGCAAACAGAAAAAATTAAATTTGGTCTGATGCATTTGCTATATTCATAAGCATTTTCATAATTAAACATCGATACCAGGCAGATAACCCGTTGCAATATCTTGCAAACATAAGATTAGCAGCTTCAAAAAGTATACGATATGCAATTTAGGCTTAAAAAGTCAATTGACTTGAATATCAAATGGCAATATGTCGACACAGGGCCGCGTTTCATCAAAGTTCCTAGGACAAGTAAGATAGGAGCGCTTCTAGGATTATCTTAAGAGTGCTCCTAGGTGCGTTTCAAAAAATATTCTTAGGTCAATTTTTGACTTAGGAACAACTGCTCAAATTGAGGTAGAAATTACAAAGTAAAAGTAAACTTCCGCCGGTTTTGCAACGCGTCAATGTTCGTCTGCAATCGAGTGCAATTGAATCAGAAGTTGACAGTTATTACAAACGGACAGAAAACTGGGGAAATGACGAGGTGAATGCCCTCGTTCAGGCAGGAACAGACCACCATGACCTGCTGACAGCTAAGTTGTCAATATCTGTGACAGCTGAACGGAAGGTCAATGGCTTTGAGGTACAGTATCGTATAATTATTATGCCGTATAATGAAGATTTTGGTCACGTACACATTTTTGTACAGATCCATCTTAGCTATCATATTTAAACGAAAAGTAAATCATAAAATCATATTTCAGTTATAGATCTAGCTTGATGTCTATACTAACACTATAGATTATACAAATCTCTTTATATAACCTCCAAAACATAGATAACAAGAGGGCCATGATGGCCCTTTATCGCTCACCCGAGTACAACTGCTTTTAACAAAGTTGCTAGAAATCATCGAAACAACCTTTCTGACAAATTTCCAGGATATTTGGGCTGAAAATGTTACCTCTAGAGTGTTAACAAGGTTTTTCCATCTTTGGGCTGTGTGACCTAGTTTTTGACCCCAGATGACCCATATTCGAACTTGAGCTAGAAATCATAGAAACAACCTTTCTGACATATTTCCAGGATATTTGGGCTGAAAATGTTACCTCTAGAGTATTAAAAAGGCTTTTCCATATTTGGGCTCTGTGACCTAGTTTTTGACCCCAGATGACCCATATTCGAACTTGAGCTAGAAATCATCGAAACAACCTTTCTGACTTATTTCCAGGATATTTAGGCTGAAAATGTAACCTCTAGAGTGTTAACAAGGTTTATCCACATTTGGGCTGTGTGACCTAGTTTTTGACCCCAGATGACCCATATTCGAACTTGAGCTAGAAATCATCAAAACAACCTTTCCAACAAATTTCCAGGATATTTGGGCTGAAAATGTTACCTCTAGAGTGTTAACAAGGTTTTTCCATCTTTGGGCTGTGTGACCTAGTTTTTGACCCCAGATGACCCATATTCGAACTTGAGCTAGAAATCATCGAAACAACCTTTCTGACAAATTTCAAGGATATCTGGGCTGAAAATGTAACATCTAGAGTGTTAACAAGATTTTTCCATATTTGGGCTGTGTGACCTAGTTTTTGACCCCAGATGACCCATATTCGAACTTGAGCTAGAAATCATAGAAACAACCTTTCTGACATATTTCCAGGATATTTGGGCTGAAAATGTTACCTCTAGAGTGTTAACAAGGTTTTTCCATATTCAGGCTGTGTGACCTAGTTTTTGACCCCAGATGACCCATATTCGAACTTGGGCTAGAAATCATCTTAACAACCTTTCTGACAAATTTCCAGGATATTTGGGCTGAAAATGTTACCTGTAGAGTGTTAACAAGGTTTTGGGCTGTATGACCTAGTTTTTGACCCCAGGTGACCCATATTAAAACTTGAGCTAGAAATTAACAAAACAACCTTTCTACAATTGCCAGGTTTTGGATGAACAGTAGCCTCTAGAGCCTTAACAAGATTTTTCTATTTTTGGTCATGTGACCTAGTTTTTCATCCGAGATGACCCATATTCGAACTCGTCCGAGTAATTACTGGGACAAACATCCTGACCAAGTTTCGTGACAATTGAGGCAAAAATGTGACCACTAGAGTGTTAACGAACTAATTGTGGACGGACGACGGACGACGGACATTCATCGATCCTAATAGCTCACCCTGAGCCAGCTCAGGTGAGCTAATAAAATCTTTGGAATTATTATAACTTAACCTAACAGTTTCAGCTATGCATTCCCAGTCATTATCGGCAAATGCAGCGGTTAAAAATATACTGCAGTACCGTAAACCATTCAATAATCTATGCAGAGTTGTTGTTGTATATATAATAAATGGGTGGATGCTATTTATTACAGAAAGCTTCTATATTGATAAATTGTGGTACAATGAGGCATTTTTCGCTGTAGGTTCTTCTTTAAAATTTTTGTGTTTATTTATCATTTCACGTTCATTGAACACATAAGTTATGTTTCGAGAATATATTCTGGTAGATGTAGGGAGTGCCTCTTTAAACTCAATCATATCAAATGGTAATTGTTTGATGTTACCATATATATGTTTCTTATCAGGACAGTTCCATATGTATTTTCTGCATTTATAAAAAAGACTATTACTCTGAAATTTTAGGCACTGACTTAAATTCCAAACTGTGCCTGATTTACTTGGCCCTTCCAACAGGCTGGTGCACTTCTATAACATTGTCATTATCATTTTTGTCAACATCATAACATGGCACAGGCATTTTTGTCTCAATTGCCAGGTTGTGCAGGCTAAAACAAGAGCCAATAATTTGGGCAGCTTTGTTTATTAAACAATAATGATGAAAAGGCTACAGATTTGCAAGTTGTATAATTTTAAATAGATATAACAGTCATTAGTGTGATTTAAAAAGGCAGACACCTTTTTCTGATTTTTTTTATGAAACATGTTGATGCACTATTTATGTAACATTTCATTACATATTTATTGAATAAGAATGGCATTTTACTGGGTCCGTGTTGTAACAAATCGAAACTGTTCAAGTGAAGGCAGCATTATTTTCATTCTTAAATTGGGCCCAGTATAACTTAAACTCAATTATATCAAGCTGGAGTGTGACACTGGCTTCCAGTGCCAGTTGAGTTGGCACCGAGCAACTGACAGATAACTCCACGTACACAAATAATCTGTATACAGTGTCGTTTGTTAACGCTTGAACGTGGCTGTTCATTTAGTTTGCAATATTTCTATCAATTCTCTTTGAAATATTCATTGAAATAACATCTATTTCAGTTGCAGCTGATAATCACATTTAATGAATTAGCAGATTTGCAATAACAGCAAAGTATCAAAGATACTTCAAAGATGGTTTAGGGAAGCTTTTATACGGTAAGTGTAGAATATTCATAGCTACCCTGGCAAAAATTCTAAACGTATTATCTTCATTTCAATCATTTTCTATCCATGCATTTAATCAATCGGTCGGTCGCTCGGTGTCTCAATCAATCAATCAATCAATCAATCAAGCAAGCAAGCAAGAAATCAATCAATCAATCAATCAATCAATCAATCAATCAATCTATATTTAAAAGCAGGTTTATACTTTGTCTATGACAAAGTAATAAATATAAAATTACATACAGAGCATGATTAAAGAAATAGAAAAAAATAGAAAAATGCATTTGTATTTAATATACGATTCTGTTAAATAGGACATAACCCCTGCTTCGGAACGACTGTGAGAAACTTCAGAAAATACATTATCCCTGCTACGGAACGGACGTGAGAAACCATATAAAAACATTACCCCTGCTTCGGAACGATTGTGAGAGACTACAGAAAATACATTACCCCTGCTTCGGAAGGACTATGTGAAACTACAGAAAATACATTACCCCTGCTTCGGAACGACTGTGAGAGACTACAGAAAATACATTACCCCTGCTTCGGAATGACTGTGAGAAACTACAGAAAATACATTACCCCTGCTACGGAACGGACGTGAGAAACTGTATAAAATGCATTACCCCTGTGAGAAACTACAGAAAATACATTACCCCTGCTACGGAACGGACGTGAGAAACCGTTTAAAATGCATTACCCGTGCTTTAGAATGACTGTGAGAAACTACAGAAAATACATTACCCCTGCTCCGGAACGGACGTGAGAAACTGTATAAAATGCATTACCCCTGTTTTGGAACGACTGTGAGAAATTGTAATACAAATTAAAAAATAAAGAATAAAATACATTCCTCTGCTTAAGAACGGACTTGAGAAACGGCAGAAAACAGGACATGTAATATATCAGCAGAGAAACTTCAGAAAAAGGACGGTATTCCTGCTTTGGAACGGCTGTGAGAAACTGCAGAAAATACAATTCCCCTGCTTCGGAACGACTGTGAGAAACTGCAGAAAATACAATTCCCCTGTTTCGGAACGACTGGGAGAAACTGCAGAAAATACAATTCCCCTGCTTCGGAACGACTGGGAGAAACTGCAGAAAATACAATTCCCCTGCTTCGGAACGACTGGGAGAAACTGCAGAAAATACAATTCCCCTGCTTCGGAACGACTGGGAGAAGGATTACAATATAAGTTTGTTATATGATAAAGATAATGATTAGGTGGAAGTTGTAGTGGTAGAAGTAGTAATAATAGTTTTGCCACATGTATTATTATCTTTATTATTATTACCATCATTATTTATCTTTTTTTAATTGTCTTTTTACGATTTATTTCGGCAGTACATGTGAGCAACATATCCGGAACTACCCTTATTACATTTCTAACATGTCCTGCTTTGATCCGTGGGCGCTACGATAGTTTTGTTTTAGATGTGATTGTGGTAAAGGGATATTACCGTTCAAAGTGACCATCATTATTTTAAATAAAACATTAATCAGTGATTTATACTCATAGAATAATAAACATTGCCATAGTTATATCCATAAAAATAACGATCTCATTTCAAAATTTCATTTCCATTGAATATAGAGCAAATCTGTAAAAATCTTTTTTTTCTAGTCAAAAAATATATAATCCACCCTTTCGGTTATGTATATCTTAATTTGTATTTATCAATAACAGAAATAACTTGGTAAAACTTATTTCTTATATGTTTTTAAAGGATCAACATTGTTTTGAGCATCATTCTTAACTATAAACCAATGTGACCATTAAATTAAGGTGTAAGCACTACACATCTATAATTTATGTGCTTATACGTTAAATAGACAACAACTTAATATTGATCAATGCATGTTAGACAATAACTCTGAATTGAATTTTGTCAAATGTTTAATATGTTATAGTGTATAAAATGTATTTGCAATGGTGATTCTAAATTGAAGTAGGTAAAATAAAATCGTGTGTCAAAAGAACGAAGCAGAATTTTATATAAGGTGAATAAAACTAGGTTGAATAATGTGATTACCAAGTAAATGTTGTAATAGTAATTTTTGCTTACAAAATATGATATATCCGATATATTTATTACCTGGTGATAAAATCTGGGTTTAAATGTTTGAATCAAAGAGGAAGTTAGTCACATGACGCTTCTACCTTAGTCATTATTGTGTCATGTAAACTAGCCTCTTTACTGTGATTGAAGTCAGTCTAACACTTCATATTGTTTAAAAAGCTTTAGAAAATCATACCAAGAAGTTCTCTTGGTTTCCTGTGTACAACTACTTCTATCACTTCTACTTACTTTTTATCGGGTCGTACCGATTATAGCCTCTTTAGAGGATGGTGAACCTAATAAGCACAATTACAAACAAAACTTATTTTTTACAGGAGAAATTTGCACCTTTTGACTTTAAGCGAAATTCTCACTGTTTCTAATTACTCTGAAACATGTATGACAGGCTACAAGGTAATCACTAATCAGACTGGGCAGAAGAAAGGTGCACACGTGAAATCTAAAAGTATAAGAATCATTTACGTAAGGTGCAATACAGTTATTTTGTTGTTTGATGCTTTAATAGAGGGCAACCAACTCTTTGCTTGTATTGTAAATTCACTAATTCTCTGCGTACATAATGACTGCAGAAGTTTTGATGTTTTGCGTACACTTTGTTGTTCAGTTCGTTACGTACACCTTCATATCGCGTTAATATTATCTACTTACACCAACAGTTTCCTACATGGTCTTCACATGTCACGTTTTTAAAGAATACACTTAAATTCTGCCAAAGATCACGGGAAAAGACAGAAAAGAACGTTAAAATAAGAATGGTCTCTACTTTCGTAGATTATGCTGTCTTTTATGAACGAATTCAACGATACCAAGGTTGCTACCTAAAGTTGTGTATGGATGGAGATATCGATAATTACCTTTTCTGCCATTTGGAAATCGTCCCGCTTTTTTAACATACACAACTACCATAAATTGTAAATGACGCGTGCATTTTAATTGTCCAATTTATGTGAAATTGGTTTGCCAGCAAAAAATCAACACAACAACAACAAAGTTTATTCAGCATTAAGTAATATTACATTACTTTTAGCCTACATACAATTAATGTAGTGACAAAATCATCACCGGTCTTACAGAGAAAAAAACAACATTTGATTTAGATTTCTCAATGCAGAAGCATAAGTATTACAATATGGTTAATACAATTTGTCTCGTTAATTTCTACGACTATTGGCAAAATTCACATATTTTGAGCGGTTAGCTATTTCTTTTTTGTTTCTCGACATCATGAGATTATCAAATTTTTGCAAAGTTGGCCGGGTAAAAAAAAAATAGGGTTTTACGTATTTTTTGCGTAAATTGGAATAAATATGACATGTTAATAGAACATGATATTCATTTTCTATAGTTTTAGAAGTACACAATTTACCGATTCTTTCAGATCGTGCTATGTTATGATACCGACCTTCTTTCTATTTAGAGATTATGGGATGATAAGCGGAATCTACACAGTGCAATTTTAAATCGTTTGTCTAAACTTTGGTAGTCAAGGTATGGTTCTAGATCAAAATTATGCTTAAATCTGCAGTACGTTAATAATCTCTGGGAATTGTTTATCTCTGCGTACCAAGTTTGGTGATACTGGTCCAATATTCTTTGTTTAATAAAGTCAAATGTTGATCTATCTTGGTAGTAATGAAAATTATGCCATATATCTGATAAGCCTAAATTATCCAAGATAGTTTTGATTTGATATGCCCAATTTTGATTATTGTATGTTATGTTATTGTTTGCGTCTTCCTTTAACATATTAAATATCTGATTGACTAAGTTATTATGACCTAAATTTTGAATTTTAATCTAATAACTGATCATATTGAATTGTCTTTTAATTTTCATTGGTTCCCTACCAAGTCCACCATATAGTCCTAACAAATTAGTTGAATTTTTGACAGCAAGAATTGTCTGCAAAATTTTGTATGCATTAATTCTATGTCTTTTCCGTCTATCGCTCCCCATACTTCTGAGCAATAATTAAGAACAGAGGATACCATGGTGTCAAATAATTTACATTTTTCGCTAGTTTTAAATTCATATTGATGGAAAATAGAGAACAACCGATACAACGCTTTTAGTTTATACTAATTTATTTAAGCTCGATTGTGAAGAAAGCTTTGAGCTTATCGAGTCACTCTCGAGTCCGCTTCCTGGAAAAACCAGTACTGGTGTCATATGAGGAGGTTTTGATGCATGATCTGCTATAATTTTTTGAGTACGTACCCACTTACCATTTTTAAAAAGTATAGGCCCAAATTCTTAAAAGATGATACCACTTCAAGTCTTTCACCGTATAGATAAAATGTGAAATTGTCTCCCCTTTCGAAGATCATGACCTTTGGTTTTGTTCGTATTTATTTTTAGGCCAAATATATTACATTAGTTTTCTACGTCGTTTTACATACTTTGTAAAGTATCAGGATTTGTGGAGAACAATACCTGGTCATCAGCATAAGTTATTAGAAATAGGTTAATCTCATTAATAGTGAAAATTCCGTCTAGGTCAGAATTTATATTTCGTATTAGATCGTTCACGAACATCATGAATAAAAGAGAAGAGCTCGGGTCACCTTGTTTTACCCCGTGGAAAGAATTTATAACATTCGGATGAACTTGTTCATTATACTTAACATTAGCACGCACTATTGTATACATTGATTTTATAGCTTTTACCATTTTGGTGCTGACATTTTCTGCTAGTAGTTTTTGCCAAAGGAATGAACGATTAATTTTGTCAAAACATTTCTCGTAATCAATAAATGTCGAATACAACTTTTTACCGGAATACAACACTTTCGAAATTATAGAATGTAAAAGAAATATGCAATCTGTCGTACTTTTGCTCTTTTGAAATCCAAATTGACAGTTTACAAGTTTTTCATATTTGTCTGTCCATTAAGTAAGTCTGTTTAGCAAAATATGTGAATATATCTTAGACAAAATATTATTCAAGGTAATTCCACAATAATGTTTCGACTCTTTTGGGTCACCTCCTTTAAATATAGGAAAGATAAAACCTGTTCCCCAACTTTCTGGGTATTCCCCATTATCAAACATTTCATTAAAGATCGAAACAAGATGTGGTAATATAATATTATATGCGGATTTTATAATTTCTGCTGATATACCATCTGGGTCAGTAGATTTAAAATTATTTTGTTTAAATACAGCTTTGTGTATTTCCTGTTCAGATATTGGTAGATCAAGTTCATCATCCTGTATATTTTCGTAATTATCCTCCTCAGTATCCGGATTTATATTAACATATTCACCAAATAATGAATCAAAATGGTCATGAAGTTCATTAAGTCCTTTATCATTATTTTTTGCATTATTTTTTTGTCACTTTTTTTTTTATAGATTTCCAAAACTTACGAGGTTGATAAGTTGCAATATTTTTGAGTTTACGACCTTACATTTATATTTTGCTTTTGATTTTGTTTTATTAAATTTTGTACGTATTTTTACAATTATTTTTCTATTTTCGTCTGTGTTACTTTTGACAAATATTAAGTTTTTTGCCCTTTTATATTCTTTCTTCGACGAATAGCATTCATCGTTAAACCATTTTGGCTTATACTGGTATGTGTTATTATCATCATCGAATACATGTATGTCCTTTCCAAATGTGTCTAGCGCATTTTTATATAATATTTCAGTTATTTTGATTACCCGACAATTTATTGACTGTGACTGATTTTGATTAAGATTGATAAACGTATTATCATTTAGAATGGTATTTTTAAAAGTCTCCACTTTCCCTTCATCCCCATTCTCGTACGTCCACGTTACATAATTTCATGTCTTTCTGAAGTTGGGGAACCGACTGATGCATGAGGAGTCCATCCCATACAATTTTTCT
Organism: Saxidomus purpurata; assembly: GCA_022818135.1. Taxonomy (NCBI): domain Eukaryota; kingdom Metazoa; phylum Mollusca; class Bivalvia; order Venerida; family Veneridae; genus Saxidomus; species Saxidomus purpurata. Next base: position 42,678,417 of record JAFMSR010000011.1, read on the forward strand.
TTCTGTTTTTAAAACATTTGATTTTTTATTATTTTTATTATTACTATTTTTTATATAAAAACTAAAACGAAGTGCCGCATGATCGGATAAATTTGACCATTCATCAATATCAAAATTACTAATCGTATAGAGATTTTTTGTGGCAACAAGTAAGTAGTCCGTGACACTGAGACCACGTGACGAGCAAAATGTATAGCCATGCGCCTATTAGCGAACACATGACTGGTTGCCCGACAAAGCGAAACAAGTCTCCGCCCATTTACGTCAATCGTTTTATCTATATTGTTACAATTAGGAATATGTATTGACTTTACGATTCAAATTCTAACTCGTCTTTGTCAAGATACATGTCTAAGTCTAAAATATCAATTTAATTACCCGTTCTCGAGTTCAAGTCTCCTGTAAGATATGTTTTGCCTAGTTGATTATATTATTCAATTCCCTTTTCTAATTCTTCAAAAAAAATTAAATCCTTATCGTAAAAGATTTTTGAGCCTGATGGTGGTATATATGCAAGACATATATAAACATCTTCATTAAAATAATTTAACTCATGATCAATTTTTAGCCAGATAATACCAAAATTATTGCTTTCAATAATAGAAATTTTAGAGTTCAGTTCATTACGATAGTACACGGATGACCCGCCACTATATTGTCCCTTTTTCGTGCCTGTAGATTTATTTCCATGCAAATGAAAAGAATTAAATCCATTTATTTCTAAATTGATCATATGAAATCAATATGTTTATACAAAACATTTTTGTTTAATACGTTGCCTGCTGAATATGCGTCGTTATATAAGATATCTTTTATATCAATAATTTATACGCCATTTAAAATAATCGTTTAGATTCAAGTAAATAATTCAAAACTTCAGGGACTACTAGATCTGAAATTTAAAAAAATACCGGTTATTACGCAGTAAATATTGTAACCTAATGTCGCCAAACATCGAGACTGAAGCAATTTATCTACGATATTTATGAGATTTTAAATTGGTGTAGAACACTGTTTTCATTCAAGCAATGTAAGTATAACAAGATCCATGTAAGACCCCACACCGCCGAGTGCTCTTTCTATGACCAAGAAATTTGAGGTGAGAGGAATTGATATGGTAAACGTTCTAGTTTAATTAACCTTAAATATGAAGTATTAAGACATTACCTATTGATTTAGCTTTTAATACCAGTTTCTCATATTTCATATTTCTTTCCAAACTAACAAATGTCTGCAAAGATATCTTAGTATATGAGTACTAAACACACAGCTTCAAGCCAAAAATGTGTGCATCAGTAAATTGAGTTATGGAAATAGTGTCCTGTGTCTATGTCTTTCGCTTTCTAGCTTGTTATTATTTTGTTGTTTCTTGGTAACCGTATGAATATCAAAGTGCCATACTATTATGATAACTGGACCTTTGAAAGATAAATTGATTTATAAACACTGATGTCGCCCGCATGTCGCTTGTAACATAAAAGAACATGACAAAACCGGAATCAAACCAACGATGAACCTCATGATATAAATACAATAGGTACTAAGTGATGATATAGGTCGCAGAGTTAGTGAACATCTGATCCTCAAAACTAAACTAGTACACACATCGACTAAACTGTTCGAAGCAAGCACATACGGTATATATAATGTTTCAAAACACATATAACTAAAGGGTAACAATTTTAAAACAACAAGCATAATGTCAAACCAATGTTTTAAAGCTGCACTCTCACAGTTTCATGTGAAAAAAATAATTTCTCAAAAATGATATATTCAAGCCTAAAATAATGTGAAAGTAAAATACTAGAATCAACTATGAAAGTAAAACTCTAGGTAACAATTTGTAATAAACAATTGAAAATGTTTTTCGGATTTGGTTTAACGGCACCTCTACGTTATATGGTTATATTGAGTAGCTCAAAAGCATTTGTAACATTTTATTATTTGGTAGCGGATTATTTTAAATATACAAATACAATGTATATTCGAAAGGAATTTATACTGGATCATTTGTATTTGACTATTCGTTCTAAAATATATATTCAGAGAACTTTATTTTTTCACAAAAATCTAAGAACGAGCGGCCTTAAGGCGTCTCGCCTATTAATATCTTGATATTTTTCTTTTCCTAAAATTTAAACTTACTACTAGTCTATTAATTTTCTCAATCGTTGCTGAAATTTTCTTTCAAAATCAGATGCAAACACATTGAGCGTAGTGATTAACACATAATCGTATACTAGAATATCTATCATTAGTTAATGACATAATTTGATAACAATAAGACACTGCAGGCCTTTAAAATATTGCAAACCATGAATAAAACAAGAATACCATTGATGCAAAGCATGAAAGGGCGCCAAAAATAGTTTTGTACATGTGTGGCGTTAAATAGCTAAAATTAGCTTTTTGATAAGCAATAATTATTAGTTTGATCTGAATGAAAAAAAATATGAATATTTGCAAAATTAGGCGGTCATCAGCTTACCCACTACACCACGGAGACTGAATTTAATGCACGTGGTAAAAAATAAGCTGATATTATAATCTTGCAAAACCGATAAGGGAGAAGTTGTTTTACGTTTTCGTATTTTTTCTAAAAGATATGAAAAGGAACATTACAATTAAACAATTACGTTTTAATGAAGGAAATGTGTATAATCAATATTTTAATGTCTATTTCGTATTATTTTAGCATACAGTTAAAACCATTTTTCTTCGCATTCTAATAACCGCTCCTAGCATGTACTTCCGGAAAAACTATTCCATAATAGGCCGCCGCCGTCATCGGCGGCGCCAACAATGAACCACTTACATCTAACTAGTTTATGTTTAATAGATACGATGATCTGACAACGAGATGGATAAAGTTTATGGACATAAAATACACTTAATTCAAAAATAATGTGAGATGATGACTATCTAAGGACGGTTACACTTTAACATCTATTAAGTTTTTCAGATATCGAGCAAAAATAAAGTTTTAGAGAAATACCAATGAATAATATGAAGTATGATATTTCAAATTATGTGAACTATAACCAATACCCTCTAGCATTTGTATCGAGTGAGAGTATTGGACTCGGTGAACTAAATCTAACCTCGCTTTTATTCTTAATCCCAAAAAATCTACATCAGATCCATATTGGGACTCTATATTTGGACTCATTGAGACAACGCGCGTACCAATATGATTGCGTGCAGGTGCGTCTTCTGTCATCGCTATAAATATGCTTTATTGACTCGTTTGCAAATTAAATTTATCATTCTGTATGAATGACGAATATTTATGAAGTTACGTATTACATGTGTATATAAACAAATAATAAGTCTTCTGAAACAGACAAAAACATGGAGATTACCTAAATATGACTTAAGAATACACCGTATTTGAATTGAAATTAGAGCAATCACTAAAAGTGATGAACATCCTTGGTTACACCGTTATTCTACACCTTTGCTTTCCCAAATTATTCCAGCACAACGTGCCAGTGCTCAGCTAAGCCTGGTTTTTATCCCTCATGTGAAGATTCATTGATTTTCTGTCCCTAAAACATCACAATATACACTACATATATATATTAATTATTCAAATGGACACTAATTCAAAGATATTCATCCACATGCATCATGCTGACAATATGCACAACTAGGCTGTCCTGTGAATTTTCATTGTACTCTAGTCATTGATTACTGAAAAAAACACACATTTGTACAGTATATGCATGAAAAAAACAGTGGGCAATAATGTTATATGTAAGCAATATGCATAACTTAGCTTCGAAGTTGGTAATAATTATTTTGTAAATTTCCATTGAAAGCAAACTTAGTCTAGTGGTTACGGTTACTGAAACATAAAACGGGCAAAAATATGAATTAACACATGAAAAGGTAGTAACTCAATGAAAATCCAATAATATGCACATCTAGATTTTGTATTAAAACACTTCTGTGACATTTCATTGCATTCCAAACCACACTTGACGAGAAATAGCGCGGATAAACATTTCTATAGGCACTACATGTTCAAGGACAAGAACTCCATGAATATGTACACTATCTGTATGAAAACCTCAAAGTGCAATAACTCCATGTAAAGTGATCTAAATTTACAAGTTAATCTAGCAAAATGTAATATCGCACATTTAATAATGATTGCAGACTACAATACATAACTGTTTTAGGTATAGCAGGCTGCAAACGCAATCGTACAACACTTTAAATGAGCCGATACAACCGTTTAAGTTTCAAGTTATATCTGTCTCGTTGCTATAGTGATAAATATCAACTTAACACAAACTGTAGTGCTATTATCATGCATTTAGCAACAATTGAGATTGATAAACAAACAAAACTGACCTAATTTATCGTAATCAAACATACACAATAATAAACAAAAACACATTCTACAAAATTTGTTGACAATACTAAGAGCTGTTACCAAAACAAATTTAATAATCCAAGTTGTAAGATATATCAAACTGAATCAGTGAGCTTTGACAGGCAAAATAAACTACGGATTTGTGCAGCTCATTCTTATATTTTTAAAGTTTATAACATAAAAATGCTAAAATGATTAGTACAATATCTATAAATGTTGTTTGTAAACTCAAGAGCAAGTTATAGTTCAATTCCGTTTACTACATTTTGAATATTTATTTATTTATTTATTTATTTATTTATTCAATGCATGCAAAAATGTTTTCGTTAGAATAAAGTATCGCGGTATATGATAAATGTATTTCCTAAAAAAGAAAACATCAGGCTTTACGGGAACAAATTCTCCCAAATACTCGGTTATAGGGTCATAATATTGAAAAGAAGGACTGCCTGAAATTATTTTGTCAGGAAACGGCGTAAAATGTAGAAAGATAATAACTGAAAAGTAGGCCGAAATTTTCAAAACAGTGCATATGTAATCATAAGCCAATGTTCAGATTCATAGGATTTAAAAACGAGGTTCTCCTGAACAACAAAATTATCGGAAATATTTCTTAAAGCACTGGATCAACTTGTTTCTTGAAAATTTGTTAAAAAAGGAAGTATCCCTGCCCATAATAGCCAAAATCAACCCTGATTCTTCTGATCGTGAAGTTTAAATCACACCATATCACGCCAACACTTAACCCGACTGTATTTCCAGCTCCCGCCTGAAAAAGAAAATACTTTATATTGTTATGCAATATTGAATTTGATAAAAATAACTTACAGCTCATATATATATCATCGTAGCACCTCCATCCTACGTACAAGCACCTATCAGGCTCACCAGACACATGCATCCACTGAGCCTAAGGTAGATAAGGTTACCTCTGATTACCACAAGTACTCACTTTTCCCACAAAGTATCACCCTTTAGAACCAACACCCATATAACATTGCTACTCTACCTGACCTTGGTCAGTTCAAGCAGGCTGTGGTAAATGTTCAGTATTAGTCAGGTGATCAATGTGTTTTTTATCTGTAACTTTTATTTCTGTTCTCAATTATATGCTGACAGTTTAACCTTTGACTGGATACTTTCTTCTAAGTCTCACTTTTACCTGACAAAATTTACTGTCGGGTATTTTATTGTCTCACTCTATATACTAACATTTCAGAAGTGCACTTTACTCCTGCCTATAACACTCGCGAGAGAGGTTGGCAGTATCCAGAGATAAAAATATTACCAAGAAATATTTTTACCGGCAAAAGAAACACCATTGTGAACTTATTAAAACGAAAGTACTTGCTACGTGTATACTTATTGTGCGTTATATTTTTCCATGATATTGCAAAAAATAAGAAACACGTCTTGACAACCCTTTCAGTGCAAAGGCGACAAAATGTGAAAGCGGATATATGTCAGCATTGTTTTAGAATAGATACAAAACACAATTCTATCATTATTCTATTCGCAAGTTCATTATTCTATATGTGCGTATTTAAAGTGAAACTTGGACTTTAACGATACATGCTCCGACTGGAATCGTTTTGATATTATAGAACCATATTAATTAGAAAAGAACGCAAACTAAATATGTTCAAAACACTTAGTTTCATTTGAAGCAAGAAATTTGTTGTTTCCTTTTATTTCCTTATATGTGAACCTGCAGGGTTTATCAAACATCACATAACATAAGATTTACAGACATTACTTTTTTGTTGCGATTGTATAACCAGAAAAAAACTGTTAAAAGTCTTATTGCATCGGTTTTATGTTGGCTGACTGTCTAAATATATATTGATATGTTTGAGTCTTAAGTTGGCTGACTGTCTATTGATATGGACATCGCTATCTACGGTTATATGGGACCTACAAACACTGATCATTACAAAAACTTTTGCAAATGCAGTATTATGTGTAATATATTTCAATAATAATCGATAATTTTAAAATCATTTTTGTTAAAAGTTACTGCTAGAAAATAGTTCTTGTCAAAAAACAAAACAAAACAAAATAAATCTTTTAAGCTCCATTATCTGCTTCCTTAGCAAGATGCATTAACAGCAAGTTTTATTTCGACATGTCATATAATGGAGAAGTCCTTTCCATTATTAGTCACAGTGTATCACGTATACAGGTATGTCTGTCATTGATGCAATAGTGAAATAAATATACTTCTAATTTGTTCGGGTGTTGTAGTGTCAGTAACTGCTCGGGTTTGGCTCCAAAGCACATTAAAGTTAAAGAGGCACTCCCTACATCTAACCGATTATATTCTAGAAAGAAAGATTATGTTTTCAATGAACGTAAAATGATAAATAAAAACAATTTCAATGAAGAAATTATAGCGAAAAATGCTTCATTTTACCACAATTAATCAATGTAGAGGCCTGCTGTGATAAATCGCATCTACCCATTAATTGTACATCAACAACTCTATATAGATTATTGAATGTTTGTTTTTACGGTACTGCAGCATATTTTAAACCGCTGATTTTATCGATAATGCCTTGAATGCATATCTGAAGCTTTTGGGTTGTGTTGTTTTACTTCCAAAGATTCTATTACGTTAAAGGGTTATTTAGTTTGACATCAGTTACAGGGTATGTCCCTTTAAATAATCACTTTGAATTTGCTTGCAAAGAAAAATGAAATTATTAACACAATAATAATGAAAACTGTATGCTATGCCTCTAAAGCAATGCTGACATTCAAACATGTTTCTCTTCTTTATGAACAGTATTGTTAGAAATCGTTTCACATGTTTTGCAATGACGCTGAAAAAACACTTGCGCTATTTTATTTGAAAACCACCGTCGGAAATATAAAACATTTTGTTAATATAAATTTCATTAATAATTGTACTGTTAAGAAATATCATAAGCACTAATTGTTTATTAATGAGACTAGGATCTGATCGATGATCTTTTAGTTAGCTATATGGACATTTTAAATGTTTCTCGCCATGATATAAATGAGTCATTTTTATTTTTGTTCAGACCTTCAATTGCAGCTGCCACATAACCTAAGCTGATAGAAGCTGAAAAACTTACTGATACACATCCCTGTTTCCAGGAAATCCAGAACCAACGGTAGTCCTCAGGTATTAACACATCGGACTGTTCCTGCAAACGCATTAACCATATCAAAATTGTATAAATTGTATTGCTGTTTTATTATTTCTATTATTATATTTATACAATTAAAAATAGAAATCGGTATTTTAACAATAAAAATGTATTGGATAAACTGATAGTAAACGTCTTTTATAGCAAGATGTTACAGTAAAAATCCTGTCAAGTTTAATTGCCATGCTGTAAGATGGCGCGAAATGTCACAGGGTGAAAAAAAGAAATTACACCCTGACCGGAACGCGAACCCGATGCCCTTTCCTTACAGGGTTGTTAGGGCGTATGCTTTCCCGATTAAGCTAACCATTTGCTTGCCCATGGTTGACCAAATTGTATTTAAGTCCGTATCGTGACATGTGCATCAGGAAAACAAATTTAATACTTGTTTTTCTTATCAAATATGTTGCTCGAAAAATTGATCGTTATTCACTGGAGAAAGTATCATCCACACTTATAATTAACATTAGTTTGGCGGTAACAACATATTAATATGTGATATATATGTGATTATCTTCCGAATGATTAGCGCAGTAATTTCTAAAGCAAGAGTCCATGAACAAAATGTGTATTGCAGCTCGATAACTATATACTATTCTGTATTCGACCTTATCAGACTACAAGAAAGAAGCAGTTAACTAAAATAATATAACATACTAAAATAATAAATGTGTTTTAGATGACTTACATCTCCTGGATAGTAATCAATTGCTGGGCTTCCCTGTCTTACGAGGAGTGAAAAAACTGTATTAAATTCTCCGCCAAGTATTACTTCAATGACATTTTCACTAAAAACGTTCCTGTCATGTTGAAGCAATATAAATCCATCGTGGTCTCCTGTTAACAATTTATTTGAATGAAACATTATTTGTAGCTCTTAGATTAGTCTTGCCAGCAAAAATACTCTTACATGTGTACCTGTACGAAAACATTCTTAACTTGATTTGTTAAATCGTGAAAACATGCTTTGAATATAGCGAAGTATTATTGTCAATGATACTCGAAGAGAATCTCTATTCATGTTCAAGTTGTATTATTTCACTGCCCCAAAATACATAGTACACATTGTATTGAAGCTAAAGCTACCAATTTTAAAAAGTGGCAACCTGTTTATGTATTCGGTGATTTTCAGCACAGTATAATGAAAATCCAGCAAGGCATTTTGAGACGAAGAGTAGATATCTTTACTGAATATTAGGACGTCATCTACATGCGCCAAACGTCTTCAACGTGATACACAAAAACAAGAAACGGGAAGCCCTGGGGCCATGCATAGTTACACTTTAAATACGAATTTCCACCAAGTTTTGGTAAAATCTGTCAAGGCGTCTAAAAAGAGTTGCCTTTTTGCAGGCAGGCAGGCAATAAAACCATTAAAAAAGCATTTTACATCCATTGAAAACGATTTAAAGTGGGTGAATCTCATAAAAATATAAAGGTTTTCGTCGTATTAATGCTACAATTCAATTTCACTTCGTTGGATATTTAATATGTAATAATTTGTTTTGGAATTTAAAATTTCGGTACCAGCATCTAATTCAAACCTTTTAAGCTATAGACTTGGGCTCTACCAGTTGATTTAAACTTGGTTGAATAATGCAGTTTTTACTTTGAATTCATCTTACAGTTGCTCGCCCACAGTATTGGTTATAAGTTTTGATTTCTCCAAAATGATATAGCATTGCATATAATGTAAATGCTAGAATCAACAACACAAGTGAAAATCAACATTATAGCATTTTGAAAAAACAAAAGGGTCAAGATGGCCCTATATCGCTCACCTCTATATCAATTGCCAATAATACACGGGATCATGATTTTAATATAATTCGAAGGCTCACGATCCACTACACAATGCTTAGTAATATTCAAAATATTTAAGCTCTGCCTGTTGGCCTTGTGGTTTTTTGAAGTTTTCAGTATATAAGCCTATGCGAAAAAAAGTGACCCCAACCTCCCCCCACCCCCGTGCAAAGCTTAATTTTCACCCAGGGTCATGATTTGAACAATCTTGGTAATGCTTCGCAAGGTAATGCTAAATGCTAAATGCTAAATATCTAATTTCTAGGCCTTGTTGTTTCAGAAAAGAAGACTTTCAAAGTTTTTCCTATGTAAACTCAGGAGATCCCCCCGGGCTGGGTCAGTTTAACCCAGGGGTCATGATTTGAACAAACTTGGTAGAGGTCAACTACATGCCAAATATCTCAGCTGTAGGCCCTGTGGTTTCAGCGAAGTAGATTTTTAAAGTGTTTCCTGTATAAGCCTATGTAAAACCAAGTGACCCCCGGGTGGGTCAATTTTAATCCGGGGTCAAAATTTGAAGGATATTAGTAGAGGTCCTATAGACAATGCTACATGCCAAATATCGAATCTGCGACTTGTGGTTTCAGAGAAGAAAATGTTTAAAGTTTTTCCTATATAGCCTATGTAAAACCAAGTGACACCCGGGCAGGGTTTATTTTGATACGGGGGATATAATTTGAACAATCTTGGTAGAGGTCTACTAGACAATGCTACATGCTCAATATCTAAGCTCTAGGCCTTGCGGTTTCAGATAAGAATTTTATTTAATGTTTTTCCTACTTTTTGCCCTAGCAACCAGAGTACTGCATGGAATGGGATTCTTTGAACAATTTTGGTAGAGCTTCATGGAAGAAACATTTCTGCATAGTTTTATTAATATTGGCCCAGTAGTTTCTGAGGAGATGTCGTTTGAATCAAAATGTTGGCAGAAGAAGGACGACGGCCGACGGACGACTGACAATCATCCATTAGAAAATCTACCTAAAATGTTATGTGTTTGGTTTGAGGACAAGCAGATGATAATAAATGATAATATCAAACGCCTCACCTTTTGCCTGAAAAATGATAGCAGCGCTTTCGTCAACTCTGATACCATCATCATATGGATCAAACCTGGTATAGTTTGGAACTGTTGAATACACAGGGGGAAACCAATATTCTGCACAAAAAGAAGCTGATGTAAATCATAGCTAACACTAAAGTCAACGAATATCCCATGATGCCGTCCTGATAGTTATTCTATTTCCTACACGCTTTGACAAGCTACAGGAATAGAGCAACGCATGTGTGTGTTGGACGCTCGTTTGCGGTTCTGTCAAAAACAAGATAGCGCTTTATCGCTCACTCGGCTACAATTTGTTATAATACAAGGTCAACAATGGCGTTGCAAAAAGGGTAAATATTGACCTAGAGTCCTGATTAGAACTATCTACGTAGATGCCCACTACACAATGCTTCATTTCAAATACCAGGTATTGTGGTATTTTGAAGTTATCGCTATAACTTAGCCTATGGGAAGTGTCTTGTCAGAGAAATCGATATCCGAGGAACGGATTTTAGTTTAGATTCCAGTAAACATGTGCTTAGAAAATGAAACAAGAAATCTTTCATTTTGTGCAGATTGTTAATACATGTTTAATCTCAACTGCATTTTCATTTTTATCTATTTACTCAATATTAAATACATATTTACGTGACAATGAATGTATTTAACCTTTACCCTGCTTGCTGAAAATGATCCAGCCTTTGAAACGAGTGTGATCATGATCAGCCTGCACATCCATGTAGTCTTATCATGATCTGCACTTTTCTATACTCGGTCAATGCATTTTCACTGAATGCCTCGATAAACAATTTATGGAACTGTCCAAATTGATAGACGGAAGAGTACATTTTAGAAATAAACAGGGTAAGAGTTCATTCTTTTATGAAAGAAAAACATGTATAGACATATTTGCCATTCTTCTTATATGTTTTGTACATATTAAATATTCATTGAATTTAATATGGACTCTCTTGTGATGTGAATGTAAACATTACAACTTTATCTAGGAAAAATCTTTACCTTCAACACTTGAACCATCTGGGCTGACATGATTGATAGCAAAGCATAAAGGAACTAGTTACGGATCAAGTCCTGATAATAATAACATCTCAAGCAGAGGTGCGAATAGCTTATACTGACCATCTCTAGTAGAAATTTGTCAATGAATTACATAGTTGCTATTTATAGCCTTATATAAGCACTGCATGATTCTGTCAATGAATGACCTGCAACTGACCCCTGATTTTGAATGAATGACCCCTGATGATACAGATTGATCATGATCTGAACTGTTCGCTATTCGTTTGTTTGCTGTCTGATCATGATTTGCACTGTTCGCTTTTCATTTTTGCTGTCTGATCGTGATCTGCATTGTTCGCTATTCATATTTGGCTATCTGATCATGATCTGCATTGTTTGCTATTCATTATTTTGCTGTCTGATCATGATTTGCACTGTTCGCTATTCATTTTTTTGGTGTCTGATCATGATCTGCACCGTTAGATATTCATTATTTTGCTATCTGATCATGATCTGCACTGTTAGTTATTCATTCTATTGCTGTCTGATCATGATTTGCACTGTTCGCTTTTTATGTTTTTGCTTTCTGGTCATGATCTGCACTGTTCGCTTTTCAGTTTTTGCTGTCTGATTATGATCTGCACTGTTCGCTAGCTATTCTTTTTATTGCTATCTGATCATGAGCTGCACTGTTCGCTATTCATTATTTTGCTGTCGGATCATGATCTGCACTGTTCAATTTTCAAGGGTCTTGATTTGAACAATCATGGTAGAACAATAAGCAATCCTACAAGCTAAATATGTCTAGTGTTACTGTTATGAAACAGCTTGTGACAATACTATTTTAAACAAATTGTGTTTCTTTGTTATATCATCATTTTAAGTATTAACATGCTTTATGTGGGTTATAATTTGAACAATCTTGGTAGAAGTCCACTAGGCAAAGCCAAATATCTAAGCTCTTTGCCTTGTGATTTTGAAAAGAAGTTTCCTATAAAAGACTATGTACAAATAAGTGATCCCCCTGGGCGGGGTCAATTTTGACCCGGGGGTCATAATTTGAACAACCTTGGAAGAGGTCCACTACGCAATGTCACATGCCAAATGTGAAGTTTGTCAGAGGATGGGAAAAATAAGTTCGTTCGATCATTACTAAACATCCAACATCAATATATCATATGCTCTTAAAATATTTACTCATTCAAAACTGAAATGTAACAATAAGTTTCAAAAGATGTTCTCTTAGCCAGTGCGAAAAATCGACAGGAACAAATTCAGTGCATATTTATGAATGCAACTTAAACGCTTAAACAATGGTCTTTCAGTATGCGCATGGTATTCAGTGAGCTGTGGTTGTTATGTACACGGCTTCGCAACATTAGCATTATATATAATATACAATATTATATACAAATGTATAACAATTATGCGTTTATAGTCTGCGATATGCGAGATAGTAATACTTCAGCGCAGAATTGATCCTTTCAGCATCTTTTTTGGATTCAGTTTATTCGTGAATCCCTAAAAGCTGTTTGTTGAAAAAGTACTTTATTAACATATTTTAGAGCAAATCATCAAATAAGGAGGTTCCAGTATACATTCCTGTTAAGTTTTTATTTGAAATTATACGCTACCAAATTGTATAACATTACAAAACTAATATAAGCATGTAATGTAGCTGTGCCGTCAAACCAAGCTCAAAAACATTTTCAACATATTTTCTCAATTTACATATGTACTACTTTTACATTTTATGTTTAAGTTTATCATTTTGGAGAAATTATTTTTTCACCGGAAACTGTGAACAATCAGCTTTAAGAATGCTCGTGAAACTTAAGGCAAAGTATCCATGGAGTCGAGACAACATACAAAGCTTATATTTAAACAGTGCGGTACAATGTCAGGGGAAACTCTAAATGATCAAATGCCATGAGAATATATTAAGTATCCGCTCAAAAAGCCATTAACTGTGTGTCGGATTTTGTAATAACTTTGACATGTTTGGTATGTTCAGCATACCAACGAAATGTGCAAAACGCATATTAAAGATCAAGGTCGTAGGTAAAGTTTAATATGCATGTGCATAGGAGAGACATTTCTTTTTGTTGTCTCTTATAGAATCATTGTGTTTTTGTCCGCTAATACCGTTTCACTTTGTTTTTAGGTCATCTGAGCACGAAGTGCTCAATGGTGAATTATTCTGGTCGCCCGACGTCTGTCGTTTGTCTGTCGACTGTTTACACTTACATTGTGAACATTCTAGAGGCAACATTTTAAAACCAGTGTTCATGAATATTGGCGAATGCCTGTCTTGCCATCAACAGCGGTGTCTACCTAAGGGCTAACAACAGTAAACATCAGATCAGCGTACAATAGCTTCAGAGTCTGCTGCCATACATATGCTGCAGCAGACTGGATCTCTCATGGAGAAGGACCGTATCCATGAATACAACTTTCTAGTTCTGCTTGGATCTTCCAGTAAATGGCAGAACGTGATTTTATAATTATGAGGTTCTTGACATATTGCCTTTGGTCTGAACTAATCATCACTCGATAAGCATAGTAACGATATCGGTATATTAATATTGATGGACATATAATGACACATTTTCCTTCATGACATTCATTACCTGTGTTTTATACTTTCTCGCTTTATTACAATATTGCGACTATTATAAGAACAAGAGATGTTTGTAAAACATGTATGTCCCCCTGACGGTATCCAACCAGTTGTTTTGAAATAAAGGTCACAGTGGCCTTGGCTCAAAACCGATAGGGATCATCTGCTGGTCATGATCAACCTACCTACTAAGTGTTAGGACACTAGGCCAAAACGTTATCTGTTGAAGGTCACTGTGACCTTGACCTTTGACCTTACAATCAATAGGGGTCATCTACTGGTCACGACCAACCAACCTACAAAGTTTGATGACACTAGGCCAAAACGTAGTTTTTTTCTGTTTAAGTTCATTGTGACTTTGACCTGTTTACCTCAATATCGACAGCAATGACCAACTTACTTACAAAGCACACTAGGCCAAAGCGTTCTCAAGTTATTATTTGGACAAGATTTTTGTGTAAAAGTTCTCTGTGACCTTGACCTTTGACCTGCTGACCTCAAAATCGATGGGACCATCTACTGGTCATAACAACGTGCTGACAAAGTTTGAATCACTAGGCCAAAGCGTTCTCTAGTTATTGATCGGACGAGTCTTTCTCTAATGAAAGTCATATTGACCTTGACCTTGTGACCTCAGAATCAATAAATCGAGTTATGGATCGGACAGTGTAAGGTTTACTGACGGACCAACCAACCAATACGTGCAAACCAATATACGATGGGGCATAATTACATGTAAATATATGCACTTACTATAATATACTGACCTTTCAACGAGGATCTCCAAGGAATCAGTTATAAAATATTTTACTTCTAAAGTATCTAGTAAACAATTGATAGCGTTCATGTTTTTTGTCTATAAGTGTCAGTAATTCCTTGAAATTAATTAATAAGCATGGTGTTGAGTGTATAGTAATTTTATAGACAATTTGTGCTTACTAAAAATCATTATATTATTTTCTATATTTGTCATTACGCATTTTATTGACTTAATAGTTTCCTAAAACATATTTTGGAATCAAAAAGTTGCCGCCTTGTTGATTAACAATGAAATATTTCGCCTGCATAAATGTTTATTTATGTTGTCTATTGAAGTAATTGTTAAGAATCCATATTACGGAAATCCTTAATAATCCATTGCATGTCGTAATTGTTCTTTTGCAGGCACATTTTGTTTTATTTTTATGATAGGTTCCAGAACTATTTGTGATTTTGACCGATATCGTGACGCGGAGGAAAGTACGTAGTTTCTATCTTTAGGAATTGCTCGAATCACATTAAATCACCCAAATTCCTTTAATGACCAGAAAGATCTTAAAGGTCTAATACTAAGCCCCTGATAGGTATAATTTTTCATCATTATTTTCATATTGTATCTAATAATTGGCTGAAACATGTTATATATTTAAGACTTCGACAATGTACGGGATAAAGGCTGGCTTACGTTTTAAGAACCTTCTACCAATAAGAAATATACCCAAATAGGTACAGAAAGTTGACGTTCAAATTCAGATCATTAAAACATCGTCTAAGTACACTGCAAATGTATGCAACTTGCTCTATCATGTATGCAACTTGCTCTATCACCTGCTACAGATGTCAAAATTCACAAGGAAACACTGAAACTTCAGTTGTCATCTGCACTTAAAATCAGCTCTGCAATTGCATCAATACAGCAGTCAACTGTTTAAAAATCTTGGAATGGCTGAATTTCATTGACAAAGATTAAGGTGAATGAAGACAAACTAATGCTATGAAAATAAGATAAAACATTCATGCCACTAGCTTTTTGACAACTAGAGCTATTACTTAAGGTAATGAATACCCCCAAAATGCCACCTTGGCAATAATTCTGCCCACAATTTCAAAAATACAGTAATGATTTACTGAATGTTTTTCTGGAACCTTTATATTTGATGATTTGTTTTAAAACATGTTAATTCTGATAGTTTTAAGAACCCTGTTTTATAACAAAAGCTGACAGCAAGCAGCCTTATACATAACATTCGTGATGAAAACATTACCCCGTCTGCATGCTGACTCGAAGTGAGACCATGTTCCATTGTGAAGGCAGGTAATATTTTCGGTACCATCAACAACCAACCCATCAGGACACGAAAATGTGCGACTTTTTCCAACGGTTTTTCCTCCTGGCTCGAAGGCACCATCTGGAACGCGAGGTGGGTTCCCACATTCTTTAACGAGAAAGACAAATGTTTTAAACAAAATGTTTAAATATTTTTTAAGGCACAAAGGGTGAGGGCATATAGTCGTCACTTTGTTCGACTGTCAGTCCGGATATTTATTGTCCATATTATTGATACTGCAAACAGTGAAAGAGGACATCGGGAGAAAGTGCAGTAACAAAGAACCACTACTCTAGCGAACCAGATTTTTTTATTATTCTCAATTTTGTAAAAAGCTTGTCTCGGGGCATAACTCAAACAATAAGTAAAAGATTGACTCGATACTTCACATATTGATGGAGGTCATTGAAAGGAAATTTAATGACAAAGAAGTAGTGACAAAGAAACATTACTCTAACTGACCCCATTTTGAATTATTTTCTGTCTATTGATAGAGAGCACTGAGGGGGAGTAGAGTCAATAAGAACCATAACTCCAGCTGAATCAATTTTTAATAACCTCCCTTTATGATTTGAAACACTTGTCAAATACGCCAAATTAACTCGTTGCAAGTAATATTTCGCTATACAAATTCAACAACCTATTGCACCAAATTCTTTTGTTTACATGGATTCGGTATACTTATTTTATTTGTCTTCTTTCCTATGACATGATTCTAAGATATTACAGAAGCCTATATCTATAATTTACTCACTAGACTATTTTTTTAACTTGGGCATGTCCCCACTATCTCAAAACCAGAGAAATAATATATACCACCACAAATGTTTAGTATGTTCCTCTATTTCTTAATTGATATATTTAAATTGTACTCAAGTTTTTAGGGCTCAGATAATAACTTATGACACAAATGTAGATAGGAAAATGTGGTTGCTTTTGATCACGCATCTACTCATCACAACCTTGCAAGGGCCCCAAAGAATCGCTCATGGAAATCCGCAGAATCTGACGAGGAGCCTCTAAAACCTTGTATAATTGTTCTTTCTGAAGTAGCTACTTCTCTTCACTTGAAGTTGCCAACATGAGTGATGAGTGGTAAAATATTGCTTCTGCTCAAACAAATGATAGAGCTTTTTATTCATTCAAAATAAATTAAAGTATAGTCTATACGACTTACCTATAGTCCTACAAACATAGTCATTACCAATGGGATAACATCGCTGCTCGTAAGTGCATTTGTGATTTGAGCATACATGTACACCAGCCATAATCTGCAAACGTCGTTATTGTTTTAATAATTGAAACATAGTAGCTTAAACAATATTCATGTTATAGCTGCACTAAATGTTTATAGCTGCTTGTTCACAGTTTCTGGTGAAAAAAAATTAATTTCTCCAAAATGGTATCATTAAAACTTAAAATTTAAAAGTCATGGCACGCAAGTAAAATTCTACATTTTGAGAAAATTAAATTTTGTTGAAAATGTTGGTAAGCTTGGTTTGACGGCACCGCTACACTATATGTTTATACATGTATTTCAATTTCAAAAGCGTTTGCAACGCTTTATAATTTGGTAGCGTATAATTTAAAAAAAAAAAACAGCAATATTTTGCAGAAGTTTATACTGGAACCTTTTTATTGGAGGATTCGTGCTATGATATTTAAATTTCAGACATTTGGAAAAAACTCACTTATACAGCAAAATCTGAGAGCAAGCAGCTTTCAAGTATTAAATTTTTTATTAAAACAAAAATAATATCAAACAGGGAATGCCACATACCAAAAACGCAGCCTCCCCAAAACGAGCCCCATAGCACCCAGAATTGCACACCACCAACACACACACACACACAACACACACACACAACACACAATCATGTACACACACACACAATCATACACTACCAACACACACAAGCATACAAAGCAAACACACGAGGACAAAACGAACAATTAAAGGAACACAGTGGGGCACCGCCTTGGAACGGTCAGTGGCAAAAACACCACTGGGGAGCTTAAACCGGTTTATGGTGCGCACCCAACCTCACTCTTACCCCCACCATGTTCCAAAGTCACAGGACAGTGTAAATAAAAGTAATCCCTGCTAGGTGAATCTCTAACACACGCAATGGAAACAAAAGGCATGGTATGTAAAACACAAAAATGCTCGTGTATGAATATATAAAAAGCAAACCTTGAGAACCAAAAACCGTATGTACTCAATGCCTTTGCAGAAGGCAGAGCACCAAGAGAAACACCCTTAAGGGCCCGACGAAACAGGCCAGAGGACAGAAATCAAAACAGTTTCGTCCCAGTGGGATTTAAAAACTGCCCATCACAGAGTCCTCCCCCTCTTCCGTCAGACACAATCAAAGAGGGAAGCATAGCGTCCAACTGTAAACGGGTTGAACACCAAACATGCGGTGTGTCTCAAAACAGTTGGGTCGTAACCTCTTTTAACAAAACGTTTTATAATTTTAGCAAATACAGTTGGAAAATTGCCATGACCCAAAATCTTACGAAGTTTGTAAACCACATCCCCATAAAAATAAAGACGTACATCCTTAAACAGGGTGTATTTTGAAATAAATTTAAAGCTATAATGAGATATCTAACCTACATATGGAAACTGGAAAGAATCTTCATCAAACATAAAAAGATTTAGTTAGACAAGGCAGTAATAATCGGCAAAATTTTAACTTTCATTACTTTGGATGGATCGGGATTTATTGTCAAAGATTGCTATAAAGGCATTTTGTGCAGGAACGCGGCATTTCTTGATATATGTTTTTAAAAATGCATTTAATCACCAGTATTATTTTACGAATATTTAGCCAACTTTTGACAATGTGAGAAAATATATGCCCCGTATGCATGTTTAATATATATTCTGTGACTTATCTATATTTTAAAGGCATGTGGAGTCTCTCAGAGGATGAAGTTTCAACATACCTAAACCTGTTTCAGAAACAATGCGTCCGTCCATCCAAAAGGGCATGTACTTTATTAGCTATACGGGTTTTTGCCGTATACAACAGCCCAATGACTCGGGCGACATACAATGCAAAACAGGGTACGTATCCAGATACAGATACGCGACAAAAACCCGTAAAATAATGACATAATACCTCCACTACTAAATTCAAGACAAATTGTGTTTCTAAATATTAATATTCCATGGGTGACTTATAATGATAATGATAATTTTGGGTGTTGTAGTTTATAACATGATTTGGAGACTGATGCGCGGTAATTGGCGGGGGGGGGGGGGGGGGGGGGTTAATGGAAGGCGCGAGGGGGGGTGGGCTGATACTGCGCATCGCGACAAATCTGTTTTTAGACGTAACAACGCTGAAAAGGGGGTTATTTCTATTCTAACATGACAAGATACTACAAAAAGAATAATGCAAGCGTTTTTCTACGCGAACGCTCATTTAACGTCATGCGGCGCTATATACGTCATGTTTACAGCACATCGGTTCCCGCGTTGTTTTGGTTTAATATAACATAATTTTTCTACCTTTGTATTAGAGACAAAATCGTGAGTCATGTTAGAATACTTAATAATATATAATTTGAAATAACCATCTATATTGTAAAGGGACGAGTCGCTGATTAGGTCAATAGGTATATTCATGACGTCATGCTGTTGTTTGCAACCTTTTTTTAATTATCATTGTTTTTAGTACCGGCCGACGGGGGATTTCTCCCCTTGTGAAGTCGCCATAATGGTACCTAACCTGAAAATTTGAACTTCAGGGGAGTTTTGTTTTACCTGACTGCGATACCCAGTCAGTTTTGTCCAGAGATTATGACTATTTAGCAAAACTGTGTAAAAATGCCAGTAGCAAAAATAATGGTGTGCGAGCTTGCAGACCAGACACGTGTTGCCAGCGTACATTGGTGCTTGAACCACTTTGCCTCATGGTTTCTTTATTTGGTGTTGTAACGCAGAAAAAGAGAGGTTTTAGTAGAAGAATCGCGTAGTCAAAAAAGTTATTCATAAAAAGACGGCCAAGTAATTATGTAAAGTTTAATTTACCAGTCAATTTATTGAAAGGCATGCTTAACAAAATTTGAAATATTATTATATTGAAATGTATAGAGATTGAGGGCAAAGCTTAGCTCTGTGATGTCACAGACTCACTTATTTGAAAAATAAGGGAAATAATTAGTTTAATATTGGAGATATTTTTATTCTGCTAACATATAAAAGGTGATTCAAATAATAAAAAAATTGATAGGTTATCGCAGTATATTTGTCAAAAATATGAAACTCAGTTAATTTTTTACATTGTTTTTGTGCGTCAAAGCGTAACGTCAACGTCGTTATTTTTGATTGTACTACTAGGCGATGGTTGTTTTTTGCAAGCAGACGTCATTTAAACAAGCACAATACCATATTCTTAAGTCATACATATATTTCAAAAATAAAGTACATGTATTAAAAATAAGTAGAATAATAGGGGAAACAAATTTCAGTGTTTTTTATAGATGTTATTTTAAGGAAAAAGTGAACGGACGTACAACGTATTGTAACGTTCGACGGACGCCGAACGGTTTTAAGCGATCTTAATAGCTCACCCTGGCACTTTGTGCCAGGTGAGCTTAAAACGTTTGGGATGATAAAAAGGTCTACAGAATAGACCATGTCCCTTTACAAGCGGCTATTAGGGAACTCACAGTTCCTTATAGTATAGATGCAATAGGTATATCCCTTAGAGTCGTTAGTTTAGGCAGTCAATGATTTAGAGGATAATACACGGCTGGGCCGGGGCCGGACGGGACGTGATAATCGGCCCGCAAGGAGCATAATGGCACAAGGGCTTAAGCCCGAGTGCTATTATGCGACTGAAGGCCGATTATACGTCCCGGCCCCGCTCAATCATGAATTAACGTCTATAATACATCTCTTACGTTTTTACTTAGTTTTCATACAATGTGCAAGAGTTACAAATACTAGAAAAAAACTAGTAATGCACACATCATGTTCATTTAGTGGTGATGATTTAAGGTTGTTGGTGTTTTTCCTCATTACACGGCCAATCCTTGAAGTTTTTGTCGTTAAGCGTCATTTTTTTTCTAGTGTTGATGATAGTTTTTCATTTGATAAACTAGTTGGGTCTTGCCACACTTATTACTTAATACAGTCTATTTTTATCATTTTGTTTTTAATTATCTCTTTTGATAGCGATTCAATAAATTTCTGGGTGGTGGTCACTTTATTCAAGTGGTGCCGTCATTTGTAGCCGTTGACGTCGCGTGTCATTTTTCTGAGGACCGATTATCGCATAATCGGTCCTCACGCGTGGGCCAATTATTTTATAATGCACTGACTGTGAAGATAATCATCATAATACTGTACAAATTTGTTACTATATATAGTAACATATGTATTATATTGGTGTTAGTGATAAGCGGGCCACTGCGCAGGAGAATTGGATAATTGTGATCAGGGTTGGGACGATTGAACAATATCAGAAATGTTTCACTCGAAGAAATTCATCACTATGTGGATTCCGTAAAAATGAAGTGGTATACTCCGCGTAAAGCTAGAAAAAGTCATTCTGAGTTCGTTAACGCTCCCCGCCTTGCCGTTACAGGTTTACTGCTTTTGTACGTATTTTGTTTTTGTTTACATGGAACGAAATTTCAAGGCCTTGAACATCGATTGGTGTGTTTATCTTGCTACAGCAGCCTACGTCAGTTATTATGAATTCATGAAATGAAACAACTGGAATATTCACATTACCACCCAACAATACCTATACATTTAAAATGCATAAACCAAAACAAATACTATTTCGCCTGTCAACATATCAAATTTTAATTATTCCCGCAAAGCTTTATTTGAAAGGTTTTTGTATGGCAACTGGTGAGACCTCAAGTGTTCAATATACCATAACATAACAAATATGTCGTATGCTTTCAAAAGCAAATTGACCAATATTTTATGATTTCATACTGTCAGTTACAATTCTATCAGGGCACATAATTTATGTTTCTCGGGGGATTTTCAAGTTAGATCAAAATTGTAGATAAATCGAAGTTATTGTTGTTGTCAAGAACGGAAATTCATGTAACTAGATGCTTATTTGCATTCGTTCGAATTGTTAACACATCCATTTTTTAATTCCCAGTCAAACAGCCGTTGTAATTTTATATTATTATTTATTTCATTTCTAAACAATTTACTTTTAAAAACAAAATTTTGCCGGGATCTCACATACAAGATCTTTGGTTTGTGTTACTGAAAAATTTACTCATACACCAAAAATATGGATATGTGTGAGAAAAAAAAAACTGTTTTGCAGCTGATTGTTAACTTCATGCTTGTCGGGCCATATTCATTGTTCAACCATACCCTGTCATCTCGTTTTCATACATCCTTTCTTTCTAAATCTCTTACGATTCCTCTGTTTGTTCGGTGTGATATCAATTTATTATTTCACTGAGTGGGCACCGAACGTGATATTTTCACGAGTGGCGCAGCCACGAGTAAAAATAACTACTTTTGGTGTTCACGAATGAAATTATCGTGATATTACATCGATACCAACAATTGTTCTGCTTATTTTATGTCTCAAACTGAGTTTATTTCAATAAACTGTCGAAAATTGCGGGAAACGTCATCAGAAAGCATCGCAAACATGACGTCATTTTAACGACTTCATTCTCATATGGTTTCGGGCATAAAGTACGCTCGGTATACTTTTGACGTTAATCCGGGTAACAGATTTTGATAATTTCACTGAGTGGCCAGTGAGTTTATCGGGATATAATCCACCGTTATATTTCGATAAACCACTGAAAAACATAAAATAAAAGTATAATAATCATAATTTGTTAAATATGTATATGTTCTATTCTTAGAACGATATATCTTATTCACTCGCCTATCTTTCTGACATCATACTTTCACTCTCTTTTTAGCTACGCCAGGGTGAGCTTTTCTAATTGATGGTTGTCCGTCGTCCGTCGTCTGTCGTCCGTCGTCCGTCAACATTTTGATTCAAATGACATCTCCTCTGAAACGACTAGGCCAATGTTGATAAAACTATGCAGGAATGTTCCTTGCATGAAGCTCTACCAAAATTGTTCAAAGAATTCCATTCCATGCAGAACTCTGGTAGCTATGGCAACAAATAGGAAAAACTTTAAAAATCATCTTCTCTGAAACCACAAGGCCTAGAGATTAGATATTTGGCATGTAGCATTGTCTAGTAGACCTCTACCAAGATTGTTCAAATTATGACCCCGGGTCAAAATTGACCCCGCGCGGGTGGTCACTTAGTTTTGCATAGGCTTTATATAGGAAAAACTTTAAAAATCTTCTTCTCTGAAACCACAAGGCCTAGAGCTCAGATATTTGGCATGTAGCATTGTCTAGTAGACCTCTACCAAGATTGTTCAAATTATGACCCCAGGGTCAAAATTGACCCGGCGGGGGTGGTCACTTTGTTTTGCATAGGCTTTATATAGGAAAAACTTTAAAAATCTTCTTCTCTCAAACCACAAGGCCTAGAACTCAGATATTTGGCATGTAGCATTAGCTAGTGGACCTCTACCAAGATTGTTCAAATTATGACCCCTGGATCAAAATTGACCCCGCACGGGGTGTCACTTAGTTTTACATAGGCTTATATAGGAAAAACTTTAAAAATCTTCTCTGAAACCACAAGGCCTAGAGCTTAGATATTTGGCATGTAGTAGATCTCTTCAAAGTTTGTTCAAATTATGCCCCTGGGGTCAAAATTGACCTTGCCCGGGGGGGTCACTTGTTTTACAAAGACGTATATAGGAAAACCTATTGTATATAACATTATCTAGTGATCTTCCACCAGGCAAGTGGACTTGTACCAAGGTGAGCGATATAGGGCCATCTTGGCCCTCTTGTTTTATTTTTTTTTGAAAATATTTGTGTTGCTTCGTATCATGATCTACAGTATATAATATTCTATGTAATATCATTATATTCCAAAAGAACTCTCTACCATCTTTCATTTCATTCATTGAAATCACGGGAAATGGTGTACATTCTGCCAGATGAACAATCATTACACACGACTGTGGACGGCGCGAGAGGTATGAACAGAATGAAACTTCTTGCGTATTATGCGCGAAATACGGTGAAAAATGCTGCAGAAAACATGGAACATTGTCAATTACATAACAAACAGTTTCCTCCCCAGACCATATAGTAATAATAAACAGTACTAGGTTCTTGCTGACAAACACTCTCCTTCAAACGATAAAATATCCTGTATAAATGATGATAATTCAAGTAAGTTTGACATTATAAATTTGTTATGCTCTGATTGTAATCATATTAATTGTATGTGTAACAATCACTTCGAACAAACATTATTGTAACGATTCTGATAACTTTCCTACAAATTAACATTGCGAGGTGATACACATTTGCCGTATGCATATTAAGTTCATTTGAATTTTTTTCAAAGAAATTATTTCTTTCATCGCAACGGGCATATACGTATGAGCTTGTAATAAACGTTTTTGAGGCATACACCATTATTGTGCAATTTCTCATGGGCTTAAGCTTCAATACATTTTTATTTTGGGTAAATATCAGATGCAATAACTCTTTGATTAGAGCTAACAATGTAAATGCTGGCACGATTCTAAATTATACTTGCAATGGTACATTAATTATAATAAATACTGTGTTGTTTGAATAGTGAATGATGTTTACGTACAAGTGAAAATATCGCTGAAAACAGATTTAGTACTAAAGTTATACTCTTCAAACAGTCCCAGAGGAGCGATAAGTTATTACCCCTTTTGACGACAAAAGATAAATACGAAAAGAGACAACCATTCACCTAATGTCTCACTTCTTATTTAGCAAAAAAAAAAGGAATTCAAATAGTTAGTTTAAATATTCAACATCATATTACGCCAAAATTGAATGAAATCCAATAACAGCTTCAAAATAATAATATACAAAATTATTAGGTTTACGTGAAACTTTTTTGACTGAAAATACTTTTGACAAATCATTAACCATCAATTTTAAATAATGTGTTTGAGAGAAAAATAGACATGTCAAAAAGGGTGGTGGTATAATTGTTTACATTTCTAAATCAATATCCGATGATACAAACGTCGTACAGTCATAGAATCAAATAATATAGAATCAATTTGGATTCAAATCGATGTTAAAGGAAGTAAACCGTATCTTGTCAACTTTGTTTATAGACCACCGAATGCAACTCAAAACTGGATAGATTTCTTTGAGTCCGAGTTGGATATTGCGGATAGTATTCCCACAGAAATACATATTTTCATGTTTTAGGGGATATCAACATTAAATATTTCCTTTTAAGTGGTAATAATAAATTTGAAAACAATCGCTGGGAGTCGTGTAATTTTGATCTAAAACAACTTATTGATTTACCAACAAGAAATTCTAAAAGAATTCAAATATTATTGATCATACAAATGAACCAAAACAGCTCGTAGACCATACTACAGTTTAAGCGATCATTTTCTACACATGAGCTCGCGAAACAAACAGAGCAAAAGACTATTCAATATCTATTATATACTATTCAAAGGAACATTTATTTTTTTATTTCTAAAGCACCAACTTCAAATACTAATGCGGCATTGTCATTAGTTTAACACATTTAAATGCACAGCAACCGAAAATTGATTTTATAAATCTGTCACCAAAAGTACTTTATGTGCAGTAAGATGCGTATAATGTCACTTTAATGTGCTTACCTTAATGAAATAAATAATTTATATATTATTATTATCATTATTATTATTATTATTATAGTCAATCATTATATTTTCTTCTCTCATTCGTTGTGCTTCATGTCACAGTTCGGTATACCCTCTTTATTTTGTATTAGTCTTAATTCATTATTTTGCTAATGTATCCCTGCGGAAAAACTCATGGACAAACCATGGTAGAACCATTGTGAAACCATGGTTTAATCATGATCAAAGACCATGGTCTAGCCCGGTTTTAGATGTAATATGTAGATGTTCTCTAGTATTACCTTAGAACGTGTTATTCGTCCTCGTCGTTTTTCGTCGTTTTTTAGACCGGGAACCAGCCGACTTTTTATGCTAGAGCTTAGCCCTTTTGGCTATCCATATTAGGGTATGCGTAGCAAGCTTAAATCTGTATTCGCTTTTGTTACTACTATAAGGGGGGTGACCCCTTTCATGTGGGAACCAGCTAATTAATATTCAAAATGGGCGACCGAAATGGTGCTTGGTCTAGATTCAAAATGGCCGACCGCAATGGTGCTTGGTCTAGATTCAAAATGGCCGACCGCAGGGTACGTGGTCTAGATTCAAAATGGCCGCCATATACCAAGCACCCCCATTCAAAATGGCCGACCGCAATGGTGCTTGGTTTAGATTCAAAATGGCCGACCGCAATGGTGCTTGGTCTAGATTCAAAATGGCCGTTTTTATTTATTGTCGCAATCTGTTCAGGATTTTGGCTAACTATAATAGAATGGGTGTAGTAAGCTGAAATATGTAATTATATTAAAGGGAAGGGAAGGGCAACCTTGCACGGAGTGCAGACAGCTTGCCGTCTACGTAACATTTATGACTATGTAATGTACGCACGTGATCTTTTTTCAGTTAGATTTCGCGCTTTTTTAAATTTCATTCTTGTCTATACTTTCAAGATATTCAGACGTGTTTTAAAATGGCAGATTCAGATATAAAGAACGAAGTTATTAATGCCTTAGCTGTATATGATGCTAAGAGACCAAAGGATAGAAAGAGAACTTTTAATAAGGGTTTCTTTGGTGCGGTTAAGGATAAATTGAACGGTGCTTCATGTAGAGAACTTCTTGATAAGTACGGTGGTGAATATATTGTGAACTTTCATAAGGTTAATGATATGGTGGATTGCATTCAATTGAAGCGCATGGAACGGAAGTGTTGTGAGGACCCCGATTGTCGTTGGTGTAGATGACAATGGCTGCCATTATTTTATATGAAAGGTCACTGTAAATCGCTGGAATAGATCTACCACTGGAAAGCCACTGAAATGCCACTGGAATACCACTGGAAATGCTACTGTTATCCGTTTAATTTGCAATCCACTGATAGCACAAGAGACATATAGACCAAGCACTGAGAACATTCAAATTTATTGAGAACTCACGTGATATGCTTATAACACATATATTATATGTTCAATAAATTAAAACACTTATATTATGTCTTTTTCCTTTTGTACTATCATAGCAAGGGGGGAAGGGGGTCTCCCCCCCCACCAGCATTACGGACTGTCGGCTCGGCCAAAGCGACCTTGGGAGCCGCGTAAGGTATTAATTGACAAAGGAGGCCTGCTGGGCTATTCAATCTTTAGCTATCTCCGTTACTATCAAGGATAATATAAAACTTTTTTATTATGAGGATTTAAAGGAAGCTGCTCGCTCTCAGTTACCGTTGAAAAAAATATTTTTCCAAAAAATTGACATTCTTATTCATAAATATAAAACTAAAGGCTATTATAAAAAAAATAAGTAAAAATCTAGGTAGGAATTTGCAGAAATCAATTGAAAATGTCGGTTACACGGCACCGCTACACTATATGTTCATATTGAAATTTCAAAAGCGTTTGCAACGCTTTTGAATTTGGTAGCGTATTTTCCGAAATTTAGAGATGTACGTGACATGAATTTATACTGGAGCCTTTTTATATCACTAGATTTTATAGAATACGGTATTTACATACAGTTTGAAGAAATTTATTATTTTACTAAAATCTGAGAGCGAGCAGCTTTAAGTATATATAGAGGGGTGATTTTTGCGCAAGATACGTTGATCATTTTTATCTTTTTGACAAAATATCAACTTCCTGTGATTTATTGTCAATACAATGGAATTTCATTCAAATTACACACTTTTTTTAAGCACGTGAAATCAAACAACATGTTATAAACTGAGTCAACTATTCAATGAAATCACTCTACTGTATGTTACTACAAGTCCGGACTACTTTTCTGCACGGGATTATCGTGCGTCTTATTTATACATCAACTCCCACGATAACAACATAGGTCAACTAAGCGTGCATATTTGTTTATTATCAATACAATGATGAAGTAATCTAGATTTAAGTACCTGGAAGGAAATGTATTTGCATTAATACCGTAAGAAACTAAAGATAATTTTTTCTTTAGTAAACGTGAAAAAGCTTCCCCTCTCTACCAGTAAAAACTATCCCAATATTTCTTCTTTTTTGTTGGAAACCGGAACAATTGTAATATATGTATTTATATTATTTATAACCCCATGTTGTATTGTTAAATACCTGGATATAATAAAAGATATGTTCTGTTCTGTTCTGTTCTGTTCTGTTCTGTTCTGTTCTGTTCTATTTCGGGAAAAAAACACGTGATCTATCGTATTTGGTTATATAATACACATGGTGAATTTTGATACAGTCCGACAATGCAAAAGTTGAAATTTAAGATGATTATACCTTAATACCAATACAGAGAGCTTATAAAAAGCAATCATGACAAACATGTGTTATAGAAATAAAGGAAACCTATAGAAATAAAGGAACATTTTCCCGATCTGCATTGTGGTCGGTGTCCCCTCCCCAGGAGGTTGCTTGTGTCCGCACGCTTCTGATCTATGTTCTGATCGACTTGCTGTGTAGACCTGCGTTCATATCCGAATGTAGCCGAAAGTCCCTAATTGAATTGATGATTGGCGACTTACTGCATATAACCATTCGTGTCACATACTAGGGTATTTTAGAGCGGATCAGTCGTCCAGTGGTTAACGCGCTGGACTTGTAATCGAGGGATCGTAGGTTCGATCCCACGCTCCTCAACTAACACAACTAATGGTCTTTTGGATAGGTCCGATGTATCGGTGCTGTCCACCGGGCATGATAAAGTACCATAGGTGACCCTGGAACGGGACACGTTCTGTATCTTGCACTATACCCCGAAAGCTAAAATAAGTAATTTAACTCTTCTGGGGGCGTTGGTCATACAGATTTTCCGGTACCAACGATAAAACTCTAAAATACATACACACATACATACTAGAGCATTTATACCTTCCTAACCATGGGCGCCAATTCCCCTATGCAGGCGACCGCTGGACCCTAGTCTGATCCGCTCATGGCACATACTTGTGCTGGGTAACATCGCACTTTCTATTACTCTTATATCAACTTATTTAGGTTAACCATACTTAGTGTTTTTGATTTTACGGTAATCCGACACGACGTTATAGGAATTACATGTTGTCTTCAAACTCTCTTGAATACCTCTAACCTTACTTGACTCGCTATACTGCTTCGTGGATCCATTAATACCGGTCATTACATATTGGTCCTAGCTTTGTTTGCAACTTCTACGATCAAAGCTACACATGCGTGGATGTTATCATTTTTTAAAGCTGAAGTACAAGAATAGAGTTAAGCATTCCTTTGTTTTTTTAAAGCTGATTCGATTTTGAAACGGAAATCAATTAGATCTATTGTAAGTTTGACTTGATTTACATGAATCACCATCTATTCAAACGAGCCGAGTAACTCAATCCGCAATATTTGTTTACAGGTACCAGCGGTCGCTGACAAAAGGGATAAATTTTATGTACAAATGTATATTTCTTTTATAAAAGAATTACTTTATTGTAATGTATAACTTACCTGGCGGAATTCGCTTACGCCAGAGTATAAAGTGCCCTTTTCTTCAACAAATTCGGATGGTAAAACTGTTTCACTGCCTTCGTCATTCAATTCACATGTCTGGTTTCGCCGATTGAAATTAATAGATTCACAAGCACCGAGAGACATGCACTCGGTTACACATTGGTGATGTACAGACACTTTAATTGCATACAATACATGCCCTATCAATCGTTTGTTCAAATGTTCTGGTTTTATTTCGAAAGGGCGTATGTTGTATTGTGAACATACAAGTAATACATGTGCAAGAAATATTACCAGAAAAGTGACAAGTCTCGTGATGTTCTGTCCTTTTTGAAACAACATGTCCGTAAATTAAATCCTTAATTGCAATTAAAATACTGATTGGCCAGTCTACGCGGTGACTGTTTATTGATGTGAAATAGTTGTTAACTCTTTTTCCGCCACAACCTATTTCATTTATTCTGTAACATCACAGATTTAAAGATTTTCCTTCGTTTTTCGCTCGTTTACTTGACACCCACGGTTTTTAACTCCGCTAGGCTCCTAACATCTCTCTACCGTTTCGCCGTTTTGACAGAAAGCTAATATTGTATTCTGATTTGATTCAGTAAAATCTTGTACTGCGCCAAACAGCCAATCATATCCCTCGTAATAAAACTGTTATCGGTGCACTTTAAAAATGGCGACTTTATCTAAAATTGACTTTACCTTGGCGTGTGAAATGTATAAAATTGACGAGTTGCGTAAATTCTAGAAAGATACAGTTCGTGCATTGAGAAAAGGTATAGATGTGTTTCTGTCAGTGAAGACAGTTACCAGACATTTCATGTTATTTGGCGACATTTGAACAGAATTCCTAATTCTCATGATTCTCCGTAGCTGAAACAACTTGCGTACCCGGTGTATATGCTTGTCAGAACGGGTACGCTGAAGCTTACTCCGTAGGGAAATCGTTCCAATAATCGTGTCAGAATTCTGCCACGCTCCCATTTCAGTATTTCATCAGAAATGAGTGAAAACAATCAATGATTTAATTAATCAGACTTTTATCTTTTTATTTGCCAAATTTGAATATCAAATTTTATCTATTGCTAATTGTCATGCCGTTGATCTCGATCATGAAGGAACAATGTGATCATTTGACCTCTGTTGGGTTCAGGATTACATATATTGGAAAGGATAATTAAGAAGAGCCAGATATTGTTATTATCGTATTGTAACGCACGACGGACGCCGAACGGTGAGCGGTCTTAATAGCTCACCCTGGCACTTTGTGGCAGGTGAGCTAAGACGTGTGAGATGATAAACAAGTCTACAGAATAGACCATGTCCTTTTAACAAGTATTCGACGAGTGGAATCGGCTACGAGGGAACTCACATCTCCTTATAGTAGAACCAATAGGTATCAGGCATGAGGTAATTGAATAATGTAATTGTAATTGAATGTAATTAATTACAAATTTGCTGGATTAAATGTAATTTGTAATCGACGTATTTTTCAATTACATGTAATTTAATTAATTACATCATCAAAAACACATGTTATTTCAATTACATTTCAATTACTTTGGTCAAATTTTGAATATAAATACCAGTAAATAAAGTACATAAGTAGAAATAATACACTCTGCTGAAAACTTATTTGAAATTGTACAAAGAAAGAAAGAAATATTAAGTAAATAAACAAAAAAGATAAATTAAATAAATATACATTTATCTTTAGTGAAGAAATCCGATAGAATATTCAACATGTGAATAACCCAATTTCATAATTGTTTAATAGTTTTGCAATTATAGTGTTGTTTTGTTGTCAACATGCCATAGAGTGCCAGGTGAATTTATTGATTAATCCATGCCCTCTCGTCACATGTATATCTGACCATGATAATAGAGGTGACACTAACTACTATCAAAATCCTGTGAAAAATAAATTAGTGCTCGGCTGTGTTGTTTAGAAAATCTTAAATTAAAGCTTCACTGTTTGGCTAGAAAGTTAGTAGGTAGAAGATAAGGAAATGTTATTTACAAAATATTCTGAAAAGTTTTGAAGTACCCGGCTTTGGAAACTTTATCAGTCTTTCAATGCTGCACACGTTTATAAGTGATCATTTTGACTGTAGGTGGTGGAGGCAACTTGCACAGATCAAGGGTACATAACACTCATAAATAAAAGAGTTAAACTATTTACAATAAGCAAATTGTATGTTGACACAAGTTTGTGCAGCATACTAAGTTCAAGTCTTAAAATCCTCAACAATTGCCAAGGAGGGTATGGTCCTTGAACAAAGGAATATTTAAGGGCTTCAGTATAAGGTAAATGTCTCTTATACTGTTTAGGGTGGGAAGAGGATGACCTTGTAGTTCTAGGGGCATGGACAGGGGATAGGTACTTGTTTTTATCAATATAGACCAAACCATGGTGAACTAAATTGTAAACTAAACGATCAAATTCTCTGTGATGTTGCAGGGTTGGCTGAGAAAGGTCCTCCAACATTTT
The DNA here is from genome assembly GCA_022818135.1 of Saxidomus purpurata. Classification (NCBI taxonomy): domain Eukaryota; kingdom Metazoa; phylum Mollusca; class Bivalvia; order Venerida; family Veneridae; genus Saxidomus; species Saxidomus purpurata. The sequence continues at coordinate 42,710,721 of JAFMSR010000011.1, forward strand.
CCCTAATATAACTCTTGTACCGTTAGCATTTGTTGTTTAGCCGCAGTCCTCTGCATCATTTCTAACTTGTTCTAGTCAGCTTGGTAGTATGGACTCGAAACCTGGGAAACATACTGTAACTGGGGTCTGGCGAGTGTTTCATAATTAGGCTTTTGGTAGCTTTGGGTGCAAAAGCTAAATTCCTTTTTGTTCAAAGTAAAACGCTGTCATTTCATGTATTACTTTCAACTACGAAATAAATTTAAAAGTATAAAGTAATTTGTAATTTAATTAATTACATTTGTGATGTAATTGTAATTTAATTAATTACATTTAAAAACATGTGCAATGGTAATTGTAATTTAATTGAAGACTTTCTTAATGTAATTGTAATTTAATTAATTACATTTCAATGGAATTGACCCCATGCCTGATGCTTTCTCAATGGCATCTTACCATTTTCTCTGGTGATATTTATCATACTAACTAGTTACAAAACTAGTTAACCACATGATTATCACGATACTTATCTGACTAACTAGTTACATAACAAGTTCTAAAATATCATAATGTAGGTATATGTTGGCAGTAGTGGGCAGTAACATACACTTTTTTGTGTTGACATAAGTATCTGTTAACATAAAAATTAACGCGTTAATCAGATATTTATCATGATAATTAACGTGATAATTAAGTAGTTATGTGGTGGCAGAAATATGCCACCATACATTTGGTATAGGTATGGGACAGTGAGTTAAACGTTATCAGAAATGTTTCATCACTATGTAGATTCCATAAAAATGAAGTAAGCTGTTTGTAATTACCGAAATCGACACATCTTGTATAGAGAGGAGCAAAACAGTTATTGAAGGGAAACATGGTCTCGAGGTTTGTGTGTTTTTTGTCCTGTGTTTGGACCAAAGAGCATTCTGCTCGAGTTGATTTGAATGTTTTATGTAAAATACTTCCGATATCCTGTTAATGCTATTTTTTTCTGTAATTCGATATTGTTATTTTCTGTAATTCAATGTTTTTTCTGTAATGCAATATAGTTATTTTCTGTAATTCAGTTGTTTTTCAGTTGTTGTTTTCTGTAATTCAATAAATGACGTCATAGCGTCGGGGCAGTCACGAAACTTTCCAAGCTCACTTCTTTTCTCGATAGGAGTCTAAATTAAATCCTTAGACTATTTTATCACCTAAAATGTGTTGGGTAACAGGTAAAATTTGTATTCCTGAACGTAACAGGCAGTTCTGTCCAGTTTCTTGAGAGAAAACTGAAGTTTTCTGTCTGTCCGAATACTAGTCCATCCGAGTATTTGTACACCGAGTACTCTTCAATTACCTCCGTTGTTTCCAAAATGTAAACAACGTGATTCTTACCAACCTTTGGTTGAAGTTTCAACAAATTTTTGGTATATTATCAAATGCATACCTTTTTGCACCCTTTCTTTTTCATATTACTAATATCGCTCATTTGTTTGTGTACCATTTAGTCTCAGTGGGCAGCGGCACTGAGTGAAGATAACATCAATCATCTGTGTCTTACAACTTGTCCGTGTGATTTGTTTTTGTGTATTTCCAAAGCATGCATCTCTACTTATTCCCCCTTTTCTTATATTTAACTTACATTAAGACAACAGATGTAAACTCAAACTTTGACCAAAATAAAACACAAGTAGGAACAATCTTCACGTCCGATGACATCAGGACCGACATCAGCCTGCATCACCTCTCTCAGTAAAGTTATGAGAAACAGACACATGCTTGACAAACATCACAAGAGCAAAACTACACTAATTTATATATTCGCTCTCCTGATAAATCAGTCCTCAAATGTGGAGTCCAACCCAGGCCCCCAGGCCCCCAGTCATCCATGTCTGAAACCCAGGACTTACTGTGTGGTTATTGTAATGAAGAAGTCACCTGGACCCAGAGCGGGATCTATTTGTAAAGATTGCTACCAATGGTATCATGCGTCATGTCAGGGGATGGGTGACAGCACATATGAGAAACTCTCTGATTCTCGGCTCGTCTGGTTGTGCCTGCGATGTGGCCTCCCTAACTATTCCGGTCGTCTGATGGATTCACTGAATACCTTAGCAGATACCAACAGCTTCTCTACCTTAGAACAGTATTCCTCTAATATCACACCTGATCATCACATATCAGACCTCAATAGCATCTCGGAACAAACTAACTCACCAAACAGATCATACCATCATCTGAAACTTATGTTTACATCAACACCTAAAAATACTAAAATCACAGCAGAATCTCCTGAAAAAGTTCCAAAACATGTAAACACTATCCCATATAAAGCAACCACAAGAAAATTCAATGATGAACGTGTAACCATCTTGAATATAAATTGCAGATCAATAAGAAATAAAATTCCAGAATTTCACCTAGTATTGGACCAAATAAAACCTGATATAATAAATTTCACTGAAACATGGTTGAAACCAAATATTTGTTCATCTGAAATATATCCCGAAAATAAACAATTGCAAGTTTTCAGAGATGATAGAACCAGTGGTGTAATGTTAGCTGTTTCTAATAGATTTGTTTGTGAAGAACAACCTGACTTAAAGGCTGATCCAGATTGTAATATAGTATGGACAAAATTAAGCATCCCGGGGGTCAAAACTATTTACTTATCAGCATTTTATAAACCTCATGAGAATGATCAAAATAGCCTGTCGTCCTTGTGGAACTCTCTACAGAATATACCTAGAAACAGTATAGTTTGGATACTGGGCGATTTAAACATGCCTGATATAGATTGGACATCTGGTACAGTTAGGGATTCTTGTAAATTTAAATTATTATATGAGCAATTCTTGGGAAATCTCACAAATTACAACCTAGATCAAGTAGTGAAAGAACCCACAAGAGAAAACAATGTTCTTGACTTATTCTTGACAAACCAGCCTTCGCAAGTTCATTCTACCAAAATATTACCTAGTCTTGGATCGTCAGATCATAATATTGTCTTTCATGAAATGAACATCAAAATTGGTAGACCTCTGCAAGTAAAACGTGAAATCAAACAATTTAAAAAAGCCAACTGGGATTCATTCAAACAAAAAAACAAAAATAATATCAAACAGGGAATGCCACGTACCAAAAACGCAGCCTCCCCAAAACGAGCCCCACAGCACCCAGAAGTGCACACCACCAACACACACACACACACACACACACACACACACACACACACACACACACACAACACACACACAATCATGTACACACACAAACATACACTACCAACACACACAAGCATACAAAGCAAACACACGAGGACAAAACGAACAATTAACGGAACACAGTGGGGCACCGCCTTGGAAAGTCTCTATATTGAATAATTGTGGTAAAATGAGGCATTTTTCGCTGTAGGTTCTTCTTTGAAATTGTCTTTATTTATCATTTTACGTTCATTGAACAATCTATGTTTCAACAATATGATCTTTTAGATGTAGGGAGTGCCTCTTTATATGCATTTCTTCACTTGTCTTTCAGTTCAGTTTGTCAGTAAATATCAGATATTTGCTTCAATAGTGAATGGAGTAATAACCGTTCCATCAGATACTAGAAGTTCGTACATAAGAAACACTGAACGGGAATCGGAAATAGTTGATTTGAATGAAAGTTTCATTATTAAGAATAAAATGTGCTTTATGACATATGGGTCAGTATCAGGTAAAAAATAACAAAAACGCCAGTGCTGCATAAATTGTAATAAATTGCAAACTAAAATGGTAAGACAATTGGAAGCAAAGCATGCTAGTGAACTTATAATTAAAGCTGCTCGCTCTCAGATTTTGGTAAAATAAAAATTTCTTCAAACGGTATGTAAATACCGTATTTTATAAAATCTAGTGATATAAAAAGGCTCCAGTATAAATTCATGTCACGTACATCTCTAAATTTCGGAAAATACGCTACCAAATTCAAAAGCGTTGCAAACGCTTTTGAAATTTCAATATGAACATATAGTGTAGCGGTGCCGTGTAACCGACATTTTCAATTTCTTTCTGCAAATTCCTACCTAGATTTTTGCTTATTTTTTTATCCTAGCCTTTAGTTTTATATGTATGAATAAGAAAGTCAATTTTTTGGAAAAATATTTTTTTTCAACGGTAACTGAGAGCGAGCAGCTTTAAGGTAAGCACAATCTTGAGCTTGCCAAAAGGGTCCCAGGAACAAAAAAAATGCATGAATAAATTTAGCAGCTAAGGTTAACTGGGAGTATAACAAGAGCATACATGGAAGGGGCTCTGGAATACTAAAACCTAAATATAGACCTGCTCAGAACAAACAGAAAAAAAAGTATTTACCATGTGAGTTTTGCAAAGCCTATACAGTGTCTTCACTCTTCAGACATGTGGAAACACCACAGAACGTGTGTAGCAAAACCGGCGAATGTTAAAAATGATGTCCCTGTGAAAAACTCAAAATTGTTATTACCTGACTGTTCACCACCATTGCACAGTAATGTCATTTTAGCAATGCCAGATGACGCAATTACTTCGGTAATAAAAATTGGACAAATTAATTCTTGAGTTTGATGAACAAAGATATAAAAAAGACTGGTCAACACGAGAACGTGCACCAACATAGTTCTCAAAGAATGAGGACGTTAGCTAGACTTTTGATGGCTATAAAAGTGAAAGATAGCACAATTAGAAACTTGAGGCTTAGCCTTACCCCAATTAAATGGAAGGACTTACTGCATTTAGTGAAGATGGAAGCAGGATATGATGAAGAACATATGACATGGTTAATGCCATCATTTGCCATCTAAGTTGGACAAAGCATTAAAAAATGTGCCAAATTACTTAGAAATGAAGCCAATGAGATTGGCCATGCGATTGAAAGAGATAAGGCAAATAGACTGCTAGAATTGTATGATGAAGAGTTGAGGGAAAGAATAGAACATGCTGCTCGTGCTTCTTTAGAAACCTCCAAGTACAACAAAGTAAAAGTACTTCCACTTGTAGAAGACGTGGTAAAACTGTCCAAATACTTAAAAAGAGAAACAGAGAATGTTAAATGCTATAATTACCCTCTGATAATGTATCCACTGTTGTGTAAGTATGTACTTGCTGAAATTATCCTATTTAACAGGAAGAGAGCAGGAGAGGCAAAACGGCTAAGAAAAGAGGACTTTTTTAAAGCAGCATTGAATCCAGACATTGATGTGGAAGTAAAAAGTAATATGACCAAGTTCGAACAACAGCTTTGTAAGTCACATGTTCGGTCAACGACAAGGGATAAAAAAGGCAGACAAGTGGGCATCTTATTGACAAAGTTATTAAGCAGAACATTGAGCTTTTGTTACAGTTACAATAAAAAAAAGGCATTGTTAGTGATGAAATAGGTATGCCAATGCAAGGGAGAAAGCCATATATACAGAGCTACACATATACTTAAAGAAGTAGCAAAAGAAGCGGAGTTAAAATATCCAAGTAGAATTTCCTCAACCAACTAGGAACACTGTGTCAATTACTCAATTTAAGTGAAAACCAGTAGGATATAATTGCTAAGTTCATGGGTCACGTCATCAGAGTTCATCGGGATTTTTACAGACTACCTCAGGGTACAATTGAAATTGCAAACGTATCCAAAGTTATTCACCTGTTGAACTCTGGAATGATACAATTGTCTGAACTTCAAGGAAAAAATCTGGATCAAATCGAAATACATAATGATTTAGGTAAGTGCCTTTCAATATGCTAGTTACTGAAATTTGGGCATCCATTAGAAAAGCTAAATAAGTACATTGAATATAACTAAAAACAAAAATAATATCAAACAGGGAATGCCACGTACCAAAAACGCAGCCTCCCCAAAACGAGCCCCACAGCACCCAGAAGTGCACACCACCAACACACACACACACACCACACACGACACACACACACATAAAGCAAAGTAAAGGATTAAAAAAGGGAGTAACCATTTTCCAAATTGAACTTGATTTTTATGTTCAAAACTATAAAAGGAATTGCTTCGAAACTTGCTTGTTTATCATCATTACTTCCATCTACGGACAAGAGTACATGACTCTGTGAAGGTTTTTGTTAGAATTATGGGGACTTAGAAAATACATCAAACTTGATTTCCTAACCCTAACCCTAACCCTAGATACCTGGGATGACCCCAGGGGTCTCAGTGGGCGTTAGAATGTGCCTTGTCAGGGTTCGTACTTGTATTTTCTCTGAATTTTGATCATTACTAAAGGGTTTTCAACCCTGTACGAGCCCCATCGTGTAGATATATATCATTAATATACATGTTCTTGTAGTTATGGGTCTTGGCTACAGAATGAGACTGATTTCAGGAACCTGGGTTGACCACAGGTGTCTCAGCTTACGTTAGAATGTGCCTTGTCAGGGTTCGAACTTGTATTTTGTTGTTATTTTGGTCATTTTTAAAGGATTTACAACCCGGTTCGAACCCCAACATATACATATATATCAATATTATACATGGTCATGTAGGTATGGATATTGGCTACAGAATGAGACCATATTCACGTATCTGAGTCTGTCAGAGGGGTTTCAACATGGACTTAAAGCTGCCTTGTCAGGGTTCGAACAATTCAAGCGCATTATATGTTATAATATAGGAAAAGTACTGAATTTCATCCTATTATTATGCCTTTATTCATTAAGATATAAATATGAAATACATATGATAATGTTCGGAAATATCTACTCTAAACAAACATCGAATGTAATGAAATTTATGTTCGTCCGTCTGTTCAGGATAGCCCGTACAACAATATGTCTTATATCTACTATACAAAAATCACGTTGTTTACTGATTTTCAATTATTAATTGTGACATTATTAATACAGATATTTTCATAAATAATATATCATATTGTAGGGATGGATATGTACTTTAAGATAAAAAATGCATTGAAATATATCTCTGTCCGTCCGTCCCTGGTAATGTGTACAAGAATATATACTTTTGACAAAATCGAGCGCGGCTAAGAAAATCTGTGTTTTTCATCAATTTCAACAATTAATTATGACGTTAATAATTGATATATTTTTATAAATTATACACCATATTGTAGGTATGGATGTGTACTTTATGATAAAAAAAATACATTTGAATATATATCTGTCCGTCCGTCCCTGCTAGTGTGTACAAGAATATAAACTTTTGACCAAAATCGCGCTAGGTTAAGCAAATCGGTGTTTTTCATCAATTTCAACTATTAATTATGACATTAATAATTAATATATTTTGATAAATGATACACCATATTGTACGGACGGATGTATACTTTAAGACAAAAAAATGCATTTAAATATATCTCTGTCCGTCCGCCCGTATTAAGGTGCAGAAGTTTATACATTTTTGTTCATTTTCCGGTAATAAAATATTCCTTATAACACTAAGAACACACAGACGGACGAACAGGGAACCACAATTTCTATATTTTTCATTAGTATTAAGTCAGTTTTATACAAAGAAATGTTTAGTATTAAAATATTTTGCGGAATTTTAATGTTATATGTAGTTTTTATTTAAGAAATAGGCTTATTTTAATTTAAAAAATCGCTATTTTACGTCATTTTCAAATATTAATTATGAAATTATTAATTAAGATATTTTAATAAATAATATATCATATTGTAGGGATGGATGTGTACTTTAAGATAAAAAATGCAATTAAATATATCTCTGTCTGTCCGTCCGTGGTAGTGTGTACAAGAATATATACTTTTGACAAAAATCTGTGTTGATTTACAGCTTTTACAACGTTATTGATAGATAATCGATCTTGTACGGGCGGACGGACGAAAATATTTTAGTGAATATACGTCTTTCTATGCATAAATATTCAGGGTACAAATTTAAACTAATTTCATTATTTTAAATCAACGTTTTAAGTCACATAAAATGTTTTAATATGGGTATCCGGCACGGCTCATTGAAAATTGCGAATTTGGGGGTGGGTCAGAAATTCGAGTGTAAACTACTCTTAAACACGAGCTGAGAGCCTGGGTGGACCCAGGAATCTCAAGAAGAGGTCTAACACTACACGTTCAAAGCATTTTTGAAAGAATAAATGCATGTTTTCTTTTAAAAAAATTGATATGAACATGATTAATGTTTTTACCAAATTTGTGGGTTTCCGTCTGTTAGGGTTAGTTTGTGCCGGAACGCACGGGTGGATTTACACAAACAACCCCTCATATTGTAGGTATTAACATTCCCTACAACATATATTTTACTCATTTAAAAAATATTAAAGACTTTTTAATTATCTCTAAAAAATCCCAAATCCCCGTATATCAAACAGACGTACGCACATATGCACAGAAATGTTGGATGCGTAATTTGTTTGCTCCATTTGACTAATTTTCAGTGCGTAAACCCTATACCTTACCCTAACCCATTTAGTGCGTTTATTTTATTATACTGTGCTAGATTTCTTCCTGTTGAAAAGTTTTCATAAAAGGTTAATCTGTCAGTCTTTAACTTTGTCAAAAGACAAAGTTATTTGCATTGGAAGCTTGTAGGCAGTATAGTTACATATAGGTTCTTATCTGAAGCAAATTATTTGTGCAGTAGACGTTGAGGTGAACGGACGTATCTGCTTTTAAGTAATTTATATTTTTTCATCAGTTCATAGATAGAAATTGTATACATTATTGAGAATTAAGTAAATGGAAGGATATAAAATTTGTATGAAAATAAATATTAGAGACAAACCTTTAGATATATACCAATTTTAATAGCATTTCGTAAAGTCGATCTCATGTTTAAATACCTGTTTTATTTGAAGCTTAAAGTTGATAGGACAGTATAAAATATATTGCTGAAATGTTATTTGTAAATGTTATGTTAATAAAAAAAAAGAAGTAAATAACTATATACAGATTTACCAATTTGAATTTTGTAAAACTTATTCAACATATTCCCTATTTCAGAACTGTGAAAATAAAGAGTAGCCAGCCACAGAAAAAGAAAACAAGTTTCAAATTAAACAATGGTAAGTTTTGTTAATTTCCTAGGTAGGTTTTAATAACAGAAACTGTTAAGGAATAATCCGAAAGTAAAATGCATAAGGGTAATGTGTATTTAATACATAGTATAAGCTAATCCTTCTGTGTTACTGTTTAGTTTCAATGCATTATGTTTTTAGACTCTTTTGTTATTATACGTTCATCTTCAGTGCCACAGTAACAACAGTAGAGAGAAGTGAATTAGCCTTAACAAAAATGTCTTTAAATGTTCTTAACAATTAAAATTTTCGGGTGCATAGAATGACCGTAAAAGACCGAAAAAGAACCGAAAAATGTTTTATCTTTACCGGAAAAAAAACAAAACAAAAATAGTATCAAACAGGGAATGCCACGTACCAAAAACGCAGCCTCCCCAAAACGAGCCCCACAGCACCCAGAAGTGCACACCACACCACACACGCACACACACACACATGAGGTAACTTTTGTAAAAAGATAATGTACGATTTGTAACTTTAGTATTAAATAAATGAAGGAATTTGTATGTAATGAATATTTGTTTGTTTTGATAAGTTCCTGTGCTGCATCAATTACAAAATCTGGAGTGCTAAATTTAGAGAGTTTTCAGTTTGCAATATTTGTTTTTCGATCTTTTTACTTGATTTGAAATACAATATTTACAAATTTCTTCATTTGAACTGTAAGTTATATACTCTTTTAAAAAATAAGTTGTTTTCGGTCTTCATTAACTGTTTTTCGGTCTTTTTCGCTGTTTTTTTCGGTCATTCTATGCATCGAAAATTTTCATACAGCACTGGTTTGCTGCCATTTTGACAATATGGTAGTCATGATTAAACAAATAAAGTAGCGGGAACATGTTCTGCTGGTGTTTTTAATTGAACTGTAGGTTTGAAAATACTAAATTCACCAGTTCGCCGCGACAAAAAGGCCCGCTTTGAATTTTTGGTCTTCGTTTATAAAATTGATGCGGGCGGAAGCTCAAAATGAATTTTTTATATTTTTTTATGATTTTAAAAAATAATGGAGAGGGAAATCCGTTGACCAAGTAATTAATTTGGTGTGGCCTTACTTATGTTTTGGAGATTATTTAGCTCGACATCAGTTATATGGTAGGTCCCATTAAAGCTAGGATAAAAAATTAGCAAAAATCTAGGTAGGAATTTGCAGAAATCAATTGAAAAGGTTGGTTACACGGCACCGCTAAACTATATGTTCATATTGCAAACGCTTTTGAATTTGGTAGCGTATTTTCCGAAATTTAGAGATGTACGTGACATGAATTTATACTGGAGCCTTTTTATATCACTAGATTTTATAAAAATACGGTATTTACATACAGTTTGAAGAAATTTATTATTTTACCAAAATCTGAGAGCAAGCAGCTTTAAATTGACACACTTATTCATAAGTTTAAAACTAAAGGCTAGAATCCAAATATATGCAGAAATCGATTGAAATGGTCGGTTACACGGCACCGCTACACTATATGTTTATATTGAAATTTCAAAAGCGTTTGCAAATTTGGAAGCGTATTTTTCTAAATTTAGAGATATACGTGACAGGAATTTATACTGGACCTTTTTTATATGACCATATATTCTAAAATACGTTATTTACATACAGTTTGAAGAACTTAATTTTTTTACCAAAATCTGAGAGCAGCTTAAAGCTGCTCGCTCTCGAGATCTACCTTTGAAAAAATTTTTTTTTTTTTTTAAATTGACAAGAATAAGTATAAGTATAAAACTGAAACCTAGAATCAAAATATAAGCAAAAATCTAGGTAGGAATATAGCCTTTAGTTTTATACTTGGAAATCAGTTGAAAATGTCGGTAACACGGCACCGCTACACTATATGTTTCTATTGAAATTTCAAAAGCGTTTGCAACACTTTTGAATTTGGAAGCGTATTCTCTAAATTTAGAGATATACGTAACAGGAATTTATACTGGACCTTTTTTATATGACCATATGTTCTAAAATACGTTATTTACATACAGTTTGAAGACCTTTTTTACCAAAATCTGAGAGCGAGCAGCTTTAAAGGAGCATACTAAAAGCACTTACCTATAATATATGAGTCCCGTGGAGCAATGGCACCAACCAGTGATCTCGAGAATGTTCGTATAGGTACAAGTACTCGAGTTATTCAACGAGCTTTACTTGACGTGATGTCTTCGGTTTAGACTCGGCGGATATACGACACTGCGCATACGGCAGCTGGCTAACTGCCCGTCTGTTTCCGGTGCCGTACCGTTCCGTACCACACACCTCCCCATTTTAAAAAACATTGGGGTGCCAAAACTTCGAGGAGCTAACTAAGGCTAATCTTGGTTTCTATGGCTTGAAATCAGTTCATTCTGGCTATCAGCCCTTTGCTGATTGCCATCACTTTAAGATGCCGAAGTTACATTCTTTCTCTGTTGTTTCTAGTTGAGGAGTTTCTCCCTCATCTCTAGCTGTATGATACGCACAAAGCTGATTAAGTGGACACACAGTTGCCGTCTGGCCATCTGTTGTCAGATTAACATGCATTGACAACTCAGAATGTTCGGCTGTATTTTTTTTTCATGCTCAGTCATACTGGTGCATTCCTGGACAGTGTCATTCGAGCTGCCATCATCTTTCTGCAGGTGGCCTTTTTGCTTGATGGTCAGAGTTAGGCCTCGACGTCCGACCCGTCCAAGTTTAAAAGATCACCTTGGTCTTCTGGTTCAGTTTCGCTCTCGACAAACTGTACCTTTTTCTCTTCTTCCTTTACCCCTATCTTTTTTGCATCATTCTCCTTCTTCTGTTCTTTGAGCAAAGGGCAAAACTTTTGATAGTGATTGCGGTGGCAATTAAAGCACTCGACCTGTCCACGTGTCCTTGGAGATGTGGACCGGCCTCGCTCCATTCGTCAGCAAATGAACTCCAGTTTTGATACCATTTTATCGCACTTGTGGTCCATATCTGCTACCTTTCCTTCTAGGGCTTCAACGCGAGCTTCCAGTCGTGTCTGCTTCTGCTCTCTGACCTCACATACTGTCGGCTCATCTGAATGAATCTGCTTTACTGTTCTTTGTCGTCCATGCACGGCGCTGTGTGTGAATTGCCCACTTGACCTGGTCTATGGCCATTTCCATAGTCCTCGGCCGTGCATTTGCTGCTATTTCTCCAGCTTCTTTATCATAGCAGCCATGACAGAACCGTAAAACGGCCTCTGACCACATGTGGTCTTCAGGCAAGTTCCTATAAGCTGCGGTAGCCAGAGTGACGACTCTGTCTGCCCAATCATGAACTGATTCATTTGGTGCCTGTCGTGCACTGTTGAAACCTATAATTGCGGTTTCTGGCAACTCCGTCAATCAGTAACGTTTCTCAAAAAAACAAAACAAATAAAAGGGAATACCACGCCAAAAGCGCCCCCAAAGAGCCCCACAGCACCCGAGTGCACACCACCAAACACAACAAAACACACACAACAACACACACACAATCTGACAAACACACATATACACTACCAACACACCTAGCATACAAAGCAAACACACGAGGACAAATCTCTTTATTAAGTCAAAATACTCCATGTGGCCATCCCTCTCGCACAGATTAGCATAAAATTCACTCGCTTTTCAGTTAAGCAAAGGCATAGACTGTCCTTGCATTCTTTGCCAGACCATCCTTGTGCCTCCGCAGACTAAAAACTTCATGTAAAAAGCTTTCCAATTTGTGGTGCCATCATAGCTTAATGTTTTTTGGCAGGTTACCGAGTCGACGACTAGGGTTCATCGTCTCATGTGACTCAAAATTGTATTTTGACAGGCGTTTTGTTGAGGGTGTCAGTTTCGACCTATCCATGTAGTGGAGGCCTAACCCTGCTGTCTCCTGTGGTGTATAATCAAAACACTCCTCATCGTACACCGGATATAATGGTCTGTAAGGTCTGTCCAACTTTGATCTATACTGGACTCTGTCCCGTGTGGGACCGAGAAGGTCAGGTTTGCCAATAGCTTCAGTAATTCGATCAATCTGTGTACCTTGTTTGTCTTTCGCATAGGCCCCCATTTGCGGCAAAAAATCAATCGTATCCATGAGCTCATATGTCAATCGGATGTAGGGAATCGACAAAAGTACTTCATCGATCAACCCATACCTCTCAAAAGTTTACATCAAGAAGCAGAAATTTCTATTCTATTTATGTGAACCAACATCAGCTTAACACGAAAAGAATGGCCTTATTATATAAAAGATATCTGAATACGGCAATGTGATGTTATAATGAGCTGACGCTAATGAAACCGAAAGTTTTCGGTGAAATGATAGTTTGCCTGCCAGTCAGGTGTATATCTATCGCAGTTGCAGTAGAATGATGGTGCTTAGCACATGTATAAATCCCTACAAAGTTTGTATTGAAAAAACAAAAACAACAAAGAGACAGGATACGACACAAATCTGCGCCCTGTTATAGAAACAAGAGGGCCATGATGGCCCTATATCGCTCACCTGACTATATCATTGGCTATAATACAAGGGCTCATCATTCTAACATAATTCGTAGAGGTCCACTACACAACAAAAAAAAAATAATATCAAACAGGGAATGCCACGTACCAAAAACGCAGCCTCCCCAAAACGAGCCCCACAGCACCCAGAAGTGCACACCACCAACACACACACACACACACACACACACACACACAAAAACACACACAATCATGTACACACACAAACATACACTACCAACACACACAAGCATACAAAGCAAACACACGAGGACAAAACGAACAATTAACGGAACACAGTGGGGCACCGCCTTGGAACGGTCAGTGGCAAAAACACCACTGGGGAGCTTAAACCGGTTTATGGTGCGCACCCAACCTCACTCTTACCCCCACCATGTTCCAAAGTCACAGGACAGTGTAAATAAAAGTAATCCCTGCTAGGTGAATCTCTAACACACGCAATGGAAACAAAAGGCATGGTATGTAAAACACAAAAATGCTCGTGTATAAATATATAAAAAGCAAACCTTGAGAACCAAAAAACGTATGTACTCAATGCAAAGTAACATTCCAAATATCTATTCTCTGTCTGTCGGCCTTCTTGTTTTATTAAGTTTTCCCTATATAAGCCTATGTGAAATCAAGTCACCTCTCCCTCCCCCCTCCCGGGAAGGGTTAATTTTGACCGGGGTTCATAATTTGAACAATCTTGGTAGAAAAACAAAAATAATATCAAACAGGGAATGCCACGTACCAAAAACGCAGCCTCCCCAAAACGAGCCCCACAGCACCCAGAAGTGCACACCACCAACACACACACACACAACACACACACACACACACACACACACACACACACACACACACACAATCATGTACACACACAAACATACGCTAGAAGTCCAATAGGCATTTTTACATGCCAAATATCTAATCTCTAGGCCTTGTGGTTTCAGGGAAGATTATTTAAGTTTGACCTAGCAGGGATTACTTTTATTTACACTGTCCTGTGACTTTGGAACATGGTGGGGGTAAGAGTGAGGTTGGGTGCGCACCATAAACCGGTTTAAGCTCCCCAGTGGTGTTTTTGCCACTGACCGTTCCAAGGCGGTGCCCCACTGTGTTCCTTTAATTGTTCGTTTTGTCCTCGTGTGTTTGCTTTGTATGCTAGTGTGTGTTGGTAGTGTATATGTGTGTGTGTACATGATTGTGTGTGTGTGTCGTGTGTGTGTGTGTGTGTTGGTGGTGTGCACTTCTAGGTGCTGTGGGGCTCGTTTTGGGGAGGCGCGTTTTTGGTACGTAGCATTCCCTGTTTGATATTATTTTTGTTTTTTTTCCTATATAAGCCTATGCAAAACCCAGTGACCCCCACCCAGGGCAGGGTCAATTTTGATTCGGGGGTCATAATTTGAACAATCCTGGAAGAGGTCCACTAGACAATGCTACATACCAAATATCTCAGCTCTAGGCCTTGTGGTTTCAGAGAAGATTTTTGAAGTTTTCCTATATTAAGTCTATGCAAAACTAAATGACCATCCGAATGGGGTCAATTTTGACCCGGGGGTCATAATTTGAACAAACTTGGTAGAGGTCCACTAGACAATGCTACCTGTCAAATATCTAAGCTCAAGGCCTTGTCGTTTCAGAGAAGAAAATTTTTAAGTTTTTCCTGTATAAAGCCTATGCAAAACTAAGTCACCACCCCGCGCGGGGTCAATTTTGACCCGGGGTCATAATTTGAACAATCTGGGTCAATTTTGACCCGGGGTCATAATTTGAACAATCTTGTTGGAGGTCCACTAAACAATGCTACATGCCAAATGTCTAAGCTCTAGGCCTTGTGGTTTCAGAGAAGAAGATTTTTTAAGTTTTTCCTATTTGTTGCCATAGCAACCAGAGTTCTGCATGGAATGGAATTTTTTGAACAACTTTGATTGAGCTAGGAACATCCCTGTAAAGTTTCATCATCATTGGCCCAGTGGTTTCAGAGGAGATGTCGTTCGAAGGAAATGGTGGGCGGACGGAATGCGATCATAATATCTCACTCTCGCACTTTGTGCCAGGTGAGCTAAAAACTGTCAGTTAGGCTGTCCTCCTTAAAGATGGCCGCACAGTATACAATGGCAATGGTAGCGCTGTCCTTGCAGTGAATGACCACGCTAGATGGATGGTGTCTGTGATAGTTAAACACAAAACAAAATCGAATGTTATTTTTATTAACTAAATATTAAAGAGAAACCACTGAAAATGTTTTAGAAATGCCTCTGTCCGGGCCACACTAACAAGAATTTTTAGCTCACCTGAGCTGGCTCAGGGTGAGCCATTAGGATCGATGAATGTCCGTCGTCCATCCACACTTAGTTCATTAACACTCTAGTGGTCACATTTTTGCCTCAATTGTCACGAAACTTGGTCAGGATGTTTGTCCATGTAATTACTCGGACGATTTCGAATATGGATCATCTCGGATGAAAAACTAGGTCACATGACCCAAAAACAGAAAAATCTTGTTAAGGCTCTAGAGGCTACTGTTTCAGTCCAAATATCCTGGCAATTTGTCAGAAAGGTTGTTTGGTTGATTTCTAGCTCAAGTTTTAATATGGGTCACCTGGGGTCAAAAACTAGGTCACACAGCCCAAATATGGAAAAACCTTGTTAACACTCTAGAGGTAACATTTTCAGCCCAAATATCCTGGAAATTTGTCAGAAAGGTTGTTTCTATGATTTCTAGCTCAAGTTCGAATATGGGTCATCAGGGGTCAAAAACTAGGTCACACAGCCTGAATATGGAAAAACCTTGTTAACACTCTAGAGGTAACATTTTCAGCCCAAATATCCTGGAAATATGTCAGAAAGATTGTTTCGATGATTTCTAGCCCAAGTTCGAATATGGGTCACCTGGGGTCTAAAACTAGGTCACACAGCCCAAATATGGAAAAACCTTGTTAACACTCTAGATGTTACATTTTTCAGCCTAGATATCCTTGAAATTTGTCAGAAAGGTTGTTTCGATGATTTCTACCTCAAGTTCGTATATGGGTCACCAGGGGTCAAAAACTAGGTCACACAGCCCAAATATGGAAAAACCTTGTTAACACTCTAGAGGTAACATTTTCAGCCCAAATATCCTAGAAATTTGTCGGAAAGGTTGTTTTGATGATTTCTAGCTCAAGTTCGAATATGGGTCATCTTGGGTCAAAAACTAGGTCACAGAGCCCAAATGTGGAAAAACTTTGTTAACACTCTAAGGTTACATTTTCAGCCCAAATATCCTGGAAATTTGTCAGAAAGGTTGTTTCGATGATTTGTAGCTGAAGTTTTAATATGGGTCATCTTGGGTCAAAAACTAGGTCACAGAGCCCAAATATGGAAAAACCTTGTTAATACTCTAGAGGTAACATTTTCAGCCCAAATATCCTGGAAATATGTCAGAAAGGTTGTTTCTGTGATTTCTAGCCAAAGTTCGAATATGGGTTATCTTGGGTCAAAAACTAGGTCACAGAGCCCAAATATGCAAAAACCTTGTTAACACGCTAGAGGTAACATTTTCAGCCCAAATATCCTGGAAATTTGTCAGAAAGGTTGTTTCTATGATTTCTAGCTCAAGTTCGAATATGGGTCATCTTGGGTCAAAAACTAGGTCACAGAGCCCAAATATGGAAAAACCTTGTTAACACTCTAGAGGTAACATTTTCAGCCCAAATATCCTGGAAATTTGTCGGAAAGGTTGTTTCGATGATTTCTAGCAACTTTGTTAAAAGCAGTTTTACTCGGTGAGCGATAAAGGGCCATCATGGCCCTCTTGTGTTTAGGAGAAGCCGCAAAAACCCTGACAATGATGGTCAGTGGTAATGAAAGACAGTTATAAAAGTTATAAGAACAATACAATTCAATAGTCAATGCAAATAAAATCATGAAACACGTGGGCAAATTTCCGCGCCAAAATCGTGAACAGAAAACGACGATTAATCACTTTCGAATATGCTCGCAGCGCCAGTAAAGCTCTTACCTATAATATATGAAAGTCCCGTGGAGCAATGGCACCAACCAGTGATCTCGAGAATGTTCGTATAGGTACAAATATTCAGTTATTCAACGAGCTTTACTTGACGTGATGCCTTCGGTTTAGACTCAGCGGATATACGACACTGCACATACGGCAGCTGGCTAACCGCCCGTCTGTTTCCGGTGCTGTACCGTTCCGTACCACAATACCCTTTAACTGATGTCAAACTAAATAACCTCCAACACATAAATAAATAGAATCTTTGGAAGTATTATAGCTTAACCTAAAAGTTTCAGCTATGCATTCCCAGTCATTATCGATACAATCAGCGGTTTAAAATATACTACAGTACCGTAAACCATTCAATAATCTATGTAGAGTTGTTGTTGTACAATAAATGGTTGGATTCGATTTATTACAGAAAGCCTCTATATTGATTAACTGTGATAAAATGAGGCATTTTCGCGCTAGGTTCTTCTTTGAAATTGTATTTATTTATCATTTTACGTTCATTGAACACATTATCTATGATTCGAGAATATAATCTGCAAGATGTAGGACGAGTGCCCCTTTAATTGTACAACAACTCTACATACATAAGTGAATGGTTTACGGCACTGAAGCATATTTTAAACCGCTGATTTTATCAATTATTGATTACATAGCTGAAACTTAGTTAGTTATTATACTTTCATATGTTCTATAAATTATGTTTTTGAGGTTATTTAGTTTTGCATCAGGTATAGCATATGTCCCTTGAATGAATCAGTCTTTTTTATGAATTGAATGCGTTTTTTCTGCATTTCATCGAGGTATGAACTGTCAGAAGTTTTACACCTAATTTCAACATAAACAACTGTCAGAAGTTTTACACCTAAATTATGTGTTTAACTTCAGACAGTTCATACCTCGATGAAATGCAAAAAAAACACATTCAATTCTTATAATAACAAACTTATTGTAATTTAGAATGTTTCTTTAGATAACCGAAGTGTAAAAAATTTAGTGATCAGTTACCCGGATTCGATTTTTATATTATCATTTTACGTTCATTGAACACTTGTATCATGGCTACTGCAGATTTGTATAGGAAAACACTGTACTGTATTTGTGATAATTTGCATTGTGTATGGGGGCGGAGCTTAGACCGTGCTCTATCTACAATAGAGCACATGATCTATTGCAATAGAGAACACTTTTCAGATTTTTTTTTCAAAAACAAAAACAAGCAACAATGCCAAAGAAGAAAGATGTAGCTCTGTAAAATGACTTAAACTTAAATGTTTAAGAGGAATGGAAGGGTGGACATACATATACAAGAACTCGAAACACGAGTCTCCTGAGCAGTTTATATCATATGCAGTTTTCATTTGTGAAAGCATGATGTCGTCGGCATCTAAACGAACTTGTGAAAGAATGATATCGTCTAATTCTTCAATGACTGAATTCAAGTCCATTAGCCATCTGTAACAAAACATTATCCGCAATTCTAAAAATCCATAAGCAGTGTTCATCTATCCTTCTTAGCGTTCTTTTTTAACAGAACTGACAAAAGATCAGAGTGACCAAACAATATTAACGTGATCCCACCTACTTTGTTACGTCACACGATGTTTCGGGGCCTGTGAGCTGTCAATCAAAAGTACATGATGGTGTACGTGCCATTATCAACGTGCCATAATACAAATCAGATAGAGTGACTGTTTGCTCAAAATAATTACGTCATTTCTCGGGGGCTACGCCCCTCGAAATAACATAATTATTCTCGCAAACAGTACTCTATCTAATACATAATCTATGTTTCGATAATATAATCTGCTAGATGTAGGAAGTGCCCCTTTAAAATGATAAAGTATAATAATATTCATAAAAACAATAATATTCATAATAATATTCATAAGCCACGCTCGATCATATGACAGTGTCAAGTACCGAGGGTAGACAAACCCACTCAGTCAGTCAGTCAGCACAATTTTGGAAAAATTAAAGGGACATACCCTATAAGTATATAACTTACCCTAAAAGTTTCAGCTATGTATTCCCAGTCATTATCGATTAAATCAGCGGTTTAAAATAAACTGCAGTACCGTAAACCATTCAATAATCTATGTACAGTTGTTGTACGATAAATGGGTGGATGCGATTTATTACAGAAAGCCTCTATATTGATTAATGGTGGTAAAACGAGGCATTTTTCGCCCTAGGTTCTTCTTTGAAATTGTATTTATTTTAACGTTCATTGAACACATTCTATGTTTGGAGAATATAATCTGCTCGATGTAGGGAGTGCCTCTTTAACCTAAAAGTTTCAGCTATGTCATTATCGATAAAATCAGCGGTTTAAAATATACTGCAGTACCGTAAACCATTCGATAACATATGTAGAGTTGTTGTTGTTATTAATGGATGGATGCGATTTATTACAGAAAGCCTTTACATTGATTAATTGTGGTAAAATTAGGCATTTTTCGCCATATGTTCTTCTTTGAAATTGTGTTTATTTATCCTTTTACGTTTATTGAACACATAATCTTTGTTTGGAGAATATAATCTGCTACATGTAGGGAGTGCCCCTTTAAGGTTAAAGGCCTCATATATATATATATATATATATATATATATATATATAAACATAGAATATATTAATACTATAAATGCCAGTATAACTTGAGAGGTGACGGAAGGTCAGTAGTTTTGTTAGTATATTAGACAGTATATTAGAATGTATGCACTTTACCATGTTTTCAACTTTCAGCGGTTTTCCAGTGTCTGAGTAAGAATTTTGATACCTACATAGAAGTAAATAGTGTCTGTGGCAACAAATCTTTATGACCCATGCATTTACAAACCCATGGTGATTACAAAAACAAACATACGACAAATTAATGTTCAATTTAATCACCAGGACAATGACTGTAAAATCACCAAAAGTAGAATTAATCGCAAAATATGACTGCTTAAACCACTTATATTAAATACGAAGGACAGAAAAGCCATTCTTTTATGGTAAAAAGAAATGCACGACGTTAACACGTGTTTCATGATATCATTAAAAGGATTTTTACAAAAATTGCAGGTGCGCTCATTTCCGTGTTCCGTGAACGTCAGTGTTCTCACTGCACTGAGCACGTACAAAGTAAAAGGCTTTGTGTGTTGTGTGTGTGTTGGTGGTGTGCACTTCTGGGTACTATGGGGCTCGTTTTGGGGAGGCTGCGTTTTTGGTATGTGGCATTCCCTGTTTGATATTATTTTTGTTTTTACCATTACAGGTACTATACAAATGTGCTGGCAATAAACTCGGATGTACTGAACTGAATCTTTCAAATTCGTAATCAGACATTATTCTTTGTTTATAGTTTATGTCGTATTGAGAAGCTATAGTCTGACTTTCCAGGGAAGAAAGCTTCTTTAATGTACGTAATGGAACAGAACATATTTTCCGGCAACTCTACATATTTCTGGAATAAAACCAAATTGACATTTTGCACCTTTTGTCATGTATAAATGTAACCTGAAGTCAAATATCTTCTTTAGCAGGCAATAATTAGGCATGGTGCAAAGCTTTTGTAAGAAACTAAGTTTACGTTTATCGACCTTCAAGTGAGTGCCAACCGAGGAGTGATAGTGCCATATCAGTTTAAGTTCTAGAAGGTAACTTTTGTATTTGCTTAGCTGCTAGTCGAAGCAGCCTTTCGAGTTTTAGGCTATCGGGGGAGGACGTATCATGCCATAATTCGCATCCGTATAAGCAAATGGGGCTTTGGCATACCATTATATTAACTCCCCTGGTATATTTTCTATTGACAGAATTGAAAAAAGGTGACGCTTTGGCTTTCCTACATCGTTCTGTTATAGTATCTGAAACACGAAACACGAAAAGATTTATTTAGTACAATTCCTGCGTGCTTAGTGCTAGGAGTGGAAATAATTTTTGATGTCCCAATATTAACAGAGAATGATGTGGACCGGGGTGCGCCAAGACTAAAATCTTTGATTTTGTAGGATTGAAACAGTATCTCCAAAGTGCGGCATATTTCATAACTATTAATACATTGTTGAAGAGAGTTCAAATTCGGACAGACAAGGGCTAAATCGTCTGCTAGTGTGGGATTTCCGCAGGGTTAGTGGCCTATTACACAGCCTAGCCCACTATTCTGAAGATTCTTTAGCAACTCATCTATGTAAAGGAGATAAAGCCAAGTGGACATGATCCCTCATTGACGTATGCCTTGCAGGACAGAACATTTTTCTGACTAGATTCCATTTACAAGCACTCAGCTATTTAGCCCACAGTTACTGTGTTTTATCGTTTTTACAAACTGTTTGCTAAGTCCGAATTGTGACATTTTACATACAAGGCCGTTGTGACATACACAGTCAAAGGCTGCTTTGGTAGGCATTTTGTTGTTTGTTTGGAAATCGTTTATTTTTATGGTCACACCAATTCTGTAATCTATGATGAGCAACGCTTTCAAAAAGCTTATAAATTGTGGACAAAAGAGTGATTGACCGGTAGCTACAGTTACAGGTTTTATCTTTTCCTTCTTTCAAAACATGTATAATTACACCAGTTTTACACTGGAGAGGTGGGTAAGAATGATAAAACATAATATCAAATAATTGCTTGAGATAGAGAAGCAGGGTATCGAACCCAGGTGCTTTCCTTTTTTTTAATATTTACAAGCTTTGACAGCTCTTGTTGTATATATACAAGTGAGCATAAATCATCTTCATAGTCACAATTTGGGCTTTTATCTTGTTCAAACTTTCTAATAATGTCATCGACAAAAGTTTTGTGACATGTATCAAAATTTTCATTTTCTGATGGTACAAAAACACTTGAATAAAAATCTCTGAATGAATTTGCAATGGAACGAGGATCTCTATACACATTATCATTGTCAAGTATTTCTGTGATTAAAACTGATTTTCGTTTTTTCTTTTTATTTACCAGCTGCCAGAACAGCCTCATATCGCACTCAGCCACCGAATGTAATTCAGCATAATACTTGTACCCGAAGGCGTCAGACGCAGATTTCTGCACATTTGTAAAGTTCCTTTTAGCCTGTTTGTATGACCTAAAAAGATAATTATTTACACCTCTAGGTCGACCAGCTACCACCTTACGCCTTTGCTCAGAGCGGGCTTTTTTAACATCTGCTGTCCAATATGGATTTGAATGTTTGTTAAATTTACAGACTGGCAACATATCATTGGCTGAATTAGTTATACAATCAACTATATGATCATAAAGATAGTCCGTGACTCCGTGCGGACTTGGAACACTACGAGGCCCATAAGAGCTTGCCGGGGTTGGCACGACTATCGCAGGGAAGCCGCACGGTCAACGTAAGATGTTCTGCAAGAAAATTATCAACTTTTCAATAGCATCCATGCACATTAAAATATATATGGCGGTTAGTATATTGTCAATGTAATACCATAAAGGTATGCATTTTTTCTTTCAAAGTGTCGAGGTATGTAAAATTTGCTATGAAAAATATTTTTTCCAAGTAAGTTAAAGTCTGAGAACATTGTATTTTTTATCTTTTTATCTTTCCTAAACGAAACATTTAATTTTGATAAAACTTTTCAACTTTCACATAATTCTTTTCTATAGAAGTGAGAATATTTTTATGCATATAAAAAATGTTCAAGGTATCAAACATGCGTGCGTGTGTGCGTGACCGTGGTTTTGCATGTCACAGTGACTGTTTGGAGTGTATTGTAATAATAAAAACCCGTTATTCCAAATTGTTTTTACAACGTTTTTATAGAAAATCAGCAACGATTTGCATTTGAAAAGTGTCGAATAACAACCCTGTCTGTTTTAAATATCTTTATCTTTGGGTAAAAAGGCAATGCTATGAACATTTTTAGCGACACCTCGAGTTTCTCGCTTTCAACCTTCCGGTAGACTGGCATCAGAGTAATTTGTCAGGTCTTTTCTGTACATTTTACAAAATCTTCACAATTTATCCTTCCCTTGACTCTAACGTGTTGACATGAGCTTTGATTGAGACAATTTTTGTTAGAGATATTTTTCTTGGAAGAAAACAAAATACTTCAAGAGAAAAAAGAGCTCTCAATCTCAACATAATTTTATACGTCTAACCTACTGGGTACGGATGCCAAATGAAAGAAAAATCACTTTGAAGTTAATCACGCGTTATGTATGTCAACCGTTTACAAAATGTGAACAAAAATAAATTTCTAATTTTCTTTTGCATAGAATCATAAGATAGTAAATTTGGTAAAACAAAAAATGTCACAAGTACACATGACAATGGTAAAGAGTGTTTTATCAGAAGAATATGCGTGCCTTCCAAAACTGTTGAGCGTGTTTCAGTCAGTTAGATGAATAAAAGAAATAAAAGAAACTCTACTGAATCCTGGTTATTACGTGTAAATGTATGCCAACACTCTGTAGCAAATAAATCAAACAATGTCAATGCGTATCTCATTTCTAAAACGTATACCGATTTTATTATTGCTCAAAATGAAAGTGTTTTTACGCGTTACCTTCTAATTTTTAACTCTCGTGAATAATATTTAATATCACGTAGTATTTGTTGACAAATCTCTATTTTAAGTTACTATATATGGTTTCCATTGGGCTTCTTTTAACGTTACAAACAATTGATCTTTGGAGATTTCAGCAGTTACTGTGTTTACAATTACCAAACTTTCTAGAAAATTCACAAAGTTCTCGACTTTTGAATACATATTTTTCGGATCAGCTGTATTAAGCTCGCCTCCTTCGACCGGAAGTTGGTAACCTTTTGACCGCCAATGAAATGACAAGTAGAATGTTGATTATGAGTGTAGAGTAATTAAACTTTCTCGACCAGTGAATAACTGTCAATATTTCGAGTAACATATTTAATAAGAAAACAAGAAGTTTTTTCTCCTGACGCACGTGTCACGGTACCGATTAAATCACAATTTGGGAGAAGCGGCCGCATTGATCAGCCGAAAGAGCATTCACTCTGTAAGTGAAAGGTTCCGGGTTCGAGTCCCGGCCAGACTACACATTTTCGTCACCGTGTAACAATTGGCATCCTTATACAACATAAAGATAAAACTTGACCGGAATGTTTACTAAGCAATCTAGCAGCCCATCTCTTTCATAAACTCAAAATCGCTCCATATTTCTTAAAGATAATTCTTGTTAACGCTTCGTTTGATACAAAATTGCAATATTTACCACAAAACATAATTTGGGGGACATATAGGAATCAGTTCCTCCCATTTTCCTTGTGATTTTCTTTTGAAACTTGCTCTGTTACATACCTGTATTGACTCCTTTCAGAAAAAAATAGAATAATGGTTCTAGTCCAGTGCACACATGAGCCGCTGTTACTTAAAGGGGCACTCCCTACATCTAGCAGATTATATTCTCGAAACATAGATAATGTGTTCAATGAACGTAAAATGATAAATAAGTACCATTTCAAAGAGGAACCTATGGCGAAAACTGCTGCATTTTACTACAATTAATCAATATAGAGGCCTTCTGTAATAAATCGCATACACCCATTAAAGGGACATACCCTATAACTGATGCCAAACTAAATAACCTCCAAAACATAAATAATAGAATCTTTGGAAGTATTTTAACTTAACCCAAAAGTTTCAGCTATGCATTCCTAGTCATTATGGATAAAATCAGTGGTTTAAAATATACCAGAATGGTGTCTTAAAATAAAACACTTGCCCCATTACCCTGTCCCTCAAAAATGAAAGAATTCACTTGGACAAAGTCACCCCTTACAAAAATATGCACACATACTATTCATACTGATGCTTCCCATTAAATTATATGAAATTTCAACTAGAGGTTTAGGAGACAAAGAGCGGACAAACTATTTTCACATTTCATTCCTCTGTGACCTTTACCTTACAATATGATCCCAAATTGCAATATTCAAAACTGAAATCGAGACTGCTGCTTCCCTTAAAGGTTGATGCAAATTCGAAAAGGGGTTTTGTATATGAAAAGTGGACACGATTTTCAAGTTTCAGGCCCCTGTGACTTTTACCTTTGTGTATAAGAAATTGTTAGATGCCCCACTAGACCCTATGCTGGTGCTTCCCTGAAAGTTTGATGAAAATCCAAAAAGGGTATTTGGAGATGATTCCTGTGACCTTAACCTTTGGCTATATCATACCAAATTAATTTTAAAATGCACGACTAGTCTTCATACTGATGCGTCCTTGAAAGTTTGATGAAAATCAAACAAGGGTATTTGAAGATGAAGAGCAGAAACGAAAATGTGGACAGACGGACCGAAAGACAAGTAGCACATAAAATCTTTATATAATGTAATACAAAATTACAATAATTTAACATACAACATATCTCTATATGTTCTGGAGTACTACAGTAATAATCAGAAGTAAAGAGTACTACAGAAACTATAGAGTACTACAGTAATTATAAAGTACTACAGTAATTATAAAGTACTACAGTAATTAACAGCACGGCAGTATTTTACAGTACCATAGAGTACTACAGTAATTTACAGCACGGCGGTATTTTACAGTACCATATAGTACTACAGTAATTAACAGCACTGAGGTATTTTACAGTACCATATAGTACTACAGTAATTAACAGCACGGCGGTATTTTACAGTACCATATAGTACTACAGTAATTAACAGCACGGCGGTATTTTACAGTACCATATGGTACTACAGTAATTAACAGCACGGCGGCATTTTACAGTACCATATGGTACTACAGTAATTAACAGCACTGCGGTATTTTACAGTACCATATAGTACTACAGTAATTTACAGCACTGAGGTATTTTACAGTACCATATAGTACTACAGTAATTTACAGGAAGGCGGTATTTTACAGTACCATATAGAACTACAGTAATTTACAGCACTGAGGTATATTACAGTACCATATAGTACTACAGTAATTAACAGCACGGCGGTATTTTACAGTACCATATAGAACTACAGTAATTTACAGCACTGAGGTATATTACAGTACCATATAGTACTACAGTAATTAACAGCACGGCGGTATTTTACAGTACCATATAGTACTACAGTAATTTACAGCACTGAGGTATATTACAGTACCATATAGTACTACAGTAATTAACAGCACGGCGGTATTTTACAGTACCATATAGTACTACAGTAATTTACAGCACGGCGGTATTTTCCAGTACCATATAGTACTACAGTAATTAACAGCACGGCGGTATTTTACAGTACCATATAGTACTACAGTAATTAACAGCACGGCGGTATTTTACAGTACCATAGAGTACTACAGTAATTTACAGCACTGCGGTATTTTACAGTACCATAGAGTACTACAGTAATTTACAGACGCGGTATTTTAAGTACTAGAGTACTACAAATTACAGCACGTCAGTATTTTACAGTGCCATAGAGTACTACAGTAATTAACAGCACATCGGTATTTTACAGTACCATAGAGTACTACAGTAATTAACAGCACGGCGGTATTTTACAGTACCATAGAGTACTACAGTAATTAACAGCACGCAGTATTTTACATGCCATGAGTACTCAGAATAACAGCACGGCGGTATTTTACAGTACCATAGAGTACTACAGTAATTTACAACACTGCGGTTTTTTACAGTACCATGCATAGATTACTACAGTAATTAACAGCACTGAGGTATTTTACAGTACCTTAGAGCACTACAGTAATTTACAGCACTGTGGTATTTTACAGTACCATAGCACTACAATAATTTACAGCACTGCGGTATTTTACAGTACCATATAGTACTACAATAATTTACAGCACTGCGGTATTTTACAGTACCTTAGAGTACTACAGTAATTTACAGCACTGAGGTATTTTACAGCACTATAGAGTACTGTAGTGCAATAGTGACCAACTCATCACTTTAGTGATATCTCTAGTTTTTTTCGGCATAGCCATAGTTTAATTAGATTCCACGTTAACAACAGTAGTAGCTTATATTTTTGTTTTGTATCTAAAGATGCATGAGCGACAGTCACAAAAAGATTCAACCCATTGTATCATGTACCCCCCAGCCTTCATGACTGCCAACAGCCTCCTCAGTGAGTATATAACCGGGCGACAACGGGCGGAATCATTGGCAAGGCGCGACACATGATTTTGACCAATTTGTTATCGTAAATGTATAATAACCGTTAACAGTAACTGAAGTACCCAAGTAAGTGTTTAAAATTATTTTTTGTGAAATCGCAGTGCAGTATTCGCTGCACTTTAACTTAGGTAAATCAATATTATATACAGCGTCAGTAAATAAGGGAACAATGCTGATTTACAAAAAATAATTTCAAGCACTAAGTATTGTGCGACAATATTTACCTGGCACTCATTAATCTTCGCCAATATGTTCAGTTATGTTCGGGTATGTTTTCGTTGTTTCAATTGATTACCGTATTGAACAAATACATTTTACCGGCTGAAGTTCACACCGCAGAGATAGTGGCATATTGATAAGATGCCTTACTTGTATATAAGGTGTCATGGGTTCGAATCCTGCACATATAATTTTTTTTAAGAGAATGGCAATTTTTATTTAATTTGTGACACTGTCTTATGCACCATTTTTGCTTTTATATATTCTGTGATTGTTGGTGCTTTGTTTTCTGTGTTTTATTTTTTATGTACTTGTACTTACTATTGATATTCATGGCATTTTCTTCGAAGTTCTTCGATATATTAGCCGAGGCTATCTTATCTTTAGATCTCATCTGTTTTTCAAGATGATTTGCTCGTCGGCATTTTCAGTTCTAAATACAAATGTATGCAGGACGACGGAGAAAGAATGCTCAAATAGTCATTAAAAAATCTTGAAACCCCGTGCTGAACAAAAATTCAGGCAAGACTCGAACCTACATATGCTGGATTGATAGTCAAATGCCTTATCCACTACACCATTGCGGAATGCGAAATTGATATTTTATATCAATCGCTTGTTATATTTTTATCCGAAGATTACCGACCACATACGAAATATTCATGAGTGCCAGTTCAATATTGGTGCATAATAGATTAATGTTCATTTTTATACATCTACTACAATAAATGCGCCGCGCCTGACCAATGCATCACATTGAACACTAACCTATATTTTTTTTTTTTTTTTTTTTTTTTTTTTTTTTTTTTTTTTTTTTTTTTTTTACTACAAATAGGAAATCTATCCAAGGTGGTTAACTGCCATTCTGTTCTTTGTTTCCCTATACTCACTGTTGTTTCCCTTGTTTTACATTTATTATAGAAATCCATTTTAGACTTGGCGAATTAAATCTAGTCTCGTTTTCATTCAGAGACAAAAATATCTGTATCAAATATATATTGAGTCAGTCCAATATGACTTATATGACTTTATGAGGATACTTCTAATGTCATCACGTACACATGATTAGGTTAAATATTGTTATATTGATACTATTGTTTCTTTTGCGATGTAGTTTTACTTTTGCTTAGAGCTGCTCACTCTCAGTATTTGGTGAAAAAACAACGTTCTTCAAACTGTCTGAAATTAACATATTATAGAACATTCGTGAAAATTCATTGTCATGATGATTTAATGGAAAATGCGGCCTCTATTAAGTTTACAAGCTTTGTCTTTTACTTGCCATGGTAACCTAGTTATTGGTCCAAAATACAAAACATCAAGACTAACATTTAAATTTTATGCAAATTGAATATCAAATGAGGCATTAGAGTGTTTAAAATGTTATCTTTGATTTGACCTTCTCACATAGTTTACGAACCTGGCTTACACATCATGAAGGCAATCATTCTAACCAATTTTTATGATGGTTGGGGGTCAAATGAGGCTCCTTGAGTGTTTATAGTTTTTCTTTAATTTATAACGTTGACCTAGTCAAGGTCTTTCAAATAGTATGGTCCGGAAACGCCCTCTATAAACAGGGGGTCGGACGTAAACGATGTATCTCGGGGCTTTAAGCGAGAATTTGATGTAGTTCTGGTCAAAATGGCGGAAATTGAATGTTTTTGGGGGGAGACGGATAAGAAAAATGGTAAGGAAATGTTTATTTTTAATTCGATCGAACTGTTATCTTGCCCTTTGTATAGCCACATGTAATACATGAAATCGTCACACCCGTTTTGGATCGTGGACCTAAAAATGAAAAAGTTATTGAAGGGATAAATTGGTCGGTAGTGTTTATGTTTGGATTTTCCGCCGTTTTCTCCCACGTTTGGACGGTTCAGACCGCTTTACTCGAGCTTATTTGAATGCATTTCATATAAACATGATGCGATCCATTGTTATGTAATGTGTGCACGCTATCGCCGATTTTTTAAACTTTAAACCGATTTCGATGTATCTCGGGTCGTTTTAAGACGATTTGATGTATCACCGGGTTCCAAAAGCAACTGTAAACGGTAAACCAACGGACAGCATGGATGATGTACGATGTATAAATTGCGAACCAGTGCGGCTGCTGCCCACACTAGTGTTTTCTCGACCATGGAATTAAATAACACAAAATGGAATGGTTTTAACCTGAATCAACAAACATTTGCTATCAACATGTTATGCTGAATGAAACAAAATTAATAGATCTATATGTAGCTGATTTTTTTATCTATTCGTGCATTTTTTAACAGAAATCCTTTAGTGACAGGCATTGTGGCAGCTGAAATTTAGAGGTTTATTTTTAGATGGCAGAATAAGTGTGCATGTAAGAACCGTATACAGTCCAACACAATGTTAGTCTCCACAAGTTGTATCTAAACAAGCAAGGTAGAACAAGTTTAAATAGAATACTTTGTCAAAACAGTTCGCATGATATGTACGTCTAAAGAGAAGGTGTAATGTTATCTATATTCAAAGTACAGTGTGTTCATTATATATCTTCTCGCTGTCTAAAAAAATAACACTTGAAATAATTTGTTTGTCCTTGTGACACATACTGTACTTAAGAAACGATATTGTTAGGTGTCCATGCGAAATGAACGATAGAATTGGATCGGCAAATCCATGAGTCGCGCCAGCCTATTATGTCGTTCATTTTGCATGTACACCGAAAATAGTTTCATAAATAACAAAATCATCGAGTTTTACTAGTTTTGGGTTAGTGCGAAATTGCTTTTGGAACCCGGTGATACATCAAATCGTCTTAAAACGACCCGAGATACATCGAAATCGGTTTAAAGTTTAAAAAATCGGCAATAGTTCGTATTGGAAACGTGCACACATTATATAACAATGGATCGCATCATGTTTATATGAAATGCATTCAAATAATCTCGAGGAGAGGGGTAAAGCGGTTGAACCGTCCAAACGTGGGAGAAAACGGCGGAAAATCCAACCATAAACACTACCGACCAATTTATCCCTTCAATAACTTTTTTATATTTAGGTCTACGATCCAAAACGGGTGAGACGATTTCATATATTACATGTGGCTATACAAAGGACATGATGACAGTTCGATCAAATTATAAATAAACATTTTCTTACCAATTTTCTTATCCGTCTCCCCCAAAAAACATTCAATTTCCGCCATTTTGACCAGAACTACATCAAATTCTCGCTTAAAGCCCCGAGATACATCGTTTACGTCCGACCCCCTGATAAATGTCTTATCGTACTGATAATCTTGTCTCGGTTATCGATTTTTACCTGGAAGCGTTTATCACGCCGTGCATTTATCACGCCGAGCGAGTAAACTGGTATTTCCGATAGTTGTATGCAAAACTGCCCGTCATTGTGTCATTTAAATACCACATTTAATAAAAAAAATGGTATAATTGGAAAGCTTATGAAATTTTCTGTAAAACTGTGAAATTAAAACCTCTTTATATAATTAACTATTATCTTTAACGCAAGTTAAATACGGTCCACGTCTTGCGCGTTTTAGCGATGGATGGTAATTTGACTCGCGATACTGGTCTTACAAAACTGTACGTTATTATGTTATAAAATAAAAAAACGAAAATCTAATTCATATCCGTTCAAAAATAACTCTTAATTTACATTTTAATTAGCAATTTTCCATCATTTGACCCTAAATATATAGTGAAAACCTGTGCACAAAATATCGTATCGCGAAAAAAAATCACCATTGACGCCATTTTTAGATTTTGAACGGATCTAACCGTCCCAGAAAATTAAAATACGGGTGAAATACGAAAATCTAAGACATAACAGACGTACATTAGACTTAAATCTATGAGAAAAAGATGTTACATCAATCCCATGAACACCATGCAAGTAGGAAAGAAGCGCTAAAATTAGGTCGGTTTTCGGCTTTTGGTCATTTGTGAAAAAACCCGTTCGTACGAGGCCAACTTTCCAATGCGTAAATCCACCTAAAACGAAACATCGGTAAAATATAATATTATGTAATGATAAGGGAATGCATACATTGTATTAAGGATCACTTTGTTGGTCAAATTGATTGGTAAAATATCGAGATATACGTAGATATAAAGTATCAATAATTTCTTTCTTTTTCCAAAATTGCGGGTACCCGGATGTTTGTCACGTGATCCGAGGCAGGTTATTTATCGTATTACGCTCGTTTCCGGACCATACTATTTGAAAGACCTTGACCTAGTTTTTTAACCCGATTTCACCCATTTACAAGCTCGACTCAGAATTCACAAATTCTTACCCTAACCAATTTTCACGAAGATCCAATGAAATATGCAGCCTTCATTGCATACACAAGGTTTTTCTTTGATTTGACCTTGTGAACAAGTTTTTTTTTATCAGAGCAGACTAATTTTCGAACTCGACATAAAATCAATTCATACACTCTAAGTTTCATGAAGATCCAGTGAATAGTGTGGCCTCTATTGGCCTCAGATAGCGATCAAAATATATCCTCGATCACAGGTGAGGTAAAATATACTGCAGTACCGTAAACCATTCAATGATCTATATAGAGTTGTTGTTGTACAATTAATGGGTGGGTGCGGTTTATTACAGAAAGCCTCTGTTTTGATTAATTGTGGTAAAATGAGGCATTTTTCGCCATAGGTTCTTCTTTGAAATTGTATTTATTTATCATTTTACGTTCATTGAACACATAATGTATGTTTCGAGAATATAATCTGCTAGATGTAGGGAGTGCCCCTTTAATATTTATAATCTTAAGGCATAATTTACACCAAGAGACATAATCAGGGCAGATACAGAAAAAGCATGAATGTGGCCAGTCACTAATTGTTGGTCCTGGATGGATGTAGGAGGCGTCCATCTAATTAGTACTGCAAATGGTGCAAAGTTTCGACTGCTTGAAAGCGCCTAATTAGAACTATTGCAAATGCAAATTTGAGCTTTTGTTGCTCACTGAAGTGTCACCATTTGTTTTGAGCATTTGAGTTTTAACTCATTGCATTCTTATTAAAAACGAACGAAACATGTCATATGGTTCATATAAAGGCACATTGTTTCGTACAGATCCTGACTTTTAGTTTATATTTTTGTTATTGCTTTCACAAATCGCCATCAACAAATAAAACATCACTAACACTTTGATCTTTTCGACATTTACAACATACCCGCATAAAACTTTAAATCTTGGTACAATTTTGGTACTTCTCTCAAACTTATTAATAAAAGTTATCTAAAAACAATCGCCACTGACATTATGCTCGTTAACTGATGCAGTGTCCTACTCGAACTTGTGTCAAATATCGATATCAGATTAAAGTGGTCGGCGAAACAGTCAAATCAACATTTTCATTTGTACGCCAATATTTTTTTCCGGTTCAGATGTCACGCTACACTAGCTGTCTACCTCAACTGCTGTTCGGTGCTGTAGTTTTTATGTCCCGACAAGGGATTAGTGTCAGGATAAAAGATATAAACCTGTTTTGATATCGTAATACACAGTGGATACAACTGACACAAAAGCCCTTTACTGAAGAAATGACTTGTCCCGTTTTCGTAAAGAATTCTATTTCCTGGCCCCTATGTAGCTCAAAGCCAATGGCTGATACTGTGTCAGGTAGTTATCGAACTGCTGCGCAGACTGTTTGTACAAATGTATCAATCTCTGCTTCTTATACAAATGCATGTTCAAAAATTATCGAAAAAATTTCTGATTTT
Organism: Saxidomus purpurata; assembly: GCA_022818135.1. Lineage (NCBI taxonomy): Eukaryota > Metazoa > Mollusca > Bivalvia > Venerida > Veneridae > Saxidomus > Saxidomus purpurata. The sequence goes on from JAFMSR010000011.1 coordinate 42,744,303, forward strand.
GTCCCAATTTACAGATAACACATCTGTGTCTTTCATTGTACGTATTAAGTCCTTCATGACGACACCTGTTGGATTTTGATTCTTCCATTCTTTCAGCATGTAAAAGATGACGGTTGCTGTTCCGGAGTCATGATTTCTTTGCTTTATGCGTTCTACTTTATCAGCAGACAAACCTAATGCGATTCCAAGAAGTTCCCAGTTTGTCCCGATCGCTTGCGCGATTTTGTTTAATTCAATTTCGGTAATTGTCCTATCCGCTTTTGTCTGAACTTCTGAAACTTTTTCCTCTTGAAACCACTCTTCGATTGTTCTTCGGACATCAATGGGATGATTCTTGTAGTCAGGACAACAAACTTTGTTCTCTTTTTTTATGTTGTCCAGACTATGAGATTCTGTGCTCCCTTTACCGTTGTGATCTGCGTGGTTGCATTTAATATAATGACTATAAAGTTTATCTCTGTTATCGCTGTGAAGCCTCACAAATTCCTGAGTAATCACCATTTCCACGTATCTTCGAAACCGATCGGAAACTACGGCAATATCTTCTCCTGAGGGACACAGCACGATCACCATTAGTTCGATTCCTTTACCTTCTCTTTTTGAAATTTTTCCAGCATGCTGTCTGTCAAGTCTGTAATACCCAACGTTTTGGAAAACTAAGTACTGTTCTTCAAACTTGATGGGTGGCCATCGACCAAGTGCAGCTGCAGTAATCCTTTCATAGACAGTAGCCACAACTGTATTGTTTTCGAGGCATATTCCAAGCAGTGTACTTGAATAGCTTTTCCCACAAAGAAAGCTTTCGGCCGTTTCATCATTGCAATTACTTTTCAGAAAACTTGGTATCATGTATTTTCCCATGCCAATTAATTTTCCTGAGCAATCGTCCATCTGAAGTTCTGCTAAAATTCTATGCCTTTTCAAAAAGTTTAACAATATGCTGGAAAGTCTGAAATATTCCGTGTTCTTATCCTTACCCCAAACAGCGTCTATAATTGCCTTTTCCAAAACAGCCATATTTGTCATCTTTTTCCAAAGAAGGTGAAGCTTTGCGCTTCCGTCACATATGGTTTTCGATGTAATGATACATCTAAATGCGTCTATAAGAAACTGAGGATTTAAGATCACGTGATTCTTTAACTCTTCTTCATCAAAGAAAACCAATGTCCCTTTTTCATGGTGATATTTTAGAAAGGCCTTTATCTGACTTTCATCTTCGATGGGATGATCAATTTTAGCGTCCATCTCTATTACTTCTTTAAATGTTACAATGTTTTTATGTCTAACCTCTAGCAAGGACATTTCTAATGGAATCCATTTAGCTGGAATTCGTATACGATATGCAGTTTCTTCTCCAATCTGATAGATCGTTTTCCTTAGTTCATTGATGACATTGTCAGCCATATCTAGACTAGAAACAGCAAATGTACGTTCGTATATGTGATTTCTAACATCTGTCCCTGCAAAAAGATCCTTTACCTCTTTGAATTTGGCTTCAATATCGCCTATGAATTTATCTTTGTGAGTACCTACCAGGATAATCTTCGGTTGCTTCCCGTCATCCGTCCCAACAAACGCATTGATAGAGTTAACCCAAAACGTTAAACTGGTTCTCATCTTTTCTTGTCTGTCTGGGTAATCAAAGTCCTCCAACACATTATCGAGACCTTTTCGCAAGTCAAAAACCAAAAGGTAGACAGCGTCTCTTGAATGAAATATTTGATGAGTTGCATAATACACAAATTGACCTCCAAAATCCCAAATAGTTGCAATCAGCTCGTCATTTGATGCTGGGCTGTCTTCACTTAATTCCTCTAAAAAATGTCGGAAAAGCCTTTGACATTTAACAGTTGATTTATGTGCAATGTCAGATTTGCCGTCCGTCGAACTTCTCCTATTGTAAATACATGTAGTTCTTGCTTTTTGTTCTCTTGAAATGTTTGTCTTATGAATTAATTTGTCTCCATCGTTCTGTACGTTATTTTTCGATTCTTTCGTCAAATCTAATTTATCATCGTCCTCCGAAAAATGATCCTCTGATTCCGACGCATTTATTTCAACTGTTTTTGCAACAGCAACAAGGCGATGTGAGAGTTCGGCAAACTCTTGTTGTGTTTCTAATTTCTCCCAGAAATCTTCTTTCATTTTACACCTTCTTATGTGAACGTCTATGCCATCAGTGCTTTCTATTTCTTTTAATGATTCACCTAACAGCCTTCTTGTCAGAGTAGTCTTTCCTTGTGCATAGAATCCAATTATATTTACACGTAAGTGTCGATCATGTTCCTGACCCTCCCCTAATGCACGTGTAAATAGTTCACTGTCATATGCCTGCAAATATGAAAATCTTTACAAGTGAATGCTTCATTAAATTTTGAATCATCTGTTCATAGGACAAATCCGTCCGTCTTATATCAAAATAAAAATGCTTTGCACGAGTATTACTTTAAATGATGCTAGTTTCTAAAGAACTTTTCAGATGGATGAAATAATTATGAAATACCTGTTGATTGCTTGAATGAAACGTAACTAGTTCCAGTGCCTGCTTCAATGTTTGCCCAAGTTGTTTCATAATGTCTTGAATAGGCGTCACCAGAACACCTTGGCTATTGTTCATGATTCGACAGATCATACCTATACAATGCAATCTATTATTGTTGTCAACGAGATAAACTGCAGCCCCGACATCCGATTCTTTTGCGAAATCTCCCTCTCCCATAGACACCACATGAAGCTGTTGTTTGTACGTCATAATTTCTGTCAATGTATAGTTCGGTTCCTCTCGTCTTATTGTGTAATTACCAGTTGTAACTTTTCCATTGTTCAAATGCAGCTGTCCGAAAGTTATTCCGGACTCTTTGCCAATTTTTATTACTCGGTGTTTCTCGGTCTGACTTGGAGTTAAATCCCTCACATCAGTTGAATCATATACATTGCCATTAAGTGATATATGTGCTGGATGTAAACCTGCAAAACAGATGTCTAAAGAATGACCAGTCGCATATCAAAACCCTACCTTTCGTCAACAAAGTACATGTAGAATAAACGTTGCCAGTCGGTGACTGATTTTAATAGACTAGGTGTAATTAGTGGATATGACTGAGTTTAAGTAACTGATTACATATATCGACATTTACCGTGGTAAACATATGTCGAATTGTATTAATTGTTTCTGTTCCTATATTTTAGTGACTTATTTTTCTAGTTCATGGCGGATTTGCTGCAAAACTATAGTATTAAGTGTTCATGCATACACAAATATAAGTGCAACTAACATATTTATTCTCCATGTGTCCACGAAAGACGATATCGTCTACAAAAGTACACTGATCAAACATCATAACTTAACCAAAACTCTAAGATTTAAAAAAAAACCTCTGCATTGGCTTTTTACCAGCAGCACTTATACAGAGCTAAATATTTGTCACAAATAAAGTTACGTTGATGTTTATCTTGTACTATCAAAACTATTTTTATCCTTTCCAAATAATAAGTTCGTATGTTCCTTTTAGGTTATTTGAATGATATGCATTGTTGCAGTAAAGAGATCTGATTACGCGATTTTAAAGGTTAAAATATTGTTGTATTATATTATATCTTACTCATCCATCTAGAATAGGAGATACCTTATATCAATGACGTTTTAGTGTCAGGTTTCATGTTTCGTACGGTTTTTGTTACCGGATTTAACTGTAACTTAAAATGCACATCTTAAATTTATTATTTTTGTATTGTCCCAAACAGGTATACATGTATAAAATCACATTATCATTAATGAATTGGTGTTATTTAAAGATTTTAACTACTGTTTCTTTTCAGTGACAGCGCAAAAAAACTCTAGTACCTGTTTCTTTTAAGTTTTCATCTGAAACTTGAATGAACTTGACCCTAGACGGAATGCAGTCTTCGTTGACTTTAACAAGAGCAACATCTAAACTTTCACTGTATTCTGCTGCTATAACGTTCCCACATACTTTTGGCTTTTGCTTAGAAGTCTTCAAAAGTACTTTTGTTCCCATAAATGTCTCTTGAAAGGGTCCAAAGATATGCCGCACAGTCAAGAAACACAGTTCATCAGTTTCTTTTATCCTCACGAATGGACCAACCGTTCCACATGGTTTAATACTGATAGGGCATATAGTGCTTCCTATTGAAAGTATCTCATTATGACAAATGACTGTGTTGTCTTTCTCTCCTGTAAAAGATCAAAAGTAAAGTAAGGGAGTATCCTGGGGATCGCTATTCCGGAAAAGCTTTTTTTCGAATAACCATTCTGAAATACTTGCGACATGCGCAATTCATTTCTCGAACTAAGAAGATAAATGTAAATTAAATGTGTACAGTTGGACAGAAATTTATTTTCTGCAAGAACGTAACATGATAATTTGGGTATATCGATTGTAGATGACTTATATCTTAAGTGTTTTGCAAATGAATATATTGTGTCAGCAGAGCTTAAATTTGCTTTGTGCGTTAAAACACTTCACACGCATCTTACATGTCTGACTTAGGGTAAAAGGAAGGGATATTTCAAGTGTATATGACATGCCTGGTCAGTTAATATCAATTTCTTATTATGGATCGATGACCAATCGAAAGACTGGAATTGGTAATGAAAACCACTGTTCAAATTATCCCAACGATAAGCTACTTATTCCTTAGTCTACTTCCTGTAAGAACGTTTCCTCGTGTTGGTTGTGTTGTTCGACGGGAAAATAATCATTAAAGAGACACATGCAGAAGTGAAAGTACACTTAGACCACAGACAGGTTTGTAAAACAACAGCAGACATTTGTTAGTTACCTGACTGTAAAATAGGCCTCAATACGTGCAAGCTACTAGTTGACTCTGTTCTTTGCCTCTTGGCACAGCCGAATTCGTCGCCTTCGTCCATTGAGCGTTCATGTTTTCCCTTCGACTTTTGCATTATAATTAAGCGTGTTATAATACCCAATAAACGAACGTCTGAAATTGAATAAAATATTCATATTTCAATTATCATCGTTAAAAGCGTCTGAAATTACATGAGCAAGTTAAACATGTTTTAGTCTTCAATGTTCAAAAGTTAAATGTCGTTGCTTCCTCGATAAAACAAACATCAAAAACATGGTAAGGAAATTAAGGTGAATATCCTGTTTGTTGATTTCTTAAGTATCATTGTTACTATGGGGAATCATGTGATATTTGTTCTAGTTTCAAACAGACATTTATATTTGTCGTGAATGATCTAGCAATCGATGTAACATCATTTGCCAGATACTATTATAATTTCAAAAAATTTATTCCTCAAGTGACAAGTTCCGTGTGTTTTATTTACTACATTCCATTTTGATAACATCCTTGAGTTCTGACCGGAACTAGAGACATTTCAAGTATATCAATTGAAACCCTGACATTGTAATCACCATCGACAAGTTATGCGCATAATACAGGAAATAATGATTAATATGATTACATAAAGATACATTACACTTAAGTAGGTGTTAAATATTATGTATTTTGTCAAACTGAAAAGGTTTTGGGTATTTCTGTTATACTTTCAAAAGTTAAACATTTTTAAAGTCAATTGGACTTTTACTTAACAAAAAGCATAGTAGTCTTTCAATTTTTTCTTCTTTGTGTTGAAATGCCACCAACTCACTAAAGTAAGGGAAACTTCAAAGCAGAGGACAGACACTGTTGTAATAACTGCATTTGCTTAGTCATCATTGTTTGTAGAAACATCAAAACCGTACATTTCTGACTGAAATGTAGTCTGTTTATATGGGTGAAAAAATAATCATTTCAATGAATGGATGTCAATTTTTAATTATTAGTCTAGTTTTATAGTTTACATTAAGAATAGCAAATAAAGTAGCATACAAAGAAGTGAAAGTTTCTAAAGATTACACACCAAACCTGATATGCCCACCTAGCACTCAAACTTAACAGGTTTCTGTTGTAACAAAATTACAGTCAGCATCTATATTACACTGCTGTTATCACAGGTATTATCACTTTTATGCAATTACTGCTGTTAATTTATATGCACATTGTTAAATGATTACACGCATACTTAAAATCACAGAAATTATTGCTATAAATATGCCCTTGTATGTGAAAAACCTCAAAAAACCTCATGAAGTGCTTTGAGTTCAAAGACTAATTTCCATTGGGGTCCACAGAAGCAGCTTCAAGCTTTCATAATTTCTTAATTGAGCAGAGAGCAGTTACAAATGTAACAGTGCTTAAAATGAGTCAGAATGTAACAATTAACAGCTCTAAAAATTAGTTACATAGAAATTGAAAGTACTCTTTCTTGTTCTTTAGGAATGCACATCTGTTCTCTTGTGTTCCTTCATATATGATAGACACAGATCAGAGTAAATTTAATGTACATGATTCATCTTCAGTTGTTTATTTTAACATACCACGTTAATGGAAATCACAAACCTTCAGTGAAGTTCTTGGTGGGACATTCAAAATGAATCAGACAGCCTTATTTAGGGTAACCTGTTTTATTACGGCTATTGTACCAGACAGAGCAGACATATATAGTCAAACTGACATTGGATCAGGGAATTAAAAAGGGTTTTTCTTACATTTAAAGCACGAAACTTACTATATCTATAAAAAGAACTTTAATATAGAGTAAATATCTTTATTATATCAGCCACACAGTGTATCATCTAAAACATGACCTAAAAGTTTGGGATTTTACAGTGATTATTACGATAGAAAATTGTTGACCGGGTTTACTCCTTTCTCGTAAAACAATTTAAATAACTTTTAAAAACTTGTAAGATGAACCAGCGGAATACTGACAGTAATTGTTTTGCTAAACAATCTATTCCTGTTTGTTTAGTCTAGTTTCACTTTCGCTACCACGTGCTATATTTTTGGAACAGAAATACACAGCACAACGACTGCAGATTAAATCAAGACACATGTACTATAAACAATGTAAGTGTAATTGCTTACACCATGTTTATATGTTTTGCCCAATACTTGATAAATTGCATAAAAATCAAATGGCATATGTACTTACATCTGCTTCGTTTCCTGTCTCGTCCTTAACGCATTAACCTATATAAATATTCATAACCTAGATAAACACGTTTAGATGCACGTAGGCATCGAATTTTCGTCTTGCCTTGATCGATAAACCTGCTCTTTTGAGGCATGCAAATTGTAAATAAAAGCCCGCGCTGTTTTAAGAAAATATCCAATGGTTTATGCCCAATAAGAATTATGCATGCGACAAGAAACTACACCAACATCAGCGGAATGACTTATCTAGACGACTACCGTGTATTTTCACTTGTCACCTAACATCTCTACAGTTTCGTAAACGTTTTTGTAACCTGGCCTCTCAAAAGAAAATGAGCAACATATTGCATTTTATTTATTACGATCGGAATCATGTGAACTGTTTGTCTATCTGAGCCTTGAAATTCAGCAAGTTTTAAAAGTTTGCACGGTGAACATATTTTCTGTGATGGTAAGAAAAAGAATTTCATCCAATGACCTGTAGTAGCTGGGCCAAAGCGGAGCGATACAATAACAGTGTAACTTGGCCTGGAACCGGTCCCCACTAGTATAGTTAAACAAGCCGAAAAGGGTTTTGGATGTCCCCTCTTTTTGTCCGTCTTCTTGGGTGCAAGATGTAAGAGAACGTGTCATCAGAGGGCAAGTGTTTCGATGTTTACCACTTGCATAGTTGTAGAGTAAGACGGAAACCACACAGGTGGCAGTGCCTTTAAGAACCCGTGATGTCCGCTCTAACGTGTGGCAAAGTCGTAGGTTATTTGTCATTTCCGTCGAACCAGCGCAAAGCTACAACTGCCACATGGAATCGTTCAGGAAGGAGGAATTAAGGCGTAACAAGTAAGATTCTTGCAACTTCTTCAGAACAAGCGTAAAGGAGGCATTTAAACTTACGCGCACATTGCACGCCCGGAATCCATTTGCAATACTGTGCTTTTTTAATTTCCGTATAGCAGGTGCTCAATCGGGAGTTTTAAACTGTAATAGGTTTTTACGATATTGGCCTGTCTTGTGCTCTCCCATGGAACCCGGGTTCATGTACGACTAAAGGATTACGTGTCAATCAGTATTTTAGCGGTGCTAATGGTATAAATCAATTAGCAATAAGAATAAATTATGTGCAAGATCCAATGTTTATTATAAACAAGCCTGAAACGGTGAGTGAGGTCCTCAACCGGTCCTCACCTGTCTACATTTGGCAGGCAGTAGGTCCCTAAACCCGGATCCCCCGTCTTGTTTTTAGTTTAATCATATTTAATTGCATATATTTAAAATATATGTACACACAAACAGACATACGACACAACAAAACAAAAGCAAATGGGTCGGGCCACAAGTTCTATCAACATTAGTGGACGGCCCTTCCCAATAGAAAAGAATAGCAGATTGCTATATTATTAAGGCGACATCAGAAATAAGAACATGTATTTAACTGCATTTACTGTATATCAATTAGTACGACTGATTAATTTTCCTATTGAACTATGGTCACCGTGATGTATTTTGCAAAGACTGAGGTCCGGTCCCCCCTTAGACAAAAGCTTACAATCTAATCCATAGAAAATGACATATTGAAAGGAAAAATGTTGTATATACTTCCTACAGTAAGGAGTGTGACTATGTTACTTAAAGGTCCACTACTAAGCGAAAATTAAGTGACAGTTATTTCAATGGCAATTACATTACCTTATGCAAGACACTAAATAATGAAGATTTGCAGGTTAACATTTACAGAAAGTGTTTGGAACACAAAGAAAAGTATGTGTATTATGTTGAAATCTCAGTGATTCGACAAAATGACTATCCAGGTTTTTTAACTTTGTTCATAATGCATAGAAAAATAATTGTACATGTACTGGAGTTTATTTAGAATTTCTACATACTAACTTTCATTTTTTATTAAAAATAACTTATTTCTGTGTTTTTTAAAGTATATTTGAATTTTCGCTTTCGTTAGTATTGGACCTTTAATCATTATAAAATCGGTTAGAATGCTTAATGAATTTATGTACAGTCTTGTTATGGTTTGAACCAGGGCGACAGCGCCCGAGTTCGAAGTTCATGGCTTCCCGCCCAGAACGCCTATATATTGTTTGATGTGAATGGGAACAGAACGACTTCAACTTCACTGGAGGATTTCACTGGACTGAAGATGAGAAGATGGACTACCTGTTTTGGTACCTGTATGGCAAGGCTTTAGACTTCTGTGCAATAGTGTGAAAAAACAGCCCCTGACATATGAAGTCCTGATGAAGAAACTTGACGACCGATTTAGCGAACACAAAGACCCAGTCTAAGGACGGTCAATGTTTTGTCTAGCCACCCAAAGTACAGGTGAGACGTTAGAAGATGTGGCTGACCGATTACTAACGCTAGTGTCCTGAGCATTTTAAAATCTAACTGACGAGTTCATGAAAGAACAGGCTGTGAACTGTCTCGCCGGGGAATGTTGGACAAAGAAGCAGGCTTTGACGTGTGTATGCCGAATCCAGATACAGTGCAGACTGCTGTACAGTTGGTGCGCTAGTATACCATATGAGCCGGCTCACTCTGCAATTTATGGTAATGAAGATCCCGACAGAAACACGAACAGCAAATGGCTCATGACGGCGAGCCCTGCCGAAAAACCTGAATGGCAGACAGCTCAAGACGCAATATCTGTCCAATAGCATGAGTGGCAGGGATGATTGCAAGTGGCCACTGAGCAGCAGCTTAAAGTCCCATGACCACATTGAAAAGTAGTTCTTATTTTAGCAAGAAAGATGTCTTTCTGTCGGAAATGACCTTTATTTGTACCAAAAACATTCTTAACTATACTTTTTATATCGATGTACATGTAAAAAATATAGAGCAGTATTTCTTTCAATGATATATAATGGCGGCAAGTGTTTAATTGTTTACCCCTTGTATAGTTGTAGAGTTAGGCGGAAACTAAATACCATTGCACGTGTACATGCATATATAGATCCGTGTTTTATCAATCAATTAATTTGAGTTATTTACACTCGGAACTGGCCGAGGCAGTTTGCCTGAGCACAATGACTTCATCGTATTTTTCGAGTTTTATTGTAACTTACAGTGTGAGACAGAAACAACCAACTCGGATCATTTACATTTTGGACCATTACTTCGGACCTATTTTTACAGACACTTCGGACCATATTTATTGGCACTTCGAACCATAAAAATGTATTATAGTAAATTCTTATGTGGCACTTCGAACCATTAGAATATTATTGCAAACTATTATATGACACTATGTACCATGAAATAGTATTGGCAAACAGCATCATTTATCTAAATGTCAATTCCAACTTTTTCGTCTTGCTATCGTAGTTGACACTAAATCACTAGAAACTGAAAACCCTAAATTGTGGTTATTTTTGATATTTTAGAAAATGACTTCACAAGTTTTAAATTTGCAATTTGCGCAACTGGTATTTGCTTTCAAAACATTGACCAACTCAGAGCAGGGCAGTTAAGGAATTACTTGAAAATAATATTTTAACAAATTTCTTAACCCATTATAAGGTGGCATTTACACATAACTGAATACTGTGGTTTTAATAAATATATTTAAAACAAAACCATTTTACATGTACATGTATAATATTGCACACCGACTCATATGAACTATTTCTTTCCGCGCACCAACAGATACTGGAATGTCCTGCCGTATAACATCAACGCCAGTTTAAGTCTCCGTGCATATCGGCGATTTGTATATATTTTTCATTTTTGATGTAATGCCTCCAGTAAAAAGTGCTAAAAATATAAACCTTCAAAATAACAATATTGTAAACATGAAAAAATCCATATATCAATAGTTTTCCTTTTAACACTAATCGAAACTTCTAACGCCCCTTACTATATGTTGTGCAATTAGTCAACTAGTTCTAAAATTTAGAACATATCACAAACATCATATCTCCAAAAAGACTGCAAACTTTTAAACAATTTCGAAATCACCTCAATGATCTGGACTATCCTATTGTCTGAACGCAGTCGTAAGGGGGTTTGGGGTTTTTTTTTTGGGGGGGGGGGGGGGGAAATTGGCCCCAACACTCCCGCCGGGTGGATGTTTCTTTTAAAATTTGGGGAATTCTCCGATTTTGTCAAGTCGGATTACAATCGTGACTATGTCGTGACAGATTATGCTGTATCGGATCAAAATCATAACAATGTCCTGTGTTGTCTGGACGGTGTCCCGTGGAACAGGCATGGTCTAGAGATAAATGTGTTCACATTTTAATAATAAAGTTTGAATTTCCAGCCACGAATCACAGTTTTAACCGAGAATGGTCATATCAAGGACGACAGTAAAATCCTGAATGTGTGACTGAGGCGTAAGAACGGCAATAAATCCTGAATGTGTTACTGAAGCGTAAGGATGGCAATAAATCCTGAATGTGTGACTGGGGCACAAGGACGGCAATAAATCCTGAATGTGTAGCTGAAATAAATCCTGAATGTGTGACTGGGGTTTAATGGGTGACTGAGGCTTAAAGGATTTCGAAGGATGTACAACACTTTTTTAACAGAATTATGGACAATTAAGTGTTCGGACAGATGAACAGACAGTAAGCCAAGAGTAAAATTGATTTGTCAATCCATATCGAACTTATAAAAAATGAGATAGAGACTACTCACCTGTGGTAGTAAATTGAAAACATCCACTTGGAAAAATGAAAATTACTGTAGTAGATTTTTTTCGGCGAGGCCGTATTAGCTCGCTTTTGACCGGAAGTTTAGAACTGTTCAACCGCCAATGAAATGACAAGTAGAATGTATAACATTTTTAAAAATATGAAATTTACGCTGTAAGGCACTTTCGGATTGGATAATACCGAATGAGAATAGACAATAAAATACTCTTGCGTTTTCAGTATTTCTTGAATGGGTTACTAATTTAAGTACGTAAATAATTCGTATCTATCAACATTATAATGTTGTTACATCCAAATTAATGTTAATTATAATTGTAGAGTACTTATACTTTCTCGGCCAGTGAATAACGGTCAATAATTCGAGTAGCATATTTATAAGAAAAACAAGGCTAAAGTTTGTTTTCCTGATACACATGTCGCGATAGATATTTAATTACTATACATGTATATAAGAGAGATAGATTCATTGAACTCATTTAAATATAACTTAAAGAAATTTTTATTACACTTGCAATGTTCAATAATATATTAATGTGTTGGATACATGTGATACATGTCTGTATGACATGAATACTATGTATGTTAATGTTTTAGATTTTTACTTTTAATTGTATTGTTACTATAAATGCCATTTAAAAAATACAAGAGACAGTAAAAAATGACATGTTTCTCAACTTCTAAAACACTTATTCCTAAGCTATGGCAATGTAAACACTTTCTTGATTCAAGTTGTACATTAGTATATCTACCAATTTCAATATTTATTAACTTTAGTGCAGTTCCACTTCTAAATTTTGCTAACAACAATAGGGTTCTACTTCATAAGTGTGTTTGAATTTTCTATAGAATCTTAACTTATTCTGGCCTTCACCTCTTTGAACATTGAATCTATTGATTTCTTGGTACCAGGAATTTTTGTATACCTAAAATTTATCTGAAAGTACTTTGTCTGAGATGAATGGCTTACACATAAATGTATCTGTACCGGTACAACCATCTAACTCGTACTTTCAAACATATTACAAATTACAATTATTGAAGCACCAGTTTCTACAATTTCTACCTTTACATTTGTCCTATTTCTATTCATATTAACAAGTCTGCACCATTGATAAATAATACATTTCTTTATTTTACAGCTCATTGGTGTCTAGCCTATATCTCCATTAACAGCTGCATTCAGCGTATACTTTCCTACGTTTAAAAAATACCTAGCTGCCCTATGTTGAACTGCATTTATGCAAATGAATTCTTTATTTCCCCATATTGAGGCTCCATATCATATTATGTTATAGCTGGCACAACAGATGCCTCAAATAATTTTGTGAATGCTTCATATGGGAAACCTCCAACTGCTTTTGATTTATCAATAAGTAGTCCTAGAGCCCTATTAGCTGACTGTGCAACTGTTTTAGCTGTTACTGTATAATTCAAGTGTTCTGTTAAAACTATGCTTAGGTACTTGTACTGTGAAAGATACTTCATACTTTCATTACCACATTTAAATAAAAAATACATCTTCCCACAGACTCATTTCTAAAATGAACATTATTTGATTTACTGACATTAATAGACATTTTGTTTTCTTTACACCAAGTGTTAAGTTCATTCAACATACACTATACACTTCAGATATTCCACATTTTCTGCCATTAAAACAATATCATCTGCAAACAGTAAGATTGATACATTTTGACCTTCTATGACTAAACCTTTTCCAAGGGCATCAATTTTGGTTGCCAGATCATTGAAGTATACATTAAAGAGCATTGGGGACAATGAACAACCTTGTTTTAATCCAGTTTTAAAGAGAACCAGTCAGTATTAAAGCCATTTATTCTAACTGAACGAACCACATTATCATAGATATACTGTATAGCTTTAAATAACTGATCATTAATTGGAGTATCACTTAGTTTACTCCATTGAATATGACGGTTAACTGAATCGTAAGCTTTACGTAAATCAATGAACGCACAGATATATTTGTTAGTGTTGAGAGATGAACTATCGTACTTCTATTCTTTCTGAACCCATTTTGACATTCAAACAGAACATTTTCTGATACAATGCATGCTGTTAGTTTCTCGTTAAGCAAGAAACAATAAATTTTATATACAATATGTAATAGTAATATCTCTGTAGGACAAAGGGTCATAGATGTTACTAGTAAAACTCTTAGGAATTGGGTTTAATATACTTTTGCCCCAACTCTTTGGAATTTTTCCTTTACTGTAGCAATAATTAAACAACTCATGTAGACAGTATATAACATGTTCATTTTTAATGCATCCACTAGTAACTCATCATATCCCATAGCTCTGTTCTTTTTAAATTGAATCCGGTTCCGGATCCGTTTTACACCTGGCTCAGACGATGATAATAGTCATTGTTTGTTTGGAAAGCAAATTAGACATGAACACTTAGTAAACAAACAAAAAAGAATCACCGGTATCCTGGTATTTACACGTTGAATGTACTTATTTACTTGTTAAGCACTTGAGTTCTTATAAAAAAACTGTTCTAGAGAAAGAAAACATAGTACTGACATTACTGACTGCGTCATGTTAATTTGTTATTTTAAAGATTTTCGGATAATTTCCTTTTCGGATATGCTTAGTTTCCAAATATTTGAAGCTATTTTACTGATTTTATAGGTTGACATTTTAGACTTGTTTGCCTTCTACGTCTCACTACTATGTTCCCATGCATGTAGAGACATCACAAACAGATATTTGTGGGCACTTGCGTATGCAATTAAATGCTTTTATGATTTATTTTTTACATGATAAGATTAGGTTTAATACATGCTAACACAACTCCAAGTTCAATTTACGTACCTACGTACTCATATCAATCAGTGAAAAATTAAAATATGGTAACTGCCGTAACAAATGGAACCCTTCGACAAGGAAGATCGGTGAATTTTATCAGGTTAGGAACAAGGTTAGGTTAAAACAGGCTGGTTACATTGCCCAGTCATGATTTAAAGCCCAATCAAGCTTTTATTGCCCAATTGAGCTAAAATAATGATAATAAACTAAGAATTATATAAACATTTCAAGAAATATTTAATGAGTCACCTTGAAAGTCCTACATTTCTTCTGCTGGTGTTCCCAGTGTTGGCAGTCAACATATTGACCAGACCGGTCATCAATACTGGTTAAAACCTTAAAATGGTCAATTGAAAAATTATGTCTATTATAATTTAAACACTCAAATCTTCCTTAGGTTACTATCTTAACTATCATAGTAACTTTATAGCTTATTCATGTTAATTTAAACATAAAATAATTATATTTACCATTTAATATGTTGTTGAGAATAATGTTTTTTCACTGAATCCAAATGAATTATACTGTGGTCAATTCAAAACTATAGGTCTAAGAGACTGATAAACTGCAGAATTCATTGTATATAAGATCCCTGATAACTGTCAGGACAAATGCAGTATTTGTTATCAAAACAATTGGACCCCTTTAATCAGAGGTGTTATTCACACCTAGACTGCCCTGATAGCAATTAACCTGCCACACTTCACACTAGAGTAATTCCAGTAAGACAATGTCAACAGTATGTTATCAGTTTAAGTAACATCATAAAGAAACAGCACTGTCACAGTTCAAAGAGTGTTTTGTATCAACTGACCAGAATCTCAAACAGCATGTATTTTCCTCACTACGGAGCTATGGAACAGAGACATAAACATAGCACTAACTTTAACTTATTTATTTGAATTCTTTTATTTTATTTACTTGACTTCTAAATTGGATATTTTACCTAAGCACTTCAAGAAAATATTCAATTGACCACCAAGAATGACGAATTGACCACAGTATTGGCCGTAATATACCTAACACTGTAACAGCCAATATTAAATCACATTGCCTGGCCATTTGGAGGTATTGGCCAGTTGATTTAACTCACTGTCATCTTTATCATCAATTTGAAGTATAAGTTAATTTTTATGCGCCCCTGGAAGAAGAGGGGTATATTGGTTTGCAGATGTATGCCGTCCATACGTCCGTCTGTCCATATACCAACTGGTTTTCGGATGATATTTGAGAACCCTTGGGCCTAGGATCTTGAAACTTGATGTTGAAGTTGGTCATGACCAGCAGAGGAACCCTATCGTATTTGATGTTAGTATGTCAAAGGTCAAGGTCACAGCAACCCTGAAATGTAAAACATTTTCCAGACAATAACTCGAGATCGCTTGGGCCTAGGATCTTGAAAACTTGATGTGGAGGTTGGTCGTGACCAGCAGAGAAACCCTATTGTTTTTAAGGTCAGTAGGTCAAAGGTCAAGGTTACAGTGACCCGGAATAGTAAAACGGTTTCTGAACTTGATGTGGAGGATGGTCATGACCAGTAGAGGACCCCTATTGATGTAGAGGTTAAGGTCACGGCGACCCGTAATCGTACAATGGTTTCCAGACAAGAACTTGCGTGAGCCTAGTATCATGAAACTTGATGTGGAGGTTGGTCATGACCAGCACATGACTCCTAATCATTTTAAGGTCAGTAGGTCATAGGACACAGTGACCCAGGGTAGTAAAACGGTTTCTGGACAATACCTTGAGAATGGGTCAGCCTATCATCTTGAAACTAGATGTGGAGGTTGGTCATTACCAACAGATTATCCCTATTGATATTGTGATCAGTGGGTCAAGGTCACTGGGACTTCTTTTTTTTAAGGTAACATTAATTTTTTTCGGCCAATTTTTTTTTAGCTCACCTGAGCTGGCTCATGAGCTATTAGGATCGATGAATGTCCGTCGTCCGTCCACACTTAGTTCGTTAACACTCTAGTGGTCACATTTTTGCCTCAATTGTCACGAAACTTGGTCAGGATGTTTGTCCCAGTAATTACTCGGACGAGTTCGAATATGGGTCATATTGGATGGAAAACTAGGTCACATGACCCAAAAATTGAAAAATCTTGTTAAGGCTCTAGAGGCTACTGTTTCAGTCCAAATATCCTGGCAATTTGTCAGAAAGGTTGTTTGGTTGATTTCTAGCTCAAGTTTTAATATGGGTCACCTGGGGTCAAAAACTAGGTCACACAGCCCAAATATGGAAAAACCTTGTTAACACTCTAGAAGTTACATTTTCAGCCCAAAATTTGTCAGAAAGGTTGTTTCGATGATTTCTAGCTCAAGTTTCAATATGGGTCATCTGGGGTCAAAAACTAGGTCGCAGAGCCCAAATATGGAAAAGCCTTGTTAATACTTTAGAGGTAACATTTCCAGCCCAAATATCCTGGAAATTTGTCAGAAAGGTAGTTTCAATGATTTCTAGCTCAAGTTTGAATATGGGTCATCTTGGGTCAAAAACTAGGTCACAGAGCCCAAATATGGAAAAACCTTGTTAACACCCTAGAGGTAACCTTTTCAGCCCAAATATCCTGGAAATTTGTCAGAAAGGTTGTTTCGATGATTTCTAGCAACTTTGTTAAAAGCAGTTGTACTCGGGTGAGCGATAAAGGGCCATCATGGCCCTCTTGTTTTATTGAGGCACGATTGAATTTTTTTTATGAAAAAATATGAAAAAAATGCATACAATACTATTTTTTTTTCAAACTTGCTTTGTCATTACCAGTGGATAACCCCTATTCATTTTCAGGTTATTAAGTCATATGCGAATTTCACAGTGACTTTTACTTAAAAAGCTGTTCCTTGCATAGTTCAACTTATGCACCAAGGGGGGCATACCTGTTATACAAACAGCTCTTGTTTGCATTAAAATGACTAAAAATTATCAGAAAACATTTAATTGACTGCCAGTCGACCAGTATTGACCACTTTTGGAGTATTGACCATGGCGGTTTTAACCAGTTAAAACCGGGGGTGGTTGTTGACCCTTGTTATCAACATCTACTTTTTCTCAAAATAAAACTTTCAGTTTTTTGCTCAAAAGGCTTTGGTTATTTCCTATTTAAAAATACATGCAAAGTGAAAGTAAAATGCTTGAATTCTGGCACAAAAATGATGTTGCTGATTATAGTTTTGGGTGATGTTGGCCTCTAACATAATGAAGTTGGCCTTTTCTGGTCATCTTAAGTTTGGTAAATGGGGCTTTTGGTGATCATGTCTTGTCCATAGTCCTGCTTGCACTTTTTATATCACATCCAGTCACATTAAGTAATGATGTATTTCCACTTGATTATAACTGCCAGATTAGTCAATTTCATGTGTCCACATCAAAATCAAACTGTCCAAGTCCATCAAAATTGATTTAAGGTTTTTATCTTCATAATTATGGTAAATACGGGCCTAATACCCTGCTGGTTTCACAATTTAAAGCATACAATAGGTTAAGAGAAGGTTAGTGATGGTACCAGTACATGCAGGTTGGAGACCAGTAAATTTTCAGCAATATGCAGTGCTGTTAATAGAATGAATTGTGTGTCTGAGTCATGATTAGTTTACTCTACAGGTATTTCGTAGTTTGTGCTAAATCACTAAACATTTCTGATAAATTTAAACTGAAAGAATCTTTTTTATCGCCATGCATGCCAAAAAAGGTAAACATAACTGGTGTGTTTACAGTCTTAAAACACTGCACCTAGCAAAACTGTTCTCTCATATCTTTAGTCATTCACAATAAGTGGGACTTTTTGACCGGAACCTCATCAACATGATCACTGATCAGTTATATTAAACATAATGCAAAGTCAAGAGACACAGAACTGCCTAAAAAATGGAAGCAAATTGTGTAAGCCAGTCTGAAGGCAAGTAGATTCATCTATAATTAATTTATTATCATATATATTTCTTCAGCAAAGTGGGAGATGGAAATATACAGGTGTCGAAAATGTAGTCAGAATCTTAGTGTACAGAATGCTGTGATCAAAGAAATTGAAGGTACATGTTCTTTTAAAGGGACATACCCTATAACAGATTACAAATTAAATAACCTCCAAAACATAAATAATCGTTGAAGAATCTTTGGAAGTACTATAACTTAACCTTAAAGTTTCAGCTATGCATTCTAGTCAATCAGTGGTTTAAAATATGCTGCAGTACCGTAAACTATGGAACAGTTTTGATGCAAAAATTACATTGAGCCTTCTGACATCCCATCTTGCATTGTTACGTGTGTATTTGTCCATCTGATATTACATGTTTCTTTTTTATATGTTCTATGCTTAAAACTGGAGAAATGATTACACCTTTCTGAGAGATGAATTGTTGTATTCTACATTATTTCATGTATCAGTGTTCTGTATTTGCTATCCGATTAAACTGAACTTATATTTAAAGATGATTGACTGAATGGTCGAAATTAAGTTGAACAACCTGACTGCATTGTTTGACTGTCGTTCATACCCTCATCATAACATTCTATAAATGATACTGGATCGAAATGCAATAACTGCGTTTGTCATACTTGAAATGTATGATTTTAACATCTTTTAACATATTAGCCAACTGCTAATATAGTCCAGTATATCTACGTTATACTGATATAGGCATAATATATCTAAGCTAAACAACGCATGTCAGTTGGACGAACAGTGGACGTCATTGAAACGCACTATTGAAAAAGTGCACTCACATTATTACACCAGATGGCGCGCTTGCATAATCATCGACAATTTTCTGCACCTACGTAATAATCCATTCTTTAAGGAGAATAATGTCTTGGGGAGATATATTGTTTTTGCCATGTCTGTCCGTCCGTCTGTCCGGCAAAATAGTGTCCGCTCCATATCTCCTAAACCCCTCGAAGGATTTTCATGAAACTTGGGTCATATGTTTACCTCAATTATGCGATGTGCAGAGCTTGTTTACAAAATGTGCCGGCTCAAGGTTAAGGTCACAGTTCGAGATCAAAGGTCATATGACTATATTCAGTGTCCACTCCATATCACTTGAACATTTTGTAGGATTTAAGAAGAACTCAACACAATTCTTCACCATACTGACACGATGTGCAGAGCGCATGTAACAACCACCTTGGTTCAAGGTCAAGGTCACTGTTACTAAAAATAGAAAAAAATGGTGCCATTGGGGAGACATGTTTTCATGACAAAAACAACCATCTAGTTCAGGACTGCGACTGATATTAGTTTAATGACATTAAATTAGTGTAGGTTGTGACCCTTTGTATTGAACTCGCCATTTGTCAGGCATTTACAAGAAATGTCGTTTGAAAACATCATTTTCACTGTTTGGGGTGGAAGTCTTCATATATAAACCAAGTTCGATTTCTACAACCCATTCTGGTAGCCTTTTCCCTAGATGGTTGTTTTTGTTACAAAACATATGTCTCCTCCATGGCAGTTTGTCAATAATCATGCTGAAATATGCTAAAATAACACAAACATCTATTTTTAGTAATGATACATAAGTTACCCCAAGCTTCCTTTCCATGTAAGCTACACACAGACCAAGTTTCATTGCAATTGGTGACTCCAAACGAGTTATTGAGCAGAAACAATTTTTCTATTTTTAGTAACTGACCTTGACCTTGAACTAATATGTTTGTTACATGCGCTTTGCCAACGTGTCAATATGGTGACGATTTGTGTTGAGTTATTCTTAAATCCTACAAGGGGTGCATGAGATATGGAGTGGACACGAAATATAGTCATATGACCTTTGATCTCTGTGACCTTGACCTTGAGCCGGCGCAGTTAGTTCATGGGTTCTGCACATCGCGTAGTTGATGTTAACATCTAACTCAAGTTTAATAAAAAATCTTCGAGGGGTTAAGGAGATACAGAGCAAACACGAAATACAAGGCTCAAACCTTTGACCTTGAACTGTTACCTTGAGCAGGTGTCATGGGTTCTGCACATCGTCTAGTTGAGGTCAATATCTGACCCAAGTTTCATGAAAATCCTTCAAGGAGTTTAGGAGATGTGGAGCAGACACTATTTTGACGGACGGACAGACGGACGGACAGACATGGCAAAAACAATATATCTCCCCCAGACATAATTCTCCTAAAAGTACGGATAATTACGTAGGTGCCGAAAATTGTCGATGATTATGCAAGCGCCATCTGGTGTAATAATGCGAGTGCACGTTTCAATAGTGCGTTATGACATGCATTGATTCTCAAACTGACATGCGTTGTTTAGCTTAGATATATTATGCCTATTTCAGTATAACGTAGATATATTGGTCTATATTAGCAGTTGGCTAATATGTTAAAAGACGTTAAAATCATACATTTCAAGTATGACAAACGCAGTTATTGCATTTCGATCCAGTATGATTTATAGAATGTTATGATGAGGGTATGAACGACAGTCAAACAATGCAGTCAGGTTGTTCAACTTAATTTCGACTTTTTACTCAATCATCTTTAAATATAAGTTCAGTTTAATAGCAAATACAGAACACTGATATATGAAATAATGTAGAATTAAACAATTCATCTCTCAGAAATGTGTAATCATTTCTCTAGTTTTAAGCATAGAACATAATTATCAAAAAGAAACATGTAATATCAGATGGACAAGTACACACGTTACAATGCAAGATGGGATGTCATAAGGCTCAATGTAATTTTTGCATCAAAACTGTTCCATAGTAAACCATTCAGTAATTTATGTAAAGTTGTTGTACAATTTATGGATGGATGCGATTTATTACAGAAGGCCTCTATATTGGTTAATTGTGGTAAAATGAGGCATTTTTTTGCCATACATGTAGGTTCTTCTTTGAAATTGTATTTATTTATCATTTTACATTCATTGAATCTATGTTTCGAGAATATAATCGGCTAGGTGTAGGATATGTCCCTTGAAGATATTTGACACATGATTTTTTAAATGTGATAGACAAAAAAAGAATACATTAATTGTTCTTTTCTTGACCTTTTAGATCTTGAAATAGCATACAAGTTTTGTGATGCAAGTAGACTTGACTTGGACACATTAGTACTTATCAAACTTTATTTTTGGAAGTGAAAACATTCAGTTGAAAGGATATTTTAAACCACTAGTAACAGAGAGCAGGCCAGTGACATACTCAAGGCATATTTCTATGTCAGGAATTGTCAAATAAAACCAGTAAGTTATCTTTTAGGTTGTAAGGACTGGAACTCCAGCCAGTGCAGTGTACTATATCTAGATGTAGACTTGTGTCCTCCATGGATTGTAGCATCTGTGAAGCAGGTAAATTGATTAAAAGTGAAATGTGAAAGCCATGCTCTGCTGAATTGAAGTGTATGTAATTGTGTTTGAGGCAATGTGCAGTTTTTGTAGCTCTACTGGACAAAGTCCAGCATAGCTTATGAAATGAATTTCATGAAACTTTCTCAGAAGGTTGCCCCCCTGGTTTTTTTTTTTTTTTTTTTGGGGGGGGGGGGGGGGGGGGGGGGGTTTTTTTTTTTTTTTTTTTTTATTTTTTTAAAGATTTTCACAAAACTTTCTAAGAACAGTCCAGTCACACCAGCACAGGGATAATAGCCTTTTTGGGCCTCATGTTTTTCTTACAAGTTCATATACATTGTATAGCCATTGTACATGAACATTTTCTAGTGTTACTAATTTGTTTGCATTTTGGGGATAAAAATATGTTATTTAGAAAATTGCATGTTGTAAATTTTGTAATAATGAATATCATAGATTGAGTTGAAAGCTAAGGACAGCTTCCTTAAAATGTCTCTCCTTTACATGCAAATACATACATTACTTATACAGATCTGCTTTTTATCAGAATACTGTTTTGCAGGCAAGTTGGATTAAAGGGAAGTTACTCTGTCCAAAATGTAGAGGGAGGTTGGGATCTTTTGACTTTGTTAATCACTGTAGATGTAAGCAGCAGCACACTCTTCCTGTGATACATTTGCTTAAGGACAGAATTGATGAGGTTCAGAAAAGGTAAACCTTTCAACAATTTAAAACTGATACAGTCAAGCCTGTGAACAAAGACAGCAATGGGAAGAAGCTTTGGTGATCTTTGTTGACATATAGTCTTTATTCACAGGTGTTCTTTGTATACGGGTGTTCTTTGTTAACAAAAGGTCTTTATTCACAGGTGTTCTTTGTAGACAGGTGTTCTTTATTCACAAGTGTTCTTTGTGGACAACTGTTCTTTGTGGACAGATTGTCTTTATTCACTGGTGATCTTTGTGGACAGATGTTTTTTATTGCCAGGTGGTCTTTATTCACAGGTTTTCTGTGTGGACAGATGGTCTTTATTCACAGGTGTTCTGTGTGAACAGATGGTCTCGATTCACATGTGTTTTTTATGCCCCCGAAGGGAGGCATATTAAAATCGCACCGTCCGTCTGTCCGAGCCCGCATATGGGCATATATTGGGTACTATATCATTCATTCCGTCGGGTAGCCAACAAAAAAAGGGGCACATGTTGGGTACTTTTAATACTTTATATAGTGCCTTGTTGGCTTAGTAACTTTCTTATCATAGGAGGCAATGGAAAGTACCCAACAAATGCCCATTTGTAGGGTCGTCTGTCCGCGATACTTAGGTGGCTATAGGGGGTATAGGAACAATAGGTAACAGTAAATACTCTTTGATGTCATTCATTCCGTAAGCTCTTATAGGTGGCTATGTTTTCTCTTACGTGGCTAAAAAGAACAATGGAGAGAACAATAGAGTTGCCACAGAAGATCCATATGTTAGGGGGACGGTCGCCGCGCCGCTGTGCCACTCACTAAATTCGTGTCCGGGCTGTAACTCTGTCAGGCATTGAAGGATTTTAAAATAACTTGGCACACATGTCTAGCACATCAAGACGACGTGTGGGGGGCAAGGGACCCACATCCCTACCTCAAAGGTCAAGGTCACACTTGGAGTATGAAGGTTATGGATTCCTCTATATATGCACACATTCGTGTCCGGACTTTAACTTTGTCATGCATTGAAGGATTTTAATATAACTTGGCACAAATGTCTAGCACATCAAGATGACGTGTTGCGTGCAAGACCCACGTCCCTAGCTCAAAGGTCAAGGTCATACTTAGAGTTTGAAGGTAATGGATTCCTCTGTATATGCATATATGCACACATTCGGGTCCGGACGTAACTTTGTCATGCATTGAAGGATTTTAAAATAACTTGGCACAAATGTCTAGCACATCAAGACGACGTGTCGGGTGCAAGACTCATGTCCCTAGCTCAAAGGGTCAAGGTCATACTTAGAGTTTGAAGGTAATGGATTCCTATATATGCATATATGACACACATCGTGTCCGTGACTGTAACTTTGTCATGCATTGAAGGATAAATTTAAAATAATTTGACACAAATGTCCAGCACATCAAGCTGGCGGGGTCCGTGCAAGACCCACATCCCTACCACAAAGGTCAAGGTCACACTTACAGTTTATAGGTAATGGAATCCTGTATATATGCATACATTTGTGTCCGGACTATAACTTTATCATGCTTTGAAGGATTTTAAAATAACTTGGCACAAATGTCTAGCACATCAAGCGGATGTGCAAGACCCAAGTCCCTACCTCAAAGGTCAAGGTCACACTTAGTGTTTAAAGTAATGGAAAACTGTATGCATGGTTACTCTGTCATGCATGGAAGGATTTTAAAATTACATAGCACATTTATTGAGCACATGGAGAGGACACAGACTGTGAGGCACCTCTTTTGGGGGCATTCGTCACTTGTGAGGACAGCTCTTGTTGTTGACAGATGGTCTTTATTCACAGCTGTTTGTTGTTGGCATATAGTCTCCATTCACATGTGTTCTTTGTAGACAGGTGTGTTTGTTCACAGATGGTCTTTATTCACAGATGGTCTTAATTCACAGATGTTTTTTGTAGACAGATGTTTTTTGTTGACAAATGGTCTTTATTCACAGGTGTTCCTTGTGGCTAGGTGCTTTATTTTGACATGTGGTCTTTATTTACAGGTGTTATTTGTTTACAGGTGTTTTTGATGACAGATGATCTCTATTCAAAGTTGTTCTTTGTGGACAAGTGTTCTTTGTTGATAGATGGTCTTAATTCACAGATGTTCTTTGTGGACAGGTGTTCTTTGTTGACAGATTGTCTTTATTCACAGGGGTTCCTGCAATAGCTGAAAAGTACAAGGTTTTCTCCCTGCTCGTCTTTATTCAAAGGGTGATCTTTATTCACAATGTGATCTTTATTCACAAAGTGATCTTTATTCACAGGGTGATCTTTATTCACAGGTGGTCTTTGACACAGGTTTGACTGTACATGTTGTTTTTTTCTCTTAAAGACATACATGAATTTCCCATCATTGTATTTGAGGGTACCAAATATTCAATAGACAGCAGTTCCTTTGACTAATGGCACACTTTCGGTTGAGGGTTTGTCTAATGTTATGTTAGCTTTCATAATATTTATATAAATACATCAGCTACATATTTACATATTCTATTCTAAAACTAGTACTGCTGATTTGAGTTAACTAGCAACAATCTAGTTCTTCATAGCTGTAACTTGCAGAACAACAAGATCTCCTCAGAGATAAGACCCCGTTGCTAGATACATGCATACACAATAGATTACACTCATTGCATAAAAAGATATAGCTCATATGTTCTGGAAAAGATTTACTCCTTACATTATTTTAATGAATTTTACACAAAAATACTGGATTGTTCTGGAACATTACTGTCACATTGTCCTTGATGAACTGTACATTATTTCATATTTGGCACATGTACTATACTTTTTAGGGTCAGTATATCCCCACCCAGTCAAAGACCTCATTACAGAGATGTTATTAACATGCAAACGACAGCTATTACAAACCAGTGCTCTGCTTCTGGTGATACAGTTAGCAGAGCAGCAGAAGACAGTAAGAACAAACACAGTGTATCCAAGCCTGTAAAAGCAGACTCAGAGATTCATTATCAGAATACCAGAAGTCTTTCAGAAAGTTTGGAAGTGAACTGTTTGAATATAAACCATAGACAAACACCTGAGAACTGCTGTGGACAGGTGGATTCATTTGATGATGTGGGAGAAGCCGATGTGGAAAATCTGTCCAACCTTGATGATTGGTCAGAAGCTGGGGTATCAGGTTATAACAGATTTGATGTGTTGAGTGTAGAAGAGAATGAACCAATGAGGACTGGAGGAGAAACTATTGTAACCACTGTAACACTAGAGCAAGCTGGAGAGGTAAAGGATGTATTAACTTTTGTTACATTGTATTAGTGTTGCTCACTTTCAGTTGTACGCCAGGTCACCATTTTTCTTCAAACAAAATCTCCGCAGAAACCACAGGCCCAGTGTTGATAAAACTTGGTACGGGATGCTCCTTGCATGAAGCTCTATCTAGTTGTTCAAAGAATTCTATTCCATACAAAACTCTGGTTGCTGTAGCAACAAATAGGCAAAACTTCAAAAATTTTCTTCTCAAAAACCTTCAGGCCTTCAGAGCAATGTCTTAATAACCTCTGCCAAGATTGTTGAAATTATGCCCCGGACTCTCACTCTGGGGGTAATTGTTTAATATAGGCTTATATTGGGATGTTTTACAATATCTCTTCTCCATGATTTTGCAAAGACTAGAGCTTAGATATTTAGTGTTTATGGTTATCTAGTGGTCTAGTAGTTTTTCCCAAGAAAAGAAATGAAATGGATGTCACATGGTGAGTGATCACAATAGCTCACCCTAAGCACAAGTGCTCAGGTTAGCTAATAATTAGCCTAATAATGATATATACATGTATGATTAATGTCATTTGACCCTTTCATTTAAAGAGATTGCACTCAGGTGTGTGATATATGGCCATTATGGCTCTTTTGCTATGCTACTGGGAGTTCTGATTTATTGAAAAAGGAAATTTATAGCAGTAAAATATGGTTCAACATAAGAGCAAAAATGTGTTTGTTTTAAATTTCTATGGAATAAAATGCAAGGTGTAAATAAGTTGTATGAACTTATGGCAGCTTATTCTGCCTTTACAACTAGTGCAGATCATGATCAACCTGCACAGCATTGCAGTCTTGTCATACTTCACTGTTCTGTTTTAGTCCATACATTTTTGTATGAGCACCTCTTTCAGCACTAAATTAAGGGATGACTGCAAAACTGTAGCAAGTCCTTAATTTCATATATTGAATGACAATGTACTACAGTTTTGCGGTCAACTCACGAAATGGTACTGTCCAAATAGAAAAGTAAATTTTAGAATTTTAGTAGAATCAGGGTTAAGTGTCTTAGACATTTGATAATTGTTGACTAGGTAACCTTCCAGATGTGATACTTTGAATCTTTTACAGGAGCCTTACATTCCGCCGGAGCTTACTTGTGCTGTATGTTTAGAGATGTTCTGCCGCCCGCATTGCTGTGAGCCCTGCGGTCATATGTTCTGTGAACATTGTTTACGTCAGATTTGCCGACAGACTCCCACCTTAACTCCATGTCCACTGTGCAGGAATATTATTCGCAAATGTGTTTTTCAGAATGGTATGTTCATTAAGCAGAGAATTCAGTGTATGTTTTATATTTCTAATGCAGACATGTTGTCCAAACGTCCCTTACATGGAGCAGATGCTGTTCTAAGAAATAATAATTGTTTTACACAAAGTCTGAAGTCCTAATTCTAGCAATAATTTCAATATCAAATTACCAAGCATAGATTTATTTTGTTTAATCAACAGTTATTAGCTTTTTAAGCCAAGTTGTTGGCCACAGAAAAGTCTTGTCATTATGATGCACAATTAGTAAACTACAGGACAGGGTACACTTTCCAATTCAGCCATTTTAGGTGTGCCCTTTGGTAATATACCAATAAAGCCATGTGTGCCCCAGTCCACCAAGCTGTAATTATACATTTGTATGCAAATAACTTTACTCTGCATTGTGAAAAGGAAAGGCAGCTTGTAGAAAAACTTTGGGACTGTTCCAGAATCTAGATGATATAGTGAAATCGAAAATGTCACCATGCCACACAGTAAGACTTAGTACTGTTTTTCTTTAGGAAACAGACCAAGTAAATTTTACAAGTACAGTACAGTATTTTTTAACTTTCAAAATCAAATAAATTCTGATGAACAATCTGTACTATAAGTAGAAATATCTCTAAATTTTAACTTCTTTTCTCACATTTTTTTAGATCTGACAGAACGTATTCAAATGGAGTTCAAAATACAGAGCAAACAAATACGTCATGAAACAAGGAGCAAGAGAATTGAGAAGTATCCATTGCCAGGATGTACGCCTAATCGGTATGCACAACATTTACAAAACCAGAGAAGACTAAGAAATACAAGACCACTGGCACACAGAAATGAACAGACATTTATTATTACTGTTTGTTTGCAAGAGATTCTTGTGAGACTTGCATGGTTGTTATTGCTGTTCTTTCTTCATAATATTTTGTTACACCTGGACGGTTGGTTCATGTGGAATTTATACGCTGAATACTCTGTGAATTTCAATCAGTTTTTATGGACACTGACATGTAAACTCATCCTGTTTGGAGTGATCTATTGTGTCAAGAAATGTTTTTATATAAATATGCAGAATCAGTTTATGGGGCAGGCTGTTTTGTTTGTATTTATATTTTCTGTGTTATGGGATTGTAGTTCCTGGATTCAGTGTGCACTTAATATGATAGTGCTGGGATCTTTGTTTCTCTGATATGACATTTCTGTGCCTCTGCTATTGATTCACTGTCTAACATGGCGCTTGTTTTTAATCATATTTGAAAGGACTTTACTTTCTATGATGTGCAACGTATATCTCTGACTGTTTACAAAATTTGATAAAACGAAAATACCACAAAAAGACCACCCAGGTCAATCTAACATTCACTTGTTTTCCTGCAACAGGGAATTCTCCATGGCTTCTGTAAAGTTTTTGAAGCCAATTTCAATATAAGAAAATGTTTGGTGAAAATTCCAATTTTCTTTAGTTTTGCATCTTTAATGGACAATATTGGAGGCATGAACTTACAGATAAATGCTATTCTTTGACATTGTTAAAGATTAAATGGTTAAAAGATTTAGCAAGTAGTTTTTTTTTGCACTTTTACCAACATACTAGTATGTTTTATTTTTAGATGTCTGCATTTTCTGTTCCAGCACTCTACACTGGTTAATTTGTGTTGTGTGTGCAGCTAATAATATATGTGACAACAAATTATTTGTGCATTATTTGTGCAACAATTTAAAATATACACACTGTTAAAATAAAAATACATCACAAGGAACATTTTGCGCTTATATTTCAGTATTTTGTAATACTTTTTTGACTTTTATATGCCCCTCTATAGGTTACATCACAGACCTTTATATAAATACATCTACATGTATACACGTGTATGAGTACCAGTAGCTAAATGACTGGATGTATTATTGAATTAAGGACGAAACAATAACTGTCAAAACTCGTATGCTGCTGGAGAATTTTAAACTAAAAACTGCAAAGAGGTTGTCATCAGTGTCATCTAGTCAGGTCTTGGCTCCTGTTATCATTTGTTATGAATCTAGCTCTAATTCTTTAAATATATTTGAGTTATTTTTAACTACTTTTTCTGACAGTCTTATGTCTGTCCACATCTATTTACTAGAGGCATAATTTTGTTAATAGCATTATGAAACTTAGTTGGAATGTCTGTGATGTAGGCAAAGTATGAAACTAGGTCAGTCAAATAAACCAAAAGCCTGCTAATAACTCTTAACTTATTTAAACTTACCAACTTTACTTTGATTGTACAACAAGTTCTCGCAGCTCGTATTAATTACTCTTGATGATTGCTTTCTGTGGTTCTGGTCAGTTCTAACACTACAAGAACAGATTTCAGAGGAAGCAGTCAGTTGCTGTCTACGACTTGGTTAGGAGTCCGACTTGTTTACCCATACACCATGGCGACTCCCTACATTTTACATCCACCCATTCTGTAAATCAGTCATCTAAGTCAAGTAAATAAAGTTATTAAGTTGGTTACATGTGGTCTAAAAGTGTTCCCTTAATCTTAATTAACAATAATTATGAACACTAAGACCACATTTTTTTTCGTCAATGGTTATCAAAATTGGTCAGGATCTCTGTCATATTTAGCAACGATATACAAACAGGTCTGATATGTATAACAGCTGTTTTATCATTAGAGTGAATAAATATGAAAATGATTGCATTGAACAGTACACTCACAGAAAGAATGTTAGAAATTTAAGTTACAAATTTCTGAAGACAAAACTGACTGAAGGTGTTGAATAAAATATTAAGACACAGACAAGATCCAGACAAGATGGAGCCATTGCAGTTCATCACCCTACAAGCCAAGGGATTCAGAACCACACGCCATTCTAAGACAACACTTCTTGCGTAGATACTGGCATTGGATTACTTGATAGCATTGATTGTAGTGTTGATCAACAGATTGTGGCAACTGATGGGCCTTGAATAAAACGCACCAACTGTCATTTCTTTTAAACAAAATAACACATCAATTACTGAACTTAAAGTGTAACTGACTCTCCAACCTCAGTATTTATCTATTACCCTGCTATGTGTATGTTCTGCACATCGTGCCATGTTTTTGTCTGTTATGGTCTGTATTTGCACCAGGCTAACGTGTTGCCCTCATACAGCTTACAGTATTGTGTATTTTGTGTCTCGACTGTTGCAATTTTAAACGTGCAACCATTACACAAGTTTTCTTACAAAAATTAAAGTGACGGTCCAACTGTGAAACATTAGTTTTACTTGTGTTCCCTAAATATGAATAGCTTATATAGACCTTAAAAGTAAACATTTTCACATAACACAGGGCTTGCCCTGACATTTTTCTTACAGAAGTGTTCAGAGATCATTGAATTTCAACTTGTGACTATTGAGATAATTGGTCAAAAATGAGTAGCCATAACGGTCATTGACACAGTCCCTTAACTCATTTCATTCTGCATGGTAATCAGATAACAGAACGAAAGTATACATTTCTTGAAAACCTAAAATCACCTGCACATTTATGTACTTTTATTCTAGAACATCGAAAATAAGTGACAAATTTCACATAATAAACACGGATTATAACAATAGGTCCAAAAGAGCCAGCATCGACTAACTAGACTGTTGTAAGTTTTGTGAAAATCGTTTGCACTGTTATCAAGGACAAGCTAACAGAGGTCACTGTGACCTTAACCCACTAACCCCAAAACAGTTGGGATCACCTACTCAGTAACACCAGTCATCCTATGAAGTTTAAATACTGTGGGTTATACAGATCTCAAGATATTGAGCGGAAAAGATATTCCAATTTCGAGTCAGGCTGGTGCCGTGACTTTGACCACTGACCCTAAAAACAGTACGTAGGAATCGTCTACTCAGCAAGACCAATCATCCTATGAAGTTTGAAGACTGTGGGTGACATAGATCTCATTATATTGAGCAGAAAATATTTTCAAAGTTATCGTCACTGTAGCCATGACCTTTGACCCACTGACCCAAAAAGGGATCATCCACAGGTTGCAGACGACCTGAGCAAGTTTGATTAAAGTTGAATAAAAATTGTGACCAGTTGAGTATTATCAAGCAAACGCTACCGGGAGCCATAGTGCCCTTGACCTTTAACCCACTGACGCCAAAAGCAATAGGAATTATTTACAGGTTGCAGGCAACCTTATAAACATGAAAATCAAATGAAAATTATGACCTGTAGAGTGTTGTCAAAGGAACGTTTACGGACGGACGACGGACAAACCACCATGGCATAAGCTCTGCGGGTCTTTGTCCAGTAGAGCTTAAAATTAGGAAAAACAAAGAATCTTATTATGTTGAAAGAACCTTTTCCCGTATGATTGTACTGGTAGAAAACATAATCTTTCCATAATAATGAAACTGTATGAACTGTCGCAATTTTAATGCTTCATTCAGTGGACCAATATTACAAAGTAATATGACTTCAAACTTTCACCTACATTGCAACATGATGCACCAGTTCTTAGTAAGCCTTAGCCGGCCGGTGTGCAAAAAAATAGGTCAGATTTGGAGGTCGAATTTTTGCCACAAAGTAGGTCAATCTGTCTGTTCTTGCACACCCTTCTGTTAAACTGAAGTCCTTGCATAGGCTATGTCGGCCTGGTATCTGTAACAGTACTTGAAATAGTAATTTTACTATAAAAAAGTCTACAGCAGTGTATACAGAATTGGTGGACTATATGAAGGAAAGAGACAAGATTACTGATTTATTGATTCTTGTCACAATACATTCCGCCTCAGAGACAGTCATTAATATGTACCGTGAGAAAAGCTAGCTATTTAAGAATATAAACACGCTGGCAACTTTATATTACGAACATTTATTTAAAGTAGACTTCCGTTAATGGCTCCTCCATAGGGCCACTATAAAACAATAAAGAACAAGAAAGGTGTGAAACAAAAGTATCACAACGGGCCTTAGAACATTGTTTTAACTTGATTAGATAGTTCCAAGTCCCAATTCATTTTTAATCATTTTTCTTCTTTCGAAAGACATCTTCTTACTTTTTAGCACATCAGAGTGAGCTATTAGGATCGCATTCCGTCCGGCGTCCGTCTGTCCGTCCGTCCACCATTTCCTTCAAACAACATCTTCTCTGCAACCACTGGGCCAATGTTGATGAAACTTTGCAGGGATGTTGTTCAAAGAATTCCATTCCATGCAGAACTCCGGTTGCTATGGCAATAAACAGGAAAAACTTTTAAGTCCTTTTCTCTGAAACCACAAGGCCTAGAGCTTAAATATTTAGCATGTGGTATTTTCTAGTGGACCTCTACCAAGACTGTTCAAATTATGACCCTCGAGTCAAAATTGACCCTGCCCTGGGGTCACATGGTTTTAAATATGCTTATATAGGAAACACTTTTAAAATCTTAGTTTTGCATAGGAATATATAGGAAAAACTTTAAAAATCTTCTTCTCTGAAATCACAAGACCTAGAGCTTAGATATTTGGCATGTAGAAATGCTTAGTGGACCTCTACCAAGATTGTTCAAAGTATAACCCCAGGTCAAAATTGACACATCCAGGGGGTCACTTGATTTTACATAGGCTTATACAGGAAATACTTCTTCTTTTCTGAAACCACAGGGCCTAGAGCTTAGATATATAGAATGTAGAATTGCCTATTAGAATTCTTCAAAGTTGATTCAAATAATATCCCTGATGTCAATATTGGCCCCGCCCAGGGGGTCACTTGTTTTACAGAGACATATACCGGTATAGGAAAACCTATTTGGTATGTAACTTGTCTTGTTGTCTTCCACCTACTTTGTTAAAATCATGCCTCTTGGGTCAAAATTGACCACGCTCATCAGGCAAATGGACTTGTATTCAGGTGAGCGATATAGGGCCAGCATGGCCCTCTTGTTTGTTACATGAGCAAAATTATTACACATATTACAACTTTTATCTTAAAGAAACTTTATATTTTTAAAAAGCAATGATTCCAAAACTCAAATTCCTTGTTGAAAAGAAATGTTACAGATGAGACAAGTCAAATGTAATGCCTGCAAATTCAGTAAACATAAAAAAACTGGTGTAATGGTTAATAATTGCATGTATGGAAAATGTATGCAACCATTCACGCTACACTCAGCAATCGAGTGAATATATTGTAAGCTCCTGATTTCTATTATTTGTATTATAAGCTACGCATTGAAGAGTGATGTTAACCCATTCTTTATCTTACTTTCGTAGGCAATTTTCATTCATTTCATAATATGTGTGCAAAGAACTATCCACTACTTCACTTACGAAGCTGAGGTACAATAAAAACTGTTCACTGCGTCTTTTACTTGGCATATAGCACAATTTGGTGCAAATGTATACGGCATTTATCGAGATTATATACATGTTATTCAGGTCAGTGGCACCTTCTTACTGCATGAAAATTGAGCTAGAAAGAACTTCTTACTATGAAATCTACCTAACCATCGCTTTCATATACCGGGCTCAAAATCGCGCCGACCATCTATTTTAAAGATAGTTCTTGTTTAAAGATAGTTCTTGTTGAAATATGTTCTTGACAAAAAATATCGACGTGTCTTATGCAAACATAGATTCAAGTCGGATTTTATTGTTCAAAACTAGTTGTTCATGCTCGTTTTTGTAACACTCATCTGTAGCAGAAGTTGTAGTAAGGACGCATTACGAACCCGCACACATTAAATCGTCTTGAACAGGCCCGATATACATGAAAACTTACTTGAAAAAAAAACGTGGAAAAAAACAGCGGCTTTTTGAACCGTGGAAACCATGACAGATCGTATTACTAAGATCTATTAATATTTTGACAAAACACATTCAAATAAACTCAAGCAGAATGTTTTAACGGTGCAGACATTGGAAAAATACGACTGAGCCCTACCGACCAATTTGTCCCTTCAATAACGTTTTTGTTCTTCACTCTAGGACTCAAAATAGATGTG
Source organism: Saxidomus purpurata (assembly GCA_022818135.1). Lineage (NCBI taxonomy): Eukaryota > Metazoa > Mollusca > Bivalvia > Venerida > Veneridae > Saxidomus > Saxidomus purpurata. The sequence continues at coordinate 42,778,332 of JAFMSR010000011.1, forward strand.
CTGATTTCAGTAATTGCATACGGATCTTCGCAAATGACCAAAATAACTATGGTTATTAGCGAAGAGTCGGGCCTTTGTTCTAATACCAATAAAATGGGGATTGTTTACTTAACAGAGAAACTGTACACTGTGGATGAGTTTGATGTATGTGTTAATTAATATAGTATGATTCAAGTTCTGGGGGTCATTCTGGGTTAGATTTCACGCCTCTGCAAATTTGCAGTGTCTGCATTTTTTAATGAGACAGGTAGGTAACTTCTAAAAGACCATTGACTGGGACTGAATGATTTACTTCCCCTTTCTTGTATGGTATAGTAGCATCCGCAGTCAACAGCCAAACACTAACAAGTTAGTCAGTCTTTAAAGTGTCAAACGATTAGAATGCTCGAAAACTTATAAACGTTGCAATTACTGAATTTGGCACTAGTTAGACTAGTAAAGTAATAAAATGAACTACTAAGTTAGATTATGGTTATAAGTAACAGTACAAATGTATTTATGTTTTTAGACGACTGCTATGGAATTGCTTTTACAGCTGATAAGTGTTGATACATGAACGGTCTAATTTGTGTTACAAACCACCTCTAAATAAAGACCATCATGTGAATAAAGACCACCTGTGAATAAAGATGGCTTTAGCTGCTTCCCGAGAGTGGACGGTGTCTGCAGATTTGACTGAACATTGTGAATAACCGAAACACAAATATCTGTTCAACAAGAATTGTTTATAATTTTGAACAAAAACCTCGATGCTCTATATGAATTATATTCTTATTTAGATCATGAAAATTTTGGTTTGAAACTATTTGCAATTCTCGAGTATAATAAAAGAATTCTTAACATGTCATCCTCTGTCCTGATATGAACTAAAAATCTCACTCTATACTACACTAGTCCATAAAAACTGTTCAGTATAAGTAAAAGGCTGACCGTTCATGAGATGGGTCAGTGTTTGAGGCAGTTAAAAAAGGTGGCTGTTGGTAGTAGTTAAGAGGTGAACGTTAATCGGAGGTTTGTTATAATAAGAGATACATAGGGGGAATCAAATTGGCTGTTCTACCGACCGATGATGCATGGAGGTTACCGTCCATGAAGGTTTGACTGTATGTTAGTTTATACTAATTCATTTTATTTGAACTCGATGGTGAAGAAAGCTTGTAAGTTATCGAGTCACTATTGAGTCCGGTTCCTGGAAAAACAGTACTGGTGTCATAATTATGAGGAGGTACGGTCGTGACCCCAGTGGGGCTCGAACACGTAACCTCCTGGGTGTGCGGCAGACAACTTAACCTCTACACCACCGCTCCTGTATGTTCATGATGTATGCAATGTATCATTATCAGCAGACGCTATCGGCTGATGAAATTGTTTGCTTCAAACTGTTCGATTTCTGAAACGTCTTTGATGCTTAATTATAATTATAAACCTGATTCAGAACGACATGCGGGACGCCACAAGCAATGATATACCTAAGAGAAATCTGAAAAAGTTTGTCCTAAACTGAATATTTGCATTAACATAATATACACGCAGTCAGACAGATGACTGAATTATTTGCACTAGGACGCCAGTTGTCGAAAGGGAACTTTAATGGGTACAAATGGATTTAAAATTACTTTAAATTTTAGCTCACCTCCGTCAACATTCGGCTTGTTTATACTTTAGCTCTCACATTTCTGAAGCAATCGTAATCAAATTTGACCATAATATGTATGGCTATAAAATCTCGATTGAGCGTTGACCCAAAACTTCAATCACTTTCAGCAATGTTTTTCAGATGAGACCTAGATACAACGTTGCCCCCTTGTTCTAATTAGATGTTATAAGTTTTCAAAGTTAAATATTGTATAAAGAATTGACAGTACGGTTACTATGCTAAAGTGATCCTTACTAGCATTGTCTTACTGAACCAAGATTCAACGCTTGGACAAAAAATTTTGAACGATAAGAAATATTTCAAAAATAAAATGCTTCACAAAGACCGACCTTGTCAAATGTCAAGAAAGCTGTTCTTTAGTTCTCTAAGAATCGTACATATTAATTTCTCGAACTTAAGTTTGAGAGATTTTAGCAACACTGTTCGCATAGATTTGTCTGTGTAAAATCTGTCAAGCCCGTACATCAATTGGTCATTAAAGTCAGGATTTACACCTATTATATAACAAAATTCTGTTTAACCCTTCTTGACCATGTTATGTTATAATAATCTACAGTCCAGGCACTTTAAGAGTGGTTCACTACATGTTATTCGGTACTCTTTTTCTCCATTCATACTTTTCAACCGCAGTTCACTTGAACTCTCGTTTTGTTTCGGTAACAGCAACTTTTATGTTCATTGCATTTGACGTTTCTTTGTTGAAGCTCCGTAGGCAAATATGTGTAAGTGTCATGCCTAACAAGTTTTCAAAGCAAGCGAGGGGCACCCGTTGTCTTGTCCTCGTACCTTAAACCCTTCTGCAGGGAAACGTATAATTATGACGATAGTTTCGACAAAGACAAGTTGCAAAAGCCTGTCATCACATTTGAATTGAGAAGAAACAAATTGTATCTTTGTGATCAATTGCTTTCATTATTCGTTCTACAAATTTTTTTTTCAGGTATGAATGTAACCTTTGTTGAACTTGTACCTGGGTAAGTTCACAACTATGACGTGCTCAGTTGCAAACCGAGTCCATTTTTGGAAATATCATGAAAAGTAGTTTAGTAATCAGGCAAGTGCGTTCAAAACAAATCAGTGGAACATTTCTTTTACGCATGTATTAACGCTTAGCCTTTCTCTGACAATAGGCACTCTTTTCAGAGGTACAAAGGTGAATAGTACTTGTTGTAATTTGCATAATTCGTCATTTTAAGTCATGCTTACGTCGCGGCGTCGCACAGACATTCACGTCTCTGTTATGAAAACAAACAAAACGTCACCATCACATCGTCGGAGTCCCCGCTTCTGTGCAGTCGTTAAAAGGAGAATAAACGGGATGGATCAGCCGTGAATTCTCAACGATGTCATCACCGCTGCATTTTATTGGGGGAGGGGAGAGGGGAAGGGAGCAATGTGGAATCATGTCTTGTCTAAGGACACTACCACTACTTGGCATTGGTTGGGATCGAGCCCGATACCCTCCGATCCTGAGGCAAACGCGCTACCACTGCACAAAAGCGGCTCCACTATATATAAATATTAAATCTACTTGATGAAACCAGTTTCTGCTATATCTTTCATATTATGTGACGAACGCTATCAGTAATATCGCGCTAGCGCATTGTCACAACGCTAGAAATATGGCAGGCCGTTTTACTATTTTATCCGAAAAGAGATATCTCTCTGATCTTCTAAAGTATGGGAGGTATATCTTAAATTCTGAGATATCTCTGTAAATTTGGAGATATATTTCATTTGATAGAGATATCACTCTACCGTACAGAGATATCTCTCTTAAGTCAAAGATATCTCTGAAAAAGAGATATCTGTTTAAAATAGGGAGCTGTCTCTTAAACTTAAGAGACATCTTTGTAACTTTGATATCTTTAAAAATTAGAAAGATATCTCTCAAAAGATGTTAAACAGATATCTCTGTAAGTAGAATAGATACTTTCTGTGATACATAGAGGATATTTGTTGTTTGTTTTTTTTAGTGGATATGGAATATATCTCACCGAGAAGTGATACAATTGTAATATTTTCACGAGTTCGAAGCGCGAGTTAAAATGTGAAAATTGTATCACTTTGAATTGAGATATATTCCATATCCACTCAAAACAAACAAAATTATTTTTATTGTATGCTAACTATTTAAACAAAAGCAAAATAATGTATATGTACTGCTTAAAAAAGTAGTTCCGATTGACCTATATCACCCACACTGTGACTGATATGAAATCAATATCATCACTCTATATTTAACTTATCAATATAACACAGTATTTCATTAGTTAGCATAACATAAAAAGATATCTCTCAGCCTGAAAGAGATATGTCTGTCACAATGAGAGATATATCCCTCTTTGAAATTAGAGAGATATCTTATTTGCACAAATAGTAAAACGGCTTGTTGAGCAATCACACATTCAGTTTTTTTAAGTTTTTATGCAGCTTTTTTATTTGTCAATTAGATCATTACAATGTCAGGAGAGCAAAAAGGTGTTTTGAAACTCTAATGGGGACCCTGTCTCTGCCTTTAAAGACATCGTAGAGGCATTAAGTCATCTGGTCTTTGACCAAAACCTCTGGACAACTTTACAAAGGTTTATGGAAATAAATCAAATGGACACCTTTAGTATAAGAGGTACAATGCTGAACGCCATCCTCACTGTAAATACAGACGAAATTGTTAAATCTTAATTTTAAGTAAAACTTCCGAATGTGTGAATGTAGCTATAGATAATAGAAGACATGCAATTAATATGTAGATATGTGCACTTTTGTGCTGTTGTTGTTGTATTGAAGATTGACATGTGGCATCACTTGTAAGACGACGCATAGAATGGTCAATGTTGCAAGAATTCAATTAAACCGGTACAGTCTCATTTATGAAAAACATTTCACTTCAGGCAACCCGTTCCAAAGATTATATATTCATGGGAATTATTGAACTATCAACCATTACCTTGGCACTTTGTGATAATGTGTTCTTTAGAAGTTGTACTTTTTTAGTACAACACTCTCAGTTAAGAGTATAATGGGTGTATCCTACAGTTCTCATTGACCTTAGGTTTAACATGTTGGCGTATTATCTGTCAAGTCGATATTGAATTTCAGTAATTCACTTCTGTTTTCACCGCGTATCATTTTCCAGAAATGAGTTGAAAATTGAAAAATTGCAATTCCATTTTGATCATTAAAGCGCTTCACTGAAGGGTTATCTAGTGTTATACATCATAAGATAAATACTCAGCCTTCGGGTAAATATTTATTATTATAAGTATATCTATTCATTACACTGTCGCAGATATAAGGGTTAGAAAGGACAAAATGTTTAAACTCGTACTTAAACTATTACCTAATAGGCTAACTTAAACCATTTGTTTCACGTGCTCTTGGAAAATCTTTCAATGTTTTACTGACATGTCAAGGAACTATTGTATACATTATACAATAATACACTAATTTTGCAGTCAATACATAGTTTTGCGGACCTGTTAAAAGAGATATTGACCGAGGACGAAGTCAGTTTTATATCATTTTTTTCACAGGTCCGCAACACAATGTATTGACCGATACATTAGTCTAAAATTATAATATCGTATACCTCATATAAAGAGTAGTGAAAATCATGCAAAAATATAACAGAAATGACATCTTAAAATCCGTGCAGGTTTACTCATCATTTTCCAGATCTACACATACTTTTGCGGACCCGGCACGTGAGCGCTATCGGCCAATCAGGATTAAGTATTTATGACAGGTATACGATATATCGGTATATACATCAGCACAGTATCGATGACAACGTAAATCGGGGTGACCACTCACACTTTGAGACAAGGGAGACAACCGGAAGGAGAGGTACTCAAAATCCAAGGATAAAATTATGGCAAATTAATACCCATGTGAACGTTTTATTGAGTGTGCGGAACACGAGATTCATCCAAAAAAACTTTCCGAAGAGCAATAATAATCCTTGCATTGGAAGAAGGCACAGAAAATCAAAGTGCACATAATTATTGTCATTTCCGAGAAAGTTCCAAGAAACTAGTAGACTATGCAAAACATATAGTTCTCTTCGAAAATTACTATGCAAAACATTAAGTTCTCTTCTAACATAACGACAGAGACCTTTATATATTAATCAGTTCTGTAAATAAAGTGATAAAGTGGCTATGACATAAAGTAAATATGCACAAAAAGGCGGACCCATGTCAGTGTAGAATTATCATAAACTTAATGTACATTAAACACAAATTATTTTTCTGGCCTAATCATCAAGAATTTTCAATTTGTCCATCAGGATCCTTATTGTCAGGTGAACAGGTACATATCCAACTTTGATGGAAAAGTAAAGCTAAATTATATGATAGATTTACTATTAAAGACACGTTGGCGTATTATACTTATTTTTAGAGTTTTGTACTATATGAAAAGATATTGTCAATTTTGTGTTGATTTATGACCGATTAAATGTAAATTTTAAGATTTTCGCAGCAGGGCGGGAGATATTTAGCTAAAGCGATATCTAATAAATTTAGACATTTCGTATTTTTATCATAATTTGGTTCATACTTGTTAAACTTACCAGAGTTCGTCTAACAGAGACGTTGAATTTGGTATTTAAGTGGAGATTTATGTAGAATATGTTCTATAATTACTGTTGGCGGTCTCTTTATCCCGAATGTGAAATTTCAATGTAATCACGAAAATAAAAAATAACAATAGAGGTGTCTTGTTTGGCATAGATGGGAAGAAAACAAATTTACTGAATTATAAATTCAATTCAATTAGGTTATATATATTATTATCAAATCGGACCGTCTCTTGCTTGAGCATAAGGTTGTATTACCAATTAGACAATTCGCTATGAAACAAATAGATTTCTTTCACTTCATTAAATGATTTAGTGTTTTGCTTACAATAACGCTGAAAAAACGGGGGCAATTGAAACAGATATTGTTTATTTTTTCAACTGAATTTGTCCATCATTCAGTTTGTGCTAGGAAGACCATGTCCCGTAAAGGTGGCACTCGGTTAGCTTTTTGAAAAGCTAGAAAGCGGTCACCCATTGTTCTTTGTATGTGATTATAATATGTCCGGGTAGTTCGTGCATACGACAAACCCCATTGATGATCATTTTCATTCCCGGCTGAACTTACCAAGACTCCGGACAGGTGCAGGATGAAGAGACAGATGCAGACACAAGGGTATCCGGGTACCAGACCTTAAATTAGCTCTTTTACGAATATACCCTTTGGTTCGTTTACATGTCCGGAGAAAAGGGCTGGGTTTCTAACCAATTCATTTCTAGATTGGTGGGTAACACTGAAAAGAATTTCTAAAATTTCCTTTTCGGTCGGGATTCGAATAGTTTTAATACCGCGTAACACCGGCAATCAACACACGGATTTTATTCTCGGCGACCTACTGACAGATCTGTGAACCTTTATAAATAAATTAATTTTCTCTAGGTTTCTCAGAAATATGCTGGCATTCCACTTAATTAAGTTTATGGAAGCAACCGTTTCTGTTCAACATCAATTTTGTGATATTTCTGAAGAAGATCTATACAGATTTGATCCTAATTGGATTTAGTAAAAGTACGAATAGGTCACTACATCTTGAAAAATATGACTTCGTCATTGCCGTTTGACCCAATAAATCAACTGAGCTCATATGCACTTTTATGCTTGTTACCCATATGTTTTATGCTCCGGCATATATAGTGATCGCATCATTAGTCAGTACGTCCGTCCTCCGTCCGTCCGTCCCGCTATTGTTTGAAGAATAACTCTAAAAGTACTGAAAAGAATCAATTGATACTTCACTTATTGATTGAGGACAATGAGCAGCAGTGCAGTGCACAAGGATCATAACTCTAGCTTCATTATATTTTGAGTAACTGCCCGTTGTTTCTTATTCTTATGCACAAGGAATTGAGAGAGGATGTTGCCAGGTTACAAAGAGAGTACGGTAACACAGTGCAATGCAATTTAGCGAACTACTAATACAATACAATTCTAATGTCAGAAAGACCATCATTTGCAATACAGGGTATTTCATCATTTTGATATTAAAGTGATTTTGCAAATCTATGTGGGCATCATAATGTTAAGAAAGACAATCAGCACTCATAAATACCATTAGAAAAAAAACTTTACCTTACCAACATTATAACTAAAACATAAATTTGCATAGTAGTCTGCTATTGAATATAAAGATACTGATAAATTGATAATCTACCTATTTATTCAATATGTTGATAAGAAAAATGACTATCAAAGTAAAAAATATGTACATCAAAATGAAATCTATCTCTATAAATATTGGTATCGAGGTTATGTTGAAATTTTGCAAGCGCCGCAATGACCCTCCTTTTTAAATGTTTCCTTGCACGAGGAACAGTTTTCAGCTATTTCCCGCCAAAGCCAAAACTATATTTAGAACTTTCCGGATGAAGATTTAATTTATCACCGTAGATTCAGTTTCGAATTTAATTAATTTGTTTTCAAGACCGGCATCTGGCATATGCATACCTGATGTCAACTTCTTGTTTTAGGCAATAAAGCCTAACCATGAATGAGTCTTTGTTTCGTAGAATTGCGGTTTTTGCTTGCCTCCGTTGATGAAGCATATGTCAAACAATTACTAGCCCCCGTGGTAACCAATAGGCAATAAGTACACTACAAACAGCAATGTAGCCAACACACAACCCTAAATACTCGCTGCTGTAGTAATAAACTTGATATATTCGTTGTAGACATAAATATTTAAAATAAGAGAGGGTTAATTCAAAGTCATAAATCTATGTAATTTCAACAACAGTGTCAGTGATAGCAGATTTTGATAAAATCATAGTACAAAAAAGGTTAAGAACTCAGTGTCACTGGTAGTATGGAACGCCAAATCTACATATACTCAAGTATTTGAAGAGGTATTTAATAAAACCCGCCGCATCAGTCTGATCCATATCTATATTATAAACCTTACGTTGTTTTTCATCACGCGGACGTTCGTCCATTTTAAGGAGTGACGTCTTTTTTTTTGTATACTGTTTGTTGTATATTTTCTGACGAAGACATAAAGTCGAAACATGTAAATTACCTTTGTTTTTATAAAGAAGGTATTTAAATAATTTTAGAGGTCTCAATTTCAATTAGAGAAAGCTCTAAATAATTATAGCGCGCAATAATTGTAATAGAGAGGTCTTTAAATATTTGGAGAGCTCTCTACAGTAAGTAAATTTTTGATATCAAAAATTGATTTATAGCGTGCAATTAATTAATTGTAGACCTCTCCAATGCAATTGAAGATATCAAGAATTAAGGTGTAATTCAGCTGTTTTTAAGAGCTCTGCAATTGGATTTTAGAGGTCTCTAATTGATTTGAAGACATCTCTAATTATTTTATAGCTCGCTACAAATTAATTTATAGAGGTCTTGAATTCAATTAGAGACCTCTCTAAATCAATTTCAGCGCGATTAAATTCAATTTTAGATATCTTGAATTCGATGTTAATACATGCCAAATCTACATATACTAAAGTATTTGAAGAGGTCTTTAAATATTTGGAGAGCTCTGTAATATATTTAGAGATGTCTACAAATCAATTAAAGATATCAAATATTCGCTTGTAGCGCAGTTTAAATCAATTGCTTTACATATACTAAAGTATTTGAAGAGGTCTTTAAATATTTGAAGAGCTCTGTAATATATTTGGAGAGGTCTACAAATCAGTTAAAGATATCAAATATTCGCTTGTAGCGCAGTTTAAATCCATTGCTTTAGAGACATCTATGATTGAATTGAAGAGGTCTCCAATTGAATTAGAGACCTCTATAATTGTTTTACAGCACGCAAGAAATGAATTTATGATATCAAAAATCGATTTAGAGAGGTCTCTAATTTAATTGTTCCGCGGTTCAATATTGTTAATCGCAATCCATTAACAACCTCAAATAAAACAATTGAAGCGCGGTACAATTTAATTATTTGATTTATAGACATCTCCAAATGTTTTACAGAGCTCTCCAAATATTTAAGGACCTCTTCAAATAATTGAGTATATGTGGATTTGGCATGAATTCAAGATATCTAAAATTGAATTTCACCGGGCCAAAGTTGATTTAGAGAGGTCTCTAATTGAATTCAAGACCTCTATAAATTAATTTGTAGCGAGCTTTAAAACAATTACAGAGGTCCTTAAATCAATTAGAGACCTCTTCAATTCAATTACAGAGCTCTTAAAAACAGCTGAAATACACCTCAATTTTTTTGATATCACTTATTAAATTGTAGAGGTCTTCAATTCATTTACTAGTATTGCGCGCTTTAAATCAAATTTTGATATCATTAATTGAATTAGAGAGCTCTCCAAATAGTTAAAGACCTCTTCAAATATTTGAGTATATGTAGATTTGGCGTTCCATATGGTAGGAACATATTAAAGATAATAATAAATTAATTATGAATATAAATGCTACTAAGTACGATTAGACTGTGCCAGTAAGAGTTTGATGAAATTAGACAAAACTTAGCAATCACAACTACTAACAATTGATTTAGGTTAGAATCCGCTAAATAGTTTTCCATAGACTTACTGCAGTAACATTTCAGCATTGTCAGCATACCTAAATAACTGAGTACTTAAACCCCACTCTGTAGAACCACCCTAGTCGCATCACAAATGTCCTTTTTATATACAAATAGTGTTACTATTTATCCGAAAATTGCTGCAGTATCACCCCACCCCCTCGTCTGTGCAATATATCCAGACAGCCTTATGGAGTACCTTATATTAAACACAAAACTCATAAAATATTTTGCGTTATGCTTAATTATTGTACTTCCAAATATTATTAAAGACAATTTCAGTGCTACCAGTTATTTGGACCAATCAGAGTTCGCAGCTATCTAATGTTCCGCAAGGTTGACTTGTAAGGGGAATCCTTTCCTCTTTTTTGTGTTATCTCTGGTATTGGTGGGCACTACATGGCTCATATATTTATATTTGTCATATATTTACGTCATGTCATATTTCTAGTCTGATTAATAATTTGATTATTGTTATATACTACCGCGTAACTGGCCAAATTCAACTGGTTGAACATTAATGCCAGGGGGTACGCATAAAGAAAGAAAGAAAAAAAGGAGAATATGTACAGTGAGGGGTAAAAATAAAAAGAGATTAAGAGTTAGAGAAAGGTGTGTGGCTAGTGATCCTTGAAGGATTCAGCTGGCCTACGATGCGAGTCTGTGGGAGGCGTTCCACTCCTTAATGGTTCTTGGGAAGAAGGAATGTTGGCGGTAAGTAGTAGTGTAGCGTTGGTACTGGAAGGAGGGGCTGCTGTATGACGGATTGACGAAGTGAGGTGTAAGGCGGTCTGTTTTGTCAATAGCAACTAAGTCGTTGGTGATCTTATAGAGGAGCGTCAGGCGTGCCATCTTTCTCCTGTCCTGGAGTGTAGGTCCATTGCAGGTCTTGGAGCATCTCGGTGACACTTGATTTGCTGCGATAGTTGTTTTTCACAAATCTGGCACCGCGACGTTGAACCATTTCCAGTCTATCGATGTCTGACTTTTCATAGGGGTCCCATACAGAAGCGACATACTCGACAGTGGGGCGTACAAGTGATTGGTAGGCAATCTCTTTGGCTGATGTTGAGGCGACGTTTATGTTGCGACGTACAAAGTTCATGCTGCGGCTTGCTTTATTACTTATGTTTTTGATATGTTCCCCCCAGTCTAGATGCTTGTTGATAGTTAGCCCCAGGTATTTTGTCGAGTTTACATGCTGAAGAGATTGGTTGTGTAGTCTATAGTCGTAGTTGATGGTAGATTTCTTACGAGAGATGGAGATTACCTGGCATTTTTCTGGGTGGAAGGCCATTTTCCACTTGTTTTCCCACTGTGCGAGTTTGTCGAAGTGATGTTGGAGCTTGGCACAGTCAGTTTATACATTGTATCAATATGACATTGCCATGTCATGTACACTTTTACCGAATAAAACTTACTATTTAGTGAAGTAACCCTATAAAAACAGACATTCATGGAACAAAAGTTGCACATTTGTTACAAGACGCCCTCTTAAAATAATGTCTCTGAAAAAAAGCCAATACTACAAAATACATTTAATATAGTTTGGTGTAATCTCCAATAGATATGTGAAAAATTCAATTTTATCTGATCTGTTTAGACATTAATTGACATGTTTACATACAATTACTCGGCCTATATTTTTTTTTAAATGCTGTAACTGATAATTATAATAATTAAGGTGAAAGTACCATGTTTTGAGGGATGGGAGGGGGGTGGGAGTTCAGTGACACCAGTATTTAAGCGTCGAGAATTTTTCACAAACTTGCACTGGATTTGTAATCCAGGGATCGCAGGTTCGAACCCCCGCTCCTCCACTAACATAACTAATGTTTTGTTTTTTTTGGTTGAGACCTAAATCCGAGGTCCGATTTATCAGTGCAGTACAAGAACATCGGGCATGTTAAAGAACCACATGGTGTCTCCGGAACGGGACGCGTCCTGTATCTTGCACTATCCCCCGGTACCAACAATAAAACTCTAAAATACATGCATACACTAACCTGCAGACTATCTCTTAACTTTCAGACACAGCTGGCTAGACCTCCGCTATAACTTTCAAGGAAGATTGTTGTAAGGCTGGTGAATGTACTTTTCCTGAAACCGATAGCATGATATTGTCCGTCACTATGTATTGAGCAGTAAATGAACATTTAGCTTATTATAAAACAACCGTAAAAATCGAGGAAAACATAAAGGTCGTAGCTCAAGGGTCAAATTCAAACTATATTTTCTATGATTAATGTCTGGATTTTATCTTGTTTTGACAGGAATCCAAAACACAAGGATTGAAACAGTCAATACCAGTACTGTATGTATTGGAAAAATAAGCATAAAACTGTCGTTCTTTTTCTGTAGGTTACATGAAGTTCTGGCGAATTACATAAAGTGTACATAGATTTGCACTCCTTGATAAATGTCAACAGCCTTTGCAAAATAAATTGTACAATCATCAGAACCTACAGGAATTGAGCAGCTAATACTTATTAGCAGTCAAGATATAAAAGCGCCCACCTTTTTTTCTCAACCTTTCCCATATTTCTATTTATGCTTAACAATATGAACCAGCTCAAAGATTCTCTCCAGATAGCATAGTCAGCACTCAGCAGAAACTTTAACATTCAAAAAAAGTATTTTCCTTTGCAGAGATAATACTGCTTTTTATAGATTATTGTGGAATATAACATAGACAGTTCGTAAAGATCGCTCAATACACCACCTTAGAAACAGTATATAGCAAAACTTCATCATGAAACAAACAACGTTCTCCTGCTCTTTCTTGTAAGTCGAGCAAAGTTAACATGTCGAAATGTAAATAATTATCATATAACATTACATTCATCCGTTCTCAAAACACTTTCATAGAATAGACAATTTTTAGTAATAATACTGGTTCATAACAACACAAGGCACGTGTTATGTAGGGAGATAGGTCAGGTGACTGACAGTAGTTCTGGCTAGGAACAGAGGGATAATAATGCCTCGTGTAACTGTAACTTTACAACTGGAAAACATAAGCCGTCTTGTATGAAATAGTTGCATAAGTCATCTGATTTTAGGTACTTTGAAGGACATAAGCCATTTAAATGAATTTCAATTTTGACTCTGAATGAACCTCTTGACAGGTAGCAAAAGGTAACTGATGACAACTCACATCTTGTTAAACAGGAATGTTTTATGACTTGCTTGAATTAGACTACTTTCATATACTATCGAGGCCTAGACATTGGTGTACATTAAACTGTCTGACATTCATGAACGAAAGTTCTACCATCATGGCAAAACACCATTATTTCATCACCAGTCAAAGTAGCATGCATGTCATCGAATATCGAAGCATTCAAATGCTTGTCCAGCCTCCAGCAACCTATTTTATGGTATAATTTATGTTAAGAAGAAATCTGTAGTAGCAGTTAGAGCTTGTTGTTTTTCCAAAGTTTGCAATACAACTGACCTTAGGCTTTTGAGAATGTTTCCTTTTTTACTTTCAATACGGTAAGGGAAAGAGACTTCATTACATAACTAGTATTTTGCTTTAATTTTATTTCACACCTGTACAACCTTGGCAGAACTACGCATATCGAGTCTTTCAAAATGTTCGTCAAAAGTGCGACTAAATTTAATTTATTTTATTAACGGGCCGAATAGCTTTTATATAATAAGCAGCACCCACTACCGTACTTAAGGAACAGCCCTTCTTTTACAGGTAACTGCAGAAGTTGGAAAATATCTCCTGCATGCAATTATTGTAAGCAAGGGGACGCTGCTTCAAAAACTTGCTATCATGATATATATATATATAACAAAAACAGTTTGTTTGGGAAAAGGCCATGACTTTATCTTTATTCTTTTGTTAGTTATATTTCACTATGACATAATATGATGCGCTTTAAGAGAAAATAAAACTGAGAGAAGCGTTCCAGCTAAGATCCATGGCAATGAATTAGCACTGCGAGTGTGCAGAAGACTTATTTAATAGGCAAAGCACTCGCCGAACCCGGAACATACCAAGTACGACCGTCCATTGAAGACAGGAGGAACTATTCCGCACTGTACACGGACATTCTCCGAACAAAGATTGTTTTAAATATGCTGAACATATTAACGTAAAGAAAGGCAAGCCCATTCTGAAGCGATACGAAAGTATGATTACATCTGTTTGTATTCAAAGGAGTACATGAGATAGCATTGAGAAAAGGATGGCTATACCCATAGCAGCTCCAAATAAACTGTGATATACTAACTAACAACTTATTTGTAAGATCTCAAATTTGAAATACATTTGTACATGCGAGTTGTTCATACACAGACACAGCAAAAAATGGAAACGGGAATATGTTGCATTTACATATAAAGTATCGCGAAACACAGACTGCTATATATATGAATAATTATTATTACTATATATTTCATTCGAGAAGTCCGAATTCGTGATTTACCTTTTTCGTACAAAGACAACAGACATGTTTCTGAAAGAAACATTATTAACGCGAGAGTGCGCAAACGGCGAACTACCCGTGCGAGCAGTGTGAGAGGTGTGTCATGTTACAGGTATGTACGGTCTTATTCATACATGTGATATAAGCAGTTCTGGGCACCTCACTGAGCTTGTAATCAGCCGAGAAGTCAATGAACGGACTGACCTACCGGTCAAATCCCTCTAACGGTAAAGGTACGCAATGCCCTATTAAAAGCAATATAAAGAAGTCTGCGAATGCAAGGATGCTGTTCTCCTAGTAATTAATCCCAGATCATGCGAGTATTCGCCTCCGTACGACATACTTTTAAAGCTGCAGATGGATTGAGCATTTGCTTAAGCGGGCATTGCCTTTCTCTAAATGTATAGTAGATCGAATACTTAATACTAAATTAGGCGCTAATACATGTATATTTTAAAACAAAAAGCAGGATATATTGCCTCCGTAATCGAAGTAAGTGAAGTCCGTCCGGGTACACCATACTTTGGGTTCATTCGTCACAGTCTACGGCATGATAGTTGTTAAACTGCACGCTTTTATCGTGTGCCCCCAACTTTCAATAAATCGCCACACCTTTGTAGAAGGCCGTCTGGCGAACACACCAAGGACACCCCCCTCCCTTTCCTTTTATTTTATAGCGTTTTACAAAGTTTCTGCCGCTTAGCTTACTATTTCAGGCTCATACAGTTGTATCATCGCAAACAGAGTTGCACATTTGTTTTCAGCTTTTCCGTCCAGATTCAGCAAGAAGAAGCATTCTTGCATATCAGATCGGCATTTCCCGTGATTTTACCCATGCCGGAAAAAACCGGTCTGGCACCACTCCTATGCCAGACGACTTTGAAATTCGTGAATTACTTATGACGCAACGTTATAAACAATGTGACGTCACTTTTCTAAACACAACGTCGGAATATCGTTTATTTTTTATGATAATTCATCATTTTGATAAGTTTGCGTTTAGAAATCTAGACGGTATGCAAGAAAAAGTTTCCATTATGAGACACTTGGCTCAGATGGAAATATCCGTCACCTCGGGTAACTGTTTTGCGGGAACTCGGCCCGCCAAAACAGTTACACTTGGTGACGGATATTTCGATCTGAACCTCGTGCTCATGACAGAAACTATTATTACGATTTATAGTTTAGTGACGACTTAGTCAGTGGAACATTACAACTCGTGTCTTAATCAAATCAATTTATATTACATTTGTATATAAAATCATACTATGTAAGTTACTTAAAATTATAAGCTTTCATTCAGTGAAGAATTATCAACAATGCATGGACATGTGTCAGCTATGCATGCAATTGAACGTCATTAGAAAAGTAAAAATTCAGTTTTATGACATTCAGATTTCTAAAAATGTTGAGGCATCGGATGTGAATATCCTGTCATCCTCAACCCTGAGGACAGCTTTGCACTCGCCGCGGGTTTTATTAATTACACATGTAATAGTAATTCAATACTGTAAATAATAGGAAAATAACCAAAAACAAGAAAAAACTATCAGGAATTCTTTGAAATTTCTGAGCGAGTGTACGGCTTCTTAGCTTTTGAACGATATGTACATATAAGCAACATAGCGCAGTGGGGTTTTTTATGAAAAAAAGACTGTCTGACGACTCTTTTACTCCAAGAGAACGACTCGAATACGGGTTTTTCACAGACCTTTGCGCATGCGCGACATCAATGCATATCGACCGTATTAGCAACTGAGGGGGCAGTTACACGCCACTGCATAAGCGATATATACCGATATATTGATCTATCATTTATACACTTTAACGAGATTGTTAAAAATCATTTACTGATGTTTAATGATATATTATTCTTTTTATCATTCAAATATATTTTTAAAAAGTTATTATTTAGAATGATCAATGAAAAAAGTAAACGACGGACACATCTAATAGTTGTCTAATAAACTATTTATCATTCCTGTGAAGTTCCAATTAAATTATTACGGTAGTATTCAAAATTATGAATAAAGACTAAAGGTAGCGTTAGAAGTAGTGTGTATTAGTTCATTCATAAGTATCACGGAGGAAGGGAAATGTTATTAAGTTTAACATTAGATATGTTGTCGAGAAATGCAAAATATGTGACCACTTTTTCTAAAAGCACTACTTAGTATTCTCTCTGTGATTATTTCATTACATTTTTTACAGATTTGCGATGAAATTATTTTCTTTCATAAAATGGTACGGTAACAGTTTAAAATATATTTTAATGTCTCTCCTTTTGTCTAAATGGGGATATGATTTAAAAGAAATAATAATCTCTGCAACGATTAATAGTTTCAATATACAGGCGTAATAATTAACTGCACGGACCTAAATACACATATGGTCCATGTTAACTGAAATAAAAGTACATGCAGAACTTTTTTGTTTCCTGTCTAAATATCTTTGAAATAGTATAACGAGGTTAAACTTTTAATTAAAATAAGATATAATGTTGAAATTAAAGGATATTCATTTATACTTTCAGATCTATACAGTCTCAATTATGTTAGAAGCTTGAAAGAAAACGACCGCGTCGCGTTTTTCATTTTTTTTTTTTTTTGTATCTTCATGTGAATACCATTATTTTGTACTATGACAACACTTTTAAAGCTATGAGAATTATTTTCGTGTTTCTTAAAAAAGAAATCATTTAGTGTAAGTAACAGCAGCGTTTTGAATTGATATTCTTAATGATTGATATATACTTTTGGTCACTTTTAGTCATTTAATTACCTATGACTTACTAACTGGTTTACCTGACATTGTTGTATTTTTCAGTCAGTCACTTATCTATAGATGACTGATTGGTTTACCTGACATTGATGTCTGTTTAGGTCAGTCACTTATCTCACCTTACTGGTTTACATGGAATTGTGGTCATTTTAATTCAGTCACTTATCTATGGCTAACTGATTGCTTTACCTGACATCTTGTCAGTTTTAAGTTAGTCAGTCATCCATGGCTTACGGATTGGTGTGTTTAAAATTGTTGTATATTTTAAGTAGTCACGTGTCTATGGCTTACTAATTGGTTTACCTCAAATTGTTGTCACTTTTAGTCATTTACATACCTATGGCCTTCTGATTGGTGTACCTTAAATCGTGGTCATTTTTAGTCAGTCGCATTTCTATGGCTTACTGATTGGTTTACCTGAAATTGTGGTCACTTTGAGTCAGTCACTTATCTATGGCTTACTGATTTGTGTACCTGAAATCGGGGTCACTTTTAGTCAGTCACTTATCTACGGTTTACTGATTGGTGTACATGTAAGCGTGATCACTTTTAGTGTCAGACACTTATCTATGGCTTATGAATTGGTTTACCTGATATTGCGGTCACTTTTGATCAGTCGCTTGTCACTTATCTATGGCTTATGGTTTGGTTTACCTGACATTGCGGTCATTTTTAGGTAGTCACTTTTCTATGGCTAACTGATTGTTTACCTGACATTGCAGTCAATTTAAATCAGTCACTTGTCACTTATCTATGGCTTATGGTTTGGTTTACCTGAATATGTGGTCATTTTTAGTCAATCACTTATCTTTGGCTTATGGTTTGGTTTACCTGGAATTATGGTCAGTCAGTTACTTATCTATGGCTTACGGCTTGGTTGACCTGAAATTGTTGTCACTTTAATTCAGTCATTTGTCACTTATCTATGTAATTCGTAATTCGTTAGTCAGTCACTTATCTGTGGCTTACTGATTAGTTTACCATACATTGTTGTCACTTTAAATCAGTCACTTATCTTTGGCTAACGGATTGGTTTACTTGAAATTGAAGTCACTTTCAGCCAGTCACTTATCTATGGCTTACTGATTGGTTAGCCTGACATTGAGGTCAGTTTTAGTCTGTCATTTATCTATGGCTTACGGATTGGTTTACATGAAATTGTGGACACTTTCAGTCAGTCACTTATGTTATTCGTTTTCCTGACATTGTTGTCATTTTGGTCAGTCAATTATCCATGGCTTACGGATTGGTGTACCTCAAATTGTTGTCAAATTTAATCAGTCACTTAAATTTGGCTTACTGATTGGTTTACCTGAAATTGTTGTCACTTTCAGTCAGTAACTTACATATAGCTTACGGCTTGGTGTGCCTGAAATTATTGTCACTTATAGTCAGTCACTAATCTATGGCTTACTGATTGGTTTACCTTAGATTGTTGTCACTTTTAATCAGTCACTTATCTTTGGCTTACTGATTGGTTTACGGAAAATTGTTGTCACTTTTAGTCAGTCACTTATCTAGGGCTTACTTATTGGTGTACATGACATTGTTGTCAGTTTTATTCAGTCACTTATCTTTGGGTAACTGTTCTGTATACCTGAAATTGTGTCACACATCTATGGCTTACTGATTTGTTTGCCTGACATTGTTGTCATTTTAGTCAGTCACATATCTATGGCTTATGGATTTGATTACCTGAAAAATTGTTGTCGCTTTTAGTCAGTCACTTATTTATGGTTCACCGATTTGTTTACCTGTCATTGTGGTCATTCTTAGTCAGTCACTTATCTATGGCTTACGGGTTGGTGTGCCTGATATTGTTGTCACTTTCAGTCTGTCACTTATCTATGGCTTACTGGGTGGTTTACCTTACATTGTTGTCACTTTTAATCAGTCACTTATTTATGGCTTACGGGTTGGTTTACCTGACATTGCTGTCAGTTTTAGCCAGTCACTTATTTATGGCTTACTGATTTGTTTACTGATCACGTGATCGTCTGTAGTCATTAAGGATATTAAAGCGATAGTGATTCTTTTTCTTAGGCTTTACTGTGAACGAAGGGATCAGACTTTTCGATGTCTTCCTGTTACGAAGTTGACATAGTGTGATCCTTTATCTAGACATTTTTTGCATGGTACACGACTGAAGTATGCGCTAATCTGTTCCACATGAGTATATCTGAATATGTGATGTCACCTTCTGTTGTTTATGAAATTTGGTCTCTGTATGATGACTTTGTGGTTGTTTGGAATTTACTCCTTTCTTAATTTATTCAGATGCCCGATATCAGATCTTGTGGTTAGATGATACTATTTATAACCAAACGAATACGTAGAAAACATGCACAAGACTGTCAATATAAAGAACCTCGTTTTTGCTTTTCTAAATTTATTTCAGTATCCCCCAAAAAAGTATATGTTAATTTAAATTTTCTCCCAAAATAAACCTTTAGAATAATGTCATTGGGTTCGATTGAATTAAACGTTTGAAAAATGAGTCAAGCTGATATATTATGTGTAGTTTTTGTGTTAGATTTTCAGTACGTCAGATATAAAACTTACACTCAGTTTCCCAAAATATTATCGTAGGTAAGATTAACTTATTTTTTGTTAATGACATGTTCTCCTCCAATATTCAAAGTAGGCGTCTGAACAGCATGATTAACGAGTTTAGAAAATTGCATTTTCATAAGTTTAAGATGAAATCTGTTTGAACTTTTAGGAACATTAGATAAACTGGTCGCGTTTGAATGGTGAAAAAGTTTTTATAGCGTATCACGCCCTTTTAGAGGGTACACAGATGATAACCAATTTAAAATAAACAGTCCTATGATTTTGAAGTTATTCTACTAGATCTCTAGTCCAAAAAGTACCTAATTGCCTTAAATTCATTTGATTTTCTCTTTGGCCAGCTAGTATAGAATAAAAAGGTTATTTGGGGCCTTACATTGTTCTGAATAATATGTATTTGCATTCGTACTAAGCTAGGAAAATACAGAAGAGACAGAAATACAAAATTTAAATAGAATAAAAAGGTTTATTTAATTTTGTCTTGTACAATACGAGATATATTTGGTTTTCTCAGCTGGGTACTCGTCCAAATATATCTCCGTATTGTACAGTACAATGTTAAATAACCTAATAATATTGTACGGTCACGTGTTGCAAATAAACGTTCACGATTGGATATATAAAATAGATATAGAATAAAGAAAGATACTAAAATATCAGGGCCTAACTCTGAGACAGCTTCAGGTTTAACCGATGCAAAATCTAATAAGCGTTTTGACTAAATATAGTGGAATCTTTGTTGCTAGGCAACGTCGCCAGGTAACAATTTTGCCTGTCGATGCGCCTTCACGATGTAGCCATGTAGGTGAAGGTACACGGTGCCGCCGTGTCAATACACGATGTGGTCGTGTCGATGTGGGTAGACGATGTGGCTGTGTTAATGGTGGTGAGCGAGGTGGTCGTGTCGTTGTCGCTTTGCCAATGTGGGCGTTCCATGTTGCCTTGTTGATGCGGGCGTTCCATGTTGCCTTGCTGATGCGGGCGTTCCATGTTGCCTTGTTGATGCGGGCGTTCCATGTTGCCTTGTTGATGCGGGCGTTCCATGTTGCTTATGGTGTCGTCATGTCGATCCGAGTACTCAATATCAATTTACGATTCGGATACATTATGTAAACATGTCGAAGTGGATGCACGATGCCACCATGATTATTCAGATACACGATGTCGCCGCGTAAAATAGGATACACAATGTCAATGTGTCGATGCAGATTGTCGTTGCAAGTGCATGATGTCATAATGTCGATATTTTAGCGCGATGTCTGTTACACATGTTGTCGCGCTCTCATAATTTCGATTCGAACCGATGTAGGCACGCGGTATAAAAGTTAGACGAATGTATGCGGAAACAAGAGGTTTAAATAGCGATATGGTACCACAAAGTCGATATTCATTAAGAACATTCTGAAAGGATACGGAACTTTCCTACCAATAGCGATAAGCTTCACCTATTTGTCCAAGGTACACCTAATCGTGTCGATACGGGTACATGATGTCAGCGTAACAATACAGGTGCACGGTCAGAGCATTTTCTCAGTTTCAGTTTTAAATCAGTTTGATGTTCTTAAAGTTGTAGACATTTGTTCATTTTTATAGAAAATTTATTTAATAGCAGATACGTACTAAAACTACCCAGAAAATGCACTTAACAGCATTTGTCGATAAAACATTAAAATTCATACCAATGGTTATCCACCATTAATAAATTCATACCCGTGTTTTATTTCCATTAATTATTTTGACACTTATTAAAATTCATATTTTTCGTATTTAGCGTCGTTTGCCAGGATCATTACGATTTATGGGCTGACTAGACATGGGGTATTTAGTCACGGCAGTATAAGCATGACTAACAAAAACATTGGGTTTGGGTTTCGCTCAATGGGTGAGTGGTCGGGGAGATGTAATAAATAAACGGTACTTTAAAATAGATTTTGCGCTGACTAAATTTTAAACCATGGAAAAACTCCGTTTTAAACCTGTATCCCCTAAAATATACTGTTGAAACTAAGGATAAACGAGACTATTTATATGCCGAGGATACTTCCTTAAATGGAATCCAGTTTTAAATATTACGCCTTGGCATGGAAGCACAAAAGTCTAAAATTCCGAATAGCGCAAAACGTGATTACGTATTGCTCTTTTCGATTTCATACTTTACCAACAAGCTGCATTTTTCAGTTGAACTTATTGCTTGTCTTGGTGTTAATTCTCACCTTTTTATTTTTCATTGGTCAGTATTTTTAACCTAATATCCTTTTTAATACAGGTATTTTTTTAATTTAACTAGTACACGTACTTAAACAATTTTATGTTTAAGCAACGAAACTGTTTAATTATATAAATAAATCTTATTAAGCAATAAAATTAAATGATTAATTTTAATTGATTAAACTCTTATTTACTCCACAAAAACGTTACCCTGGTGTTGGGCGGCAATTGTGTTTTGCTTTTGCGACCATACAGTGCAGATCAAGACCAACCTGTACTGTTCGCTATGCAGTATAGCTTTTCAATGAATATTCCCCTTAATTTTGAAAGATGGAAACAACCATTTAGGAAAATGAGCAGGGTAAGAGGACATGAAACTGGGTATTTGTTTAGCCTTAGACGATATGTCACGCATAGTTTGTAGTGCGGTACTTTGTATACCAAAGCAAATATGTTTTTTCCGATATGAAAATTGGAAAATGTAAACTAGGACACTGATATTGTATTTCATGTTTTATTCAGATACCTATATAATACGTACGAAACAAACATGTTTTAATATAAACAGTGCACTGATTGTCTCTCCGAACGTGATACATATGTTATGTGATAAGTAAAGCGTGCATACTGTACGGAATCGTGCATTTCACTTCAGGGGGACTGACTCGGACACTTTAAGCACTCTCGGACAATGCCGAGGTACAGACTAACGTACTTCGATATAAGGGGTCGGGCTGAGATCCCGAGGCTGATGTTTCATTATGCAGGAGTAAAGTTTGAAGATAAACGGTTACAAATTGATTCCAACGGACATTGCAACGAATGGCTGGAACTGAGACCAAGTGAGTAGATTATTTGTGCTTTTGTTTCATTCAATAAAAAGATACTTTTGTACGAGATTAAATTTGTGTTTTTGTTGTTGTTTTTTTTAAGGAAGTGATAAGTTAATTTGATTCAGTTTCAAAATGTAATATAGATACATCTGTCTATGAAAGTGTTGCATACATATATATCACAGTTTCTATTCGTCATGCTTTACAAGCCAAGCATAGGGTAACTTTATTTGCCTTTTTCAATATTTTACGGTCTTGAAGGACCACAATGACACGGATACTAATATCATAAAGGAATGCATGCTTAAACATTGTTTTAGAGAAATTAGAACATTATTCTATCGTTAATCTATCAGTGACTTTTTATTGTATCCAGATAAAATTCAAAGTGAGCAGGGGGCTTTAATTACGTGATTCGCGGGCTCGTGTCTCACCTTTATTCACAAATTTATTAAAAGAAATCTGAATCGGGCTGCACTAATAATTGACAGTTTCGATATGAAAAAAAGTAAAATTGACTATGCATGCTATTGGTAAATAAGAGCACAAGACTGTGTGCGCTCTTTGCAGTAGTTTGTTTGATTTTCGGCGATTTTTTTTCGCAAGTGGTAAAAGGAAATTTATCAAAAGCGAATGCAAGTTTGTCAGATTAAAGTATAAAGTATATCCCAACTGAGTCAGCAACTTCAGTAATACTGCTTAGCAGCTTTGATTACATTCTGAAAAAAAACACATTTCTTAAATTTAATTAAAAGGCAGATGGCAAAAGTCTCAGCAATGCCGCTTTCGACCCCAGGTAACTTATGGGTAATAAAGTTTAAGTAAACGACGGTGTGAGACTATCTGACAATGAATTTGCGTATGTTAAATAGTAGTTTTATTACACCAGGTGATAAAAGTATCTATTACGATGATGGTAAGGCGACACCTACATGAATTTGTGGATAATTTATGTATTTCACGGATTGAGGACCAGGCGAACTTTAAAACAGGGTATATTCAATGGCGTAGAGGAAAAAACCTGTGATATTTAGCATGATTGCTGCAAAAGCGTATGTTTTTTTATAAAAAACAAAATCAAATATGACATGACTATGCTTATTACAAAATGTGTACATTATGACGGACATTTTATTTCGTTCGTTTGTTTGTATATTTGTTCGTTTGTTTGTACATTCGTTCGTATATTTGCGCATTCGTTCGTAGGTACATTAGCCATTTCCTCTTTAATCCACATTCATTATCTTGACAGGATAAGATTTTACTTTAATTCAACATCAATCAAGTAATACGATTTTTTCTAGAAGCCTTATATTTGTTTAACCCTGTTAGTGCGTTGTTGATGTCTTGATATAAAGCAGAAGTGCATTATCTTGTTTCTTTGTTACACATTTTCGTTTTATTACATTGAACATTCTGCAATATTCGAGGGTCAGATTTACTTTAATTTTTTGTTTGTTTTGTGTTCGGTTTTGTTCGTTTTCAACAATAGCTTAGATAAGATTATTTTGGTCCTGACTGTACTCAACCTTTTTCAACCAGTTGCAAATAGTTCTTTTGTTAGTTGATAGCTTCTCTCAAAGAAGCTGGTCACTTTTTGCAATGCAGCTGATCACCCAACGTTAGTAGCTAATAACTCCACAAGCAGCCGCCAACTTTCAGCAATGTAGCTGACCGTTCACAACTAACAGCTGACAACCTTTTGTAAACAGCTAACGACTTGCAAAGTACCTAACCACTAAATGCGGTAGCAACTGTCAACTTTCTGCAAAACGCTTGGACTTCTCCCGCAAAAAATGACCATTTACTGACAAGTGTCCGCTAGCAGCTCACAACTTCTTTTGTTAACTTCTCAGCACTCACTTACAACTTTCAACTTTCTGAAAACAGCTGACAACTTCCCGCAAAAGCTGACCACTTACTGCTATAGCAGCCAACATCTTTCTCTAACGACGCTGACTACTTTTCGCAAAGTAGCTAATAACTTTCCGTTGGCTTACAACTTCCTGCAAGAAGCGACAACCTCTACAAAGTAGCTTAAACCCAGGTCCATTTATAGCAAACAGACCAACGAGCTTCTTGTCATAACCATCTAAATATTCTGCAGAAGCGTCATATCAATACATATATAATGATTGATCCGAATTATTTTGTGACAGAGGTGGGGCTTATCAAGGAAGTATGGATCAAAATCTAGAAGGAAGAGCAGAAGTACACTCGGTTTACTGAACAACCAATTTACGGGTTTAGGTTATACACCGACATGACCCACAAAATAGGTTAAAAGCATTTACGGGAACATAAACAAACCAATATTAAACGAAACAGTTACGGCATATTTCCGTAATTGTTTATTTCGTTTAGTTCCCATAATTACCGACAAGGGGGGCATCCAGTTCTTAGATAAGTAAATCGTCAAATTTGTTTATAAATTGTTTGCCAAAAACACCAATACAATAGAGCTACCGAGGCATATTTTCATGGGGTTCATTTAGTAATTTTCATATCTTGAAACGAGGTTCATAGCTTACTTTAAGCCAGTACATTTAAGTAATCGTTTTCTAAGGGACGGGACGTGATTTGATAGGAAGTGGTCAGGGCGGGTCTGGGCCAGGAACTGTTTTGCAAAGTTGAAACGTTTCCAAACGTTTATTTAAATTGCACCCTCCGTGTTAAACCCAATACCTTTGATGTGGCGCTTTTTAAACTAAATTTACAAATCTCGGTGTCGATAAGTAATTATTATGATACAATATACAAACGTGGAATGCGGATACTAAATGCCTTTCACAGTACTAGGTGCAAAGCAGAAGTTGCATCGTACCTAATGAACTTGTACGAATGTAAACAAATAATTAGAGAATCTAACAGAAAATAAACAAAACAAGACATAAAAAAATTATAGTTAAACCCGGGACGAATATTATTGCTCCAGATTAAAACACATGGAGATGTGAGAGTAATTATTTCTTAGGCGAAATTTCTAAAATGGACGTGTCCATCTTTAACTGTTGAACAGGTTCTCACTGATAGTTTAGATAACAAACAATTCAGATCGTGACCAGACCGCATTGATCATGATCTGCACTGGTCGTAAAGGCAGAATCGTACTAGCACTAAAAACCGGTGTCCGTACCAATACCGTGTCCACCTCATGTCGTGTATGGATATGGAAACTAAACCTTGTTGTAAATATATATATGAACCTGCGCTTGTGGATGGTCACCTGAATTAATCGTTGATAATACTCTTAGTGTATCCCCATTGGTTATTTTAATATCAACTACATGTACATCTTTATTAAGTAACCATATACCAGTATTAATGTGACCACTTTCGATCCTTTGGTGGTTACATTCTTAAGACATGGTTGACTGTAAGTCTGTCAACAAGAATACTATAATGTATATTGCTATTTGCAACCAAGTATCCAAAGTAAAGCTCCATTCAGAGACAACTGTAAATTTAGACCACCTATCCATTGTATGTATAGACCAAGGTCACTAATCGGCAACATTGTTCCTTGTGGCAAGCGCATGCTCTTCGGTTCATGTGCAGAAGTTGCGTTCAGTTGCGTTATTGGTTAATGCCATTTCATTGAAGAAAATTTTAGTGAGCGACCTGAACTGTCTACTGAACAGGAAGTTACAAGATGTACTGTTCTTTCAACTCCAGACAAATACAGTCGTGGCAAATTTTCAAGTATAAATGCTACGGTATACTATTTCGCGAAATTTATAAATTCGCAAATAAGTCTGTTTTCTATCAAATATCAATATGATCGTAACGGGAAAGCTATCCAGTTTTCAGTTTTGTTTGTGGACAAAAATGAAAAGAACCTAAAGAGAAACTTGCCATGGTACAGCAGAATTTAAATTGCCATTAGATTTAAGTAACTAATAAATGTTAACAACAAAATAATTGTTTGTGCCTTTCTCATTCAGCCGAGCTTTTAAGTGAGACATTCTTGGAAATGTATCAATATCAAATGTAAAACTAAGCATAAAACACAACAGTTTAGATTACGGAAAAAATATCAGACAGTCTTTGGAGCCAATCATAGGTTTAAAGATACTTTTTGACATTTATGTTCTAGTTTTCTAGCTATGTTTTTGATTTTTAGTGCGACTTCGAGCAAAAAAAGTATTATTTCAATTATGATGTACTTTTTTGCATCGGCAAAAATCATATGTAAATCTGTTTTACTTGCATTTTTACTTGCCATTGATATTAATTGGCTTCACCTTGTCGGATTTGTAATTTATTATAAAGAGGATAAATGTGGTCAACCACAAAAAATGAAATACAGGAACGTGTTAAGATGGAAAGTGTGTCGCATATAAAAATGAAAATAGCCATTAAACCGGCATACAACTCGACGCCATAGTCTTCACATAAAACTTTCTGACGACGAAAACCATTTTGTTTTGTCATATGTTATAATATGAGTGAATTATTTTACGTCAATATTACCATTAAGTCTAGTAATTTTTGTGATTTTCGGCACAAAAGCAAAAAGGTCAGTGCACGTTTCTCACATGGCCATTTTCGGCGAAGGTATGTAAATGACCCTCGCTTATATATAATTTGATTTTGGAAAATACACAATACATGTATACATACTTTAGAAAATGGTGTTACAATATCAAAGTTAAGTACATGTATATGACGGCATTACTGTTTTAATAGTTTAAGGGCCTCCAAAGTGACAAACGCTTAATCTCAAATTCAAAGTACAGATATGGTGTGTAGCAGTGTCCACTGAACCTCTATGAAGAATGTTCAAATTTTATCCCTGAGGTGAAAATTGTTTTATATAGACTTATATAGGACAATCTTAAAATATTTTTGTCTAAAACCACAAGGCCTAGAGTTTAGATATTTGGTTTGTAACATTGTCTAGTGGACCTCTGTAACACCGGATACAGCTCCTTTCGAATACAGCTCCCCGGAGAGCTGCGTGCATTAACGAATACAGCTCCCCTAATCAAATGGGAGCTATATTCGGGGTTCTTGTGCCTTTTTTTCGAATAGAGCTCCCCAGTGACCCGATGCAACATAGGCGTATATTTAAGGCGTATCACTGCGGCACATAATTTATTATAGAATGCAGTACTTAGCCCTGGGATGTTTGTCTTTTTGTCCGTCCGTGTTGGACGGACGGTTGAACGGAACTTAGAGGTTTAATGACTTTTTTGTTGGTATTGAAGAATTAATTTCTTTCAATAAACCTATATTTTTTCATACATGACTGTTGAACATAAGGCGGCAGTTTAAGTGGTTTTGTACTTCATTTCATAAATTGTTGATAGAATTAAGCACATTCACACCAAGGCGTAAGGCCCGACAGACGGACTGATAAGACAACATACAAGATAAGACAACAGACATGTGTTCGAACAGATGGACCCAAGCTTTCGAACTACATGCAATTTGGACATTGACTTAAAAGTTTTCGGAACGGCAAAACTTCTTCCTAAAGTGGAGTCATAAATTCATTTGGCCAGAAGAAACATCACAACGTACTCAGACTTATGTTATTTAATCCGTTTTATCATCCGTTTGATCAAACATAGGGAGCTTTATTCGATTGTGCATGTGCTTTGGTTCGAATACAGCTCCGCTACACCAAGGGAGCTGTATTCGTTAATGTGCACCGAATACAGCTCCCCGGGGAGCTGTATTCGAAAGGAACTGTATCCGGTGTTACAGACCTCTACCAAAAATATTCAAATCATGTCCCCAGGGTCAAAATTGAACTTACCCTGGAGGTCACTTGTTTTATATAGACTTATATAGGAAACACTTTCAAAAATCTTCCTGTCTAAAGCCACAAGGCATGGAGCTTAGACATTTGGTTTGTAGCATTGTCTATAGGACCTCTTCCAAGATTGTGCACATCAGGTTCCCTAGCCAGGGGCAAACTTGACTCAGCCCTGTCACTTA
Organism: Saxidomus purpurata; assembly: GCA_022818135.1. Taxonomy (NCBI): domain Eukaryota; kingdom Metazoa; phylum Mollusca; class Bivalvia; order Venerida; family Veneridae; genus Saxidomus; species Saxidomus purpurata. Next base: position 42,807,350 of record JAFMSR010000011.1, read on the forward strand.
TATTACATAGATTTATATGGGAAAATTTTAACAATCTTCTTGTGTTAAACTATAGATATTTGGTGTGTAACTCTGCCTAGTGGACCCCTAGCAAGACTGTTCAAATCATAGCCCCGGGTTCAAAATTTTAACCCATAGGATGATCTGAACAAACTTGATAAGAGCCACTAGAGAATGCCGTAGACCAAATATCTAAGCTCTGTGTCTTGTAGTTTTAGACAAGAATTGTTTGTTTTTTTTATTTTACTATGTAAAACAAGTAACCGTCAGGGCGGTCACTTTTTAAGTTTTTAACATCTTCTATGCTTAAAACCACAAGGGCTACAGCTTAGATATTTAGTTTGTAACATTGTTCAGTGTACCTCTACCAATATTTTTCAAATAATACACCCTTTCAAAATTGATCCCGCCCTGAGGTTTAAAACATAAAGACACAGCTCAGATAGTTGGTTTACTGTTGTGTTTAGTTGCCCTTTACCAAGTTTGTTCAGATCATCCCCCGGGGTTAAAATTGGCCACGCCCAGGCGGTACACTATTTTACTTAGACTTGCGTAGTATAGTTTACATTGTAAAGTGGTCCACTACCAACTTCCCTGTTGAAGTTGCCACACCTAGCCACGGCCTGTGACATTGACATGAGCGTTTGACCTTCTTTGGAAGAAATTTGGACTACAGGTTTGCTAGCAGATTTCAGTACTAACCTTGGATGACATTGACCTTGACATTTTGAACTGCTGTCTTGTTTTTGAAAATACATTTGTACAAATATGAAATCTGGACTTTGTGTACAGTTTTTCAAATTAATTTCAATATTCACTTTGAATGACTTTTTTCTGACCTTTAGACATACTTTTTGTCCTTTGGAGCAATTGTTCTTGGGTGAGCGATATAGAGCCATCATAGGCATGGTCGTCTTGCTTATTTTTAAAAAAGATATATAAACTCGTGAACACGATAAAAATGTCTGGAAAGTATTTCAGATTCAAGAATTCCAAGCAAATAATACATTAAAAAATGTACTGATATGTGGTGGGTTGTACCAATTCCTGCACGTGGCATGCAGACGAACATAGTGCTTTCACAAGTTTATTTAATCGCTTGTATCAAGCACCACACATATGTTTTACTGTAAGAAACGAACCTCTTTGTTCTACAAAAATTGTGATTTTGAAACAAACTAATCATTATCTATTTACGCTTTTACTTTAAACATCTGTACAAAAAAACAGTGCAAATAATTTAAGACATATGGTGTTGGCAAGAGAATGGGTCGGCACACTCTCTCATCAAGTACAGGATAAATATTTGAAGTTAAAACGTATGATGGGTGTAATTAATTCTTGCTTAGTTACCTTTGAAAGCGATTGTGTGGCCTTTAGGTACATCTAGAAACTAATGTACCTTTTAAATCCAGCAACCATGGTTGATCAGCCACGAGGTATTCGGTCGTCGTTTTATTCGTGTGTTTTTTTTTCTGTAGTAAAATGACTGAATACGACGGGGGTTTTGCACCTTTTTGACAGTATGACACTTGAATTCGTCCTGGTTAATTAATGTTTATCCAGTCGGTTAAGTACACACCGCTGAACTTTTACTATCTTGACGAGAATTTCAGCCTGGTATTTAAGAGAAGTTGAAAAAGATGTAACAACAGAGCGGACCAATGATGCAGTGGTTAAAGCGCTGGATTTATAATCCAGGGATCGCAGGTTCGACCCCCGCTCCTCCACTAACATGGTCTTTCGGAGGAGACTTAAAACCGAGGTCCGATGTATCGATACTGAACACTGGGCATGTTAAAAAACTAGGGGTGTCTCTGCAACGAGACGTGTTCTGTATCTTGCACTATCCCCCGAAATCTAAAATAAGTACTCTTCTGGGGGCGTTGATCATATGGATTATCCAGAACCAACGTTAAAAACTCTAAAGTACAATACGTCATGGCGAACCCGACTACCACCACACTTCATTTATATGTAAGTACTGTACTTTTCTAAATTGACAGATTTTTTTTGGCTCGTCCACTGCCTACCAAACGACCTTTTCATTCAATTAGCGCAATCGGTAGCGAATGTATAAAGCAGTTTTTATGTACTTTTTACAAATTGACATGTTTTCCTAGAAATAAAAAGCCACTGAAGGTTAGTAGAGATAGTGAAAAGAACTAAAGTGCACATGCTTGAAAGTATTTTAAAAAGTATCATTCAAGTAGAAACAATAAATATCTTTAAAGAAAATAAACGGCTTTGAGCCGAGGTACATTTTAGTATATACAGAAACATCATTCCTGGGAAGGTTATCAATGTAGGCGGTTCAATATACAGTCTAGCTACATCATTTATCAATGAAGTGTACACGTGATCAAGAGGGTCGTATACAAATTCCATTCACCGCGCTTCCATTGGTAACATTTGATTGGTGCAAAAAGTAGGTCAAAACCCAGCTTACATCGAAAAACCCTTTTGCAAGAGAAGTGCTATTGAAAAGAAGGTAGCTTTATTCCTGGCATATTTTACCAGTATACCGAGCTTGAAGAAGTTGTCGTTCTTCTACTTCCGCTTTCGGTGCCTTCAAATCGACCTATCCAGATTTTCAAACTATACATAATATAAAATATTGTTAAAAAGCAGGTTTCTTTCTAACGCACACATACACGCACGCGCACACAAACAAAAATGGTACGTTGTTCTGTGTTATCTACCGCTTTTAAAATGTTTGCGGAGACGCTCTGTGGTTTCCATCTGAGTCGGTCTTAGTTTAAGGGTTATGATCTGTAAACTGAATATCTATACACTACAATAAAGACAGCAAGAATCTTCGCTTTTCAACTGTTTGTTTTACAGAAATATGGACTACTATCTAATGGGCTTTGATAACACCTGTATGGAATTACAGGAATACAAACGGTACCACACTCCTGTTTGTGTTTTCCTTTGTTCTAATACCGTCGAAACAGTGTGATTGTGGCTAATTAAGAAACACCTACGTTAACAGGTTACGCTCCTTTAAGAAAAATGTAGTTTTAAGCAAGAAATATTCTTAACTTCCCGAAAGTTTAAACTCACAAGAAAATCGTTTAATCTACCTTTAACAGTAGTATCTAATACAAGCGATGTCACTTTTAGGTGATCTGTTCAATCTTTAAAGTAACAGAAGCGATCAAGCTCGCTGTCAGTGAGAATTATTTTATGCTACATTTGTAATGTCGAACTTTTCACGTAGTAACCTCTCAACCTCGTATTTGCACTTAAAACGAGTTCACTGTATCGCACGGATTTTCTTTTCCTTTTTTACGGCACGGAGGTTTTGGATTATTTCAGGATCCGGATTGGTCGCTATTTTAAGAATGGGAAGATCCAGGAGGAATTTAATAAAAGCTGATATTTAGCGAAAATTGTTGTATCTATTTAATGCCTTTATAGGGGAGCTGAAACTCAATCGATGTTACATGCTAATAGGAATTTCTACATTCGCATTTCATTTATGAGCTAAGAGGTGAAAACTGTTAAACTGACTATTTCTGCGGCTCTTGCGATATTTTCTTGTTTGTGCAAATTTATTTGAAGAAAAACAGAAATACAAGAAAAAAACTGATTTTATAAAAAGCTGTTTACTTGATAAAAATCTGAAACTGGATCAGCCCCGGTGAAAAGATATACAATAACAACTTCAAGAGAGAACATAATTATAATATTTAGATATACTTTTTATCTCAAATAAACATTCAGTATCTTAAACGGGGAAGAAATTGACGTTTAGAGTTGGTAGTTATAGTAACAGACATACTGCATATTGCCATTTTTTTAATGAAAAAAAAGTTTTTCAAAGTTTGAAAGTGTCAGACTGGATAAAAATTTACAGTTTTACTAAAAACGTACAAGAAAATATGAACGGGAGTATCAAGGACAGTGTTGTTAAATACAAACTAAGATATTTTGATCTTCGTGGTAGAGGGGAAATTCCCAGGCTGCTATTTCATGCCGCAAAAGTGGACTTCTCCGATGAACGGGTAGATAGCGAGGAAAAGTGGTACAGCTGTTTAAAAGCCAGTGAGTATTTATAGAAATATTGCCATTGAAATACGGAACCGTAATCAGTATTTAATTGCATTTTTCGATACATTTTCTAAAATAAATAAACTTTTTGTGAGTACTTTTTATGTACTTTGGCTTGCTTTTTACGCCGTTGTCACTTAATAATTCCAGTTAAAGGACAACAATAACATAAAAGATAATACACAGCTTACTAAATGTTTTTAAGTATTGGTTGTGCTTTCATGAAACCGAAATCATATTTTAATTAGATTTCATATAACCTACCAATTAAACCATAATTGCATGCACAAAGCATATTAGAGTTTTCCCCCTTTTCTTTATTACATAAAAATGTCCAATTTTCATTGAACTACACAAAATAGTCTTGATATTCTGATGACATTTATATAATCAAAGCACGGAAAGTACCGACTGTCCAATGATGTTGACTGCAACTCGGGAACGATCAGGTTGTGATTGTCTTTGATCAAAATGAATCTTGCATATATTCAGTGTAAATCGGAAGTATTTTAGCTATTGTATATACGCTTCTTAGTATGTGCAGCATAGAGTCTGTTTTCTTTAAACAATCAACTTCGTGATTTTTTTATTGATTTGAGCAAATTTTAACGCTTTTGTTTGAGTATAGAAAATCAACTCTCATAGATCTGCATTCAGTGCGATTTTGCAAACGGTCAGACCCAGAATCTTATTAATTTCGTCTGTGTGTTGCGCTGTGTTCGAAGCTGATTGTGATTACGGATTACTTTTCTTATTTCATAATTTATTATATTTCTCATTTATCTAAGGATGAACGACATAACCATCAAAACAACTTTTTTTTTTTTTTTTGGTAACAATTAATTTTTATTTCAGTTCTGTTTTGTTCATTTTCATTTTATCGACGGCCATTTGTCGGTCAGTTTTTATTAAGATAGAAGCACGTCCAAAGTCAGTTTACAATGCGAGTCTAAAAATAAGACTTGGCACAAATATAGGTTTGGCAAATACAATTAAGCAAGCTTGATTTATTTTCACAATTTTTTGCTACTTGCATTTTGAAAAATACCATCATGTTAAATAAATATAAATCTTATTCATTTTGTTTCCTTGAAGGGAAGGAGGATGAGTTCTCTCCTAATTAAGATGTTGTGGTCATTAACGTTTGTTTTCGACGTAAAATGGACATGTTTTTGCAAAGAGCGTCTCTCACTAATTCACTTAGTGGATGCAAATGTAACTGGGTTTATAGTATGATGCATGACTTTATTTGGTCACTTATTGCATTTGAACTTAAACTTCCGCAACAATAACAAAGCCAACACACAAGGTCAAAATACAAGTGAATGTAGTACAAACATTATTGTAAACATTTTCTTTCATTGATAAATTGATGATCGACTATTGTGGTCTATATCGCTAAAAGTATTATATCAATACTACCAGTATCATTATTACTACCGCTTAATTTTAAGCAAAGCTGTTCTCAATAAGGAACACAAATATAGCCAAATGGATTCTACCGAAGATATATTACACGTTTCTGATGATATATATATTTATTGTTCAAACTATTTAGTTAATTGTACGAATTATATCGTCCAATTTTCAGGTGACATTTGACCTACAAGACTATCTGAATAAACTTATTAAGTGAATTATATCAATTTTCCTTTTTCAACATGTAATTTACGAGTTGGAAAAAGAAAACATAAACATGTAGTAGGAGCTGCTAAACTTATTTTGAATTTTAAATCAAAATTTTTATAGTTAAACATGTAAATCGCATATTTCTTATGTGACGACGGCCGAAAAGAAAACTGACAAATAATAAATTTCTTATCTATTTTTTTCCGGATAGCATGGAGAACGAAATAAAATACCGTATGTTGTTTTAAAAGCCGACAATAACCCTGAACTCGTCGAAAAGAATCTCAATAATTGCCTCGTGCAACCCATGGGGGCCTCCTTATTCCTTTAGTACCACCCGTCTGCTTTTAGGGGAACAATCATCCAGTCTTAGGCTACCTTACTGTACTTAATTACTCCCAACCTTTTCAATTAATGCTGCGTTTTATCAATAAAGTAATTAATTACTTTACTATTTACAAACCCCATAGCATTTTCGTCTAATAAAACATATTTTAAGAGAACTGAACCCCCCATCTCCACATAAAGAAAGATTATTAATTTGTTGTTAAGCAATAAAAGGGACATAAAAAATAGCTTTTTCGATGCTATATAGAAAACATGACACAGGTCAGTGAGGACAAATATCGTAGCTGTAGTAGAGTTGCACGTGCTTTTTTTATCTGTCAGCGGACGGAGTTAGATTTCACGGCCATGCGGTCAAAAATAACTTTCTGTCAGAGGCAATGCGAAAATGCAAAGTTCGGCGTTGCATTTGCATTTTCTACTTTCTTTTAGACACTAAGCATCATTTTTCTCCAAAAGAAATAACTTTAATAACTGTATAAGAATGGTCCATTATTATGTGAATATTGCATAATTTTTCATCTCTAATGGCATCATTTCTTAAAAAGTGTTGCCCAAAAGTGGACAACAAGTGAGCTTAGATGGGTTTGTGTTAAAAAGACAGTTGTAGCCACGTAGCTTGGCGGAATAAGCCGTACCACGCATTTATCTCAGCTTACTCATACGGCGAATTCGAAAACGTTCAAGTAATTGAAACTGTCATATTCCTATATGATTTTTGTCTAAAGAACTGCTTTATCGTGAAAATCTGAGTCCGACGTCTGTGTAATCAGCGACATACTGAAGCGATCGACTACTTTTTATACTGATGTTTGATTTGTTCTTGTTAAGATTTTGAGACCAAGTCTTATGTATTCGCTATAAGAATGCATGTTTCTCCCTCAATCTTTGTTATAGCTGTCATCACTCAATACTCACTTTCCAAAAGCACTTCATAGTAAAAGGGTTGTATGTAATTATGTAACCTCAATTTTCCAAAGATTTTAGATACTGTAAAACAAAGTTACAATTTCTCTGTTATTTGACTGATGGCTTTTTGTACAAAACTTTATTCAAAATTTGTACAGTACAGTACAAACGTACTAAAAGTTACAAGTTTATTTCCAATTTCTGGCACTATGTAAACGATTCGTAAATTAAAGTTGTAATTTGAATGTTTATTTTCGCGCGGTTCATTGCATTTGTATATATATCATAATTTCCATCCACTTGAACGTATTTTCAGTGCGGTAAACCACCTGATTAAAGTTTTGACAAGCGTTAAACTGGCGTTAATGGCCCGTGTGATAACAATCTAAAGACCGACGGTGTCTCTTGGCTGTGAGAATCTCATTAAACCCGCTTCCACTTTTTTAGTATCTTTGTCTGTATCAGCAGCCTAACTATACATTTCGTCAACCCCGAGGTTGCGGGTTCGAGCCCAACTGGGGTCACGACCGTACCTCCTTATTTGACACCAGCACCGGGTTTTTTTCTCATGGAAACGGACTCGAGAGTGACTCGATAAGCTTGAAGCTTTCTTCACAGTCGAGCTGAAATAAATTAGTATAAACTAAAAACCGCGTCATGAGAAAAGCTGTCTTGATACCAAGTTATCAGTACCTTTTAAAATATGACGAAAAACATGATTCTTTTAAAAGTATTATTTTGTAAAAAAACAGGGCTTAACAATCACTTTAAGTACGGATGTTTAAACTTTGGCGAACATTATTAATAAATCTTCTTATATGTTTCCCTGGCAACTGATTTTTCGAAGAATCTCTTAATTTTTAAAGTGAGGATGTATACCATTTTAAGTCCAGTATAGCCCTTAAAACATTCTTGTTGCAGAATGCCTTTCAACTCAATTATTTCACTTTTTATGACTGCGTAAAGTGCTCCCGTTTAATAGATGCAAAGTTGATGTCAAAATGCATTTGTTAATGTGTCTAGCGTAATTTTTATTTACTACAATGACATTTTAGATCTTTGAGAATATGTCTTTTGTCATCAAGTTTAATTGTCTGACGACCCGACTGTCTTTTACCAGAGTAGGTGTGCATATGACGTTTTATTTAAACGATACCGGGTCGGAACAAAGGTCGTTAATTATAGAAAGCGTATTAAATTCATTCTCAAGATGTAATATTCTTTACAAAATAAATAACAGCTGTTAAGCAATATTAACTCATACAGCAAAAATTGAATGCGACAAAAGTGTGCTTAGACACGCACGCATTTCATCATTATTGCAACGTCTTCAAAATCTACTGAATAATTAACACAGATGTTCGACACCCATTTAAAATTCGCTGAACCTACTCTCTTACAGTTTTTTAATTATTTTTCTTTCTATTTTTCTGACATTAGGGATGAACTTTTTGCACAATAGCGTAAAGAGTTTCCCATGATGATTTTTTTACTTTTTCAGTTGATCTCGGTTAGAATGTTATAATATATTTGTGGAGATAGAAATTAATTTTGCCCCCTTTTAACCTCATTGATACTTTATGGTTTTGAACCCAACGGGCAAATCGTCCAATGTTTAATTCATTTCCTCGCCTATAATACTACGCACTCGGGATGTCCATTCGTCAAAAGGTTATAGAGTACGAAACATTTAAAATTTATGCTTATAAAATCAAATGACCAGATATAAAAATGATGCACTAAGATGTTTCCATTCACCGCTAACACATGACAGAATTCGAAGCGACTGTTTCAATAGCGATTAATGGGCATAAAATGAGCCGGCGTTTGGTGCGACTGACCTTTTCAGCGGACAGGCGCAACGCGAACTGAGAAAGGAACGGACTAAGTATTTACCTCAGACGAAAATGATATTTAATCCACCCTTTTAATCGGTAATGATCGAACTGTTGAAGGGTCATAAAAAACGAACGAAGCGCGTGTCACGGACATCCTGACGGAGAAACCCAATTAACTGTTATACAAAGTATTTTCAAGTTCAACACATTCTATAAATGCACTCTTTCAGACTAGAACTTAACCCAGAAAGAAAGTGAAAGTACGAAATACCGCAGTGTTTTAAAATTAAACACTCGTCAATTATGTTATCCAAACTACATATCAGGCTTATCTAATCTTTGGCTCCCGTTCGTACGCTTCTACACCAAAAATATATCAAAACAATTCGATAAAGTCGTATAATACGCTTATATATATTATATTTTTCACCTAAACCTGTTCGTGTCCCATTACATTTGAATACCCCCTTGCACCTATTTACACCGGAGGGTATCTCAGGAGCTGTCAGTGCTTTTAAATGAACCAACACATCGTATATAAGTATATCGCAAGCATCGACTGTCTCTACTTTTTTTAACTGACACTGGTATGTGAACAAAATCTTTCCAAGTAGCAAAATTACAGCAGATGGCCTGAGATATCTAGATCCACGGTGGAAGAATGCCAGACGTATGCTTACTTTTGTTAATTTTAGATTGTTAGGCGTTTTTTATCCCGATTTTGTTAGGTGCTTGAGTGCAATTCCATGAATGCTTTCCGTTATTTCCTGGTTTATGTCTAAAATTATTTGTTTTGCAAATCAATATACTTTTATTGTGTCAGTTGCAAGTTTTGTTTATTAACTGCTTTTGATGACATTTTTACTACTTTTGCTGCATTGGGGGTTGTCTTTAGTATTGGTTTCTGAGTGCGTTGCTATTAAAGAGTTTACTATGATTGAGAACTAGGCTACACAAAAAAATACGATGACTTCCTTTTTTTTGGTGAAACCATTACGCTAAATTCTGTTACAAGAAATACGACTTCCTTTTTCTTGTTGAAACCATTTCGCTAAATTCTGTTACAAAAAATACGACTTCCTTTTTCTTGTTAAAAACCATTTCGCTAAATTCTGTTACAAGAAATACGGCTTCCTTTTTCTTGTAGAAGCCATTTCGCTAGATTCTGTTACGGAATTGCTATTACTATATCGTAGTAAAAACCGCAGAGAGAAGGGCATGTCGCTTAGTTAATGCGAAAAAAAAACTAATCCTTCTGAAAGTAACAAATACTCAGAGCACAAACACTAGTACTCAGTGATAACAAATATTCAGTAATCTGTCATACATGACTATCCCTGTTCACACCCTGGCTTTATGGTGCATATGCTATTCTTGTTCGCATTTCTGGCTCTTATTCATGAATTGCTATCCTTGCTCGCATCCTTGGCTCTTTATTTTTCTTACATTGCTATCCTTACTCACATCCTTGGCTCTTTATTGTTCTTGCATTGCTATCCTTGATCGCATCGCTGGCCTTTATTGTTCTTGCATTGCTATCCTTGCCGCATCGCTGGCTCTTATGTCCTTGCATTGCTATCCTTGCTCGCATCCCTGGCTCTTTATTGTCCTTGCATTGCTATCCTTGCTCGCATCGCTGGCTCTTTATCGTTCTTGCATTGCTATCCTTGCTCGCATCATTGGATCTTTATTGTTCTTACATTGCTATTCTTGCTCGCATCCTTGGCTCTTTATTGCTCTTGCATTGCTATCCTTGCTCGCATCACTGGATCTTTATTGTTCTTACATTGCTATTCTTGCTCGCATCGCTGGCTCTTTATTGTTCTTGCATTTCTATTCTTACTCGCATCCTTGGCTCTTTATCGTTCTCGCATTGCTATCCTTCCTCGCATCCCTGGCTTTTTATTGTTCTTGCATTGAAATCCTTGCTCGCATTCCTGGCTCTTTATCGTGCATACATTGCTGTTCTTGTTTGCATTACTGGCTCTTATTGTGATAAATTGCTATCCTTGCTCGCATCATTAGCTCTTTATTATTCTAGCATTGCTATCCTTGCTCGCATCACAGGCTATCTGTAGTTCATGCTCGAGTCCCTGGCTCTTTATTATTCGGCACGCTTGCATCCCTGGATCTTTATTGTTTATGCTCACATCCATGGCTCTAATTTGTTCATGCTCGCATCCCTGGCTCTTTATTATTCTTGCTCGCGTCCCTTGTTCTCTGATAGTCTTTATTATTCATGCTCGTGTCACTATCGCTCTTTATTGTTCATGCACGCTCCCTGGCTCTCTATTGATCATGCTAGCATTTCTGGCTCTTTATTGTTCAAACGTTACTATCGACTGGAAGCATACGGCATTAATTTCTTATTAAACATTAAACGTTGACATATTTTTGTGTCGTCGATACTTAGGGATCGCTTTTTCTGTCGGTCGGTCCGTCCGTCCGTCACATTAACTTCACGTTGGCTATAACTTTGCCATTTCTTAAGATTTTTTCATCGAACTTTCAAATTGCGTTGCTTCTGACAAAAGGGTCGTGATGCCGCCAAATTTTGTAGGTCAAGGCCATATTTGACAGAGTTATGCCATAGGAGCGCGATGTCGGGATTATGCTTTTTCCGACTTTGTTTTGTCTTTTTACATTCATTTAAGAACCAAGTTAACAAAATATGATCTTATTTTCCCCGGATCTGAACTTTCATATTTTACCACTGAATCACCCGGCAGTCTGAAAAAAGAAAAGGAGTGACATCCGCCATGTTATCCAACACAAACTGCTAAGAGTGACGTCCCTCTAAAATTGGTTTTCCGTCTACCAGTGTGACGCAACATGGAACCGGAACCTATACATGTAAACATAGTGTGGTGGCAATTTCAAAAACTGGCGGAACAGTTTATTTTTTTTTAACGAAGCAGTCATGGACTATTATATTGTCATACCATTTGAACAAATTGAGCACACTGTCCATGAGTGTTGCAAAAAAAATGAAAAAAAAAAAATAAATAAAAATGGACGTCACTCTTAGCAGTTTGTGTTGGATGACATGGAGCATCGAGTATCTTACAGACAGCTAGTTTTTAGTGTAGCCTCAGTGGCGCAGTTAGAGTGCGTTCGCCTCAGGATCGGAGGGTCCCGGTTTCGATCCCCACCAGTGTCACAGCGGTTGTGTTCAAAGGCAAGACACAGATATTTCCACATTGTCTCTCTCTCTCTTCGAGATTTATTTCACATGGAATGAGTCTCGAGTGCGATTAGATCTGAGTTGTACGAATATGTTTCGCAATCAAAAATAAATTAATTAGTATATATTAAAACCTCCAATTAATATCATAATGCTCTAAAACCTATGTAGCGTTTTATTGTTATAATTCATGAGTCATTACGAGTAGTCTGTTCATATGATGGTTTAGTGCCATTTCTTGTTCATTTAATATAAATAATCAGCAAAACCGAATTGAATTTTATTAATATATTTTTCTTTACTTTTTCAACACTTTGAGTAATGCTACCGCTATTTCATTTGATGTCATTTCCGTTCTGTTTTGATCAGTATGAACGCTATTCTCTTTCAAATATCGGTATTAAATTAAAACATTTAAGTTTAACTGCAGCAAAACCCCGGAAGGGAAAGCATTCGGTAGCGTTCATTAAATTCATATATCTCCACGCTTTTCATGTCTTACGGAATATGCACGGGCAAATACGTTCTTCCATTTAATTCAAATTTCAAGTTAAAACGTCACCTTTTTCTTCAGTTATAAACGTTTTTGAAAACATCGAACTCAAGTGGTTACAAATCACATATAGTATAACCATGAGTTTTGCAAAATCGGAGGGTGAATGTCTTCATTATCACTCATCTTTGCTGACAAAATTTGGTTATATTTTCAGTATTTGTAATATACAGTTAAATGCGAAGTTTGGAGGCAATAAATTATTATAATAATTCACGTATTTTTGAACGGCTCGGACGATTAAAAGGACAGTAGCCGCCAACGTGAAAATACACTAATAAAATATTTGTATAGATATTAAAGAGATGTCTCCTGTTACCGTGTCAGTAATGAGTTCAATTAACTACCTCTCACACATGTCATGTCGAATCTACTCTATTATTTTCCAGCTCTTATATCTGTACTCGGTGAACCTTTGGCCCGAGACATACCGCGTGACCTCGGAAAAAATAATTCACATGTCATTAAAGCACCTGATATAGCTATTTGAACGATGTATGTAATCACTCGTAATTGGACTATTACCTAGTCTTAAATCGTACTCGGTTTTATTTTCCAGGACAGGTTATATTGGTATAAAAGTTGCGATTAACCGGTATGATTAAATAAGTTTTTTTTTCCAGGAATCGGCTTCAATTCAGGGCGGACTTTAAAGTCCCACGATCACCTTGGATATCGAAATTATTAGAAGCCATATATATGTATCACAAAGAAAGATGTTTTGATGCTGAATTTGTGTTAAATCATTCCAACGTTGTTTTTTAAATTGAAAGTACTTTATAAAGTGTGGTATTTTTCTATGATATGAAATAAGGTTTTCTGATAACTCTTTTTCGTGAAGAGGCGACATAAGTATTAGAGGAAAGCATACACCAATTATATTTTTAACAAAATAGATCACATCATTATTCTATCAGTAAATTCAATATTCTTCCTTAACGGTTCGAGCCCCCACTGGGGTCACGACCGTACCTCCGCATATGACACCAGAACAGGGAGCGGACTCGAGAGTGACTCGATAAGCTACAAGCTTTCTTCACAATCGAGATAAAAATAAATTAGTGTAAACTAAACGTGATCAAGGGGCTTTAAAAATGACAAATCGGTCACAAAGCCTTATTTTTGTTCTGTTTGCACAGTGGAACTCAATAGATCATTCAGAATCCGCTGTGTATACAATAATTTGCCGTGAATTATTAATTGTACCCGATGAACCAAAGACCTTGTGGAGGAAATTAATAAAGTATGAACTTGATATGTGTATGTGTATTGAAACAGTTGAACAGTTGAAATATTAAGTTGAAGTTAAATAATTGCGAATATTTACTAATTTACAGTATTTGATTGAATTTTACGTACTGTAAGAAATGTTTAGCACAGTTGCGATGTTAAGGAGTATTTTTGGACGCTTATTTGGCAGACACCAAAGCAAAAAAAAATATGTTAGTTTTTTGTAATGTTATTTTCAACTTGTGTCATCTCCGACCTCATCATTGAGTGTGTGCTTTCTAACAAATTCCTAAGTAAATAAGTAAATGCTTACATAGAAACAAGTATTTTTGTGTCTCGCCTTGTTTTTTGGCTTCTTTTCAGGGCAGTTATTTCCCTTTTTCAGCAAATATAAGTTATTCAATCAATATCAAAATGGGTAGTACATTTTATTTCATAATTTCGTATTGATATTATCGCAATTTTTCTTTTTAAATGTTTGAGCGACAACGTTTTAACTTCGTCTTACAGTAATGAAATAGCGAGCTCTTGTAATTGTTGGAAGATGTAGTACACATCTTACATGTTCTGTCAAATTTTACGAGCCGTGAAATTAGTTTCGTTGTAAAATAAGCAATAACTTTCAACAATTCAGTGTAGTAAATAATTGTTTGTGGTTGTAAATCAGCCCCGTCGCAATATCTTTTAGCTTTCAGTGTGACACGTACGGCGGTTTCGAACGTGCTTGTTATTTACTTCTTTGATATAATAGAGGTAAACCGGTAGCAGAGTATCTATGACATAGAAAGAGCATATCGGTTTTAAAACATTGTCAATGAGAAGCGATGATAAAAGTGGTTAAAAAAAGGTTTGCTGTTAGCACATTGTCAGCGAGTAACTGTGATAATGTAGCGGTCACAAAGTCCAGCAGTTAGGTGTTGAACGTTATCCAACAACGATTGCCAATAACAACTTGACAACGTTGTCCAACAGTAGCGATGGCAAGGTGTCAAGCTTGGCAACAGCGCAACCTTTGTACAAATGGTATCAGTTAAATTACCAAGAACAGCAGCAACAAAGTTGCCGCTCAGTAGTGGTGGTCATCAATGATCAAATACAGTCATATTGTCCAGAAACAGCGGTTATGAAATCGTTCAGTGCCACTGTAATAGCGTTTACAACCACATGTCATCTGCAGCGGTTGACACGTTGTAAAGCATAAGTTGTTACAACCTTGTCGCCTAGCAGCCAACTCGCTCAACCAAGTCAAACGGAGAAAAGCAGTGAATATTTGTTGCAAAATGTTTTACTTTACCGTTGTGGTTTTGTGCGTGTGTGATCGCAACCGCCCAATCCATTCTTAAATATATATTCCAACTTTAAAATTGAATGATTCTAACCACAATACCAGTTTTCAATTCAAAACCGATGTGCGTATTTTTGCCATAGTTTTTCAGCTCATTAACGTTAATAAGTATAAATTAAGTAAAAAAGAACGGCTTCCATTAGGTAGCAATGATCACAACCTGTGCAAGCTATCAGGCACACACAAGCAACCAAGATAAACGAAAGTATGACAGGTACTGTTCAACCTTGAAATTGGCAATTGATAAATATTATTTGCCTAAAAAAGCAAAAGGTTGAAATTGTGTTACCATACAAACTGGCAACTGGGGGCCCCAGATAACAGTAGTTGTATTTTATTGTCGAGTGCAAAATGCATCGCGTAAATGTAAGACAAGGGCAACTTTAACAAATTAGTGTTTTTATTTTTTACATGTAATTTTAAAACTTTTTTTTTCTTAAATTTTCGTGAATCAAATACACTAAGTCTTGCATTTACTCAGAGGTTTCAACATTAACTCTTGCAAACTTAAGACTTTAGCGTCTATACATTTTCACAAATGGCACGAAATATGTATTCTTAAAACCATCGTTAATTTAGACTTAAATGTTACTAAACAGACGTTAACTTCAAACATTCATATATTTCACATACATGTATTTACTAGCTTTAATTCGAAAAAATGGGGCAATTTTTTTGGCATCGTCTAAAAAAAGGACCCTTCTATTTTCTTTAAATGAAACATCTTTAACAATTTTCGTTTACAGAAATGCCACAGAAAGTTTTACCAGTTCTGGAAGTTGATGGTAAACAACTCTCGCAAAGTCTCACAATTTGCAGATATCTGGCTCGAGAATTCGGTAAGTGAAGCAGTATCTGAAACAGGAATGTCAAAAAAAGTATCTTTGATGCCAATGCAGTTGCTCTCTAGACGCGTTTCAACATTGTTTTAGTGCCTTATTGTCTGTATTTATACTATCTTTTCTCCAGTTTTTAGCAGATCATATTTTGTAGATTTATTTTGATAACCTCTTTCTGGTTCAGACCTAGATGCTCAGCTGGTTGCATGGAGTTTTATTTTCCGTTTATTCCTTTACTGATCGGAGACTCTCGTACTTAAAGGCCGATGAACTTTCAGATTTCTTTTTATAGAGGTTTCAAACTAAACAAGAGCTTGATTCATGTTCTTTTCTTGATTTATATACAATGTAGATATGCTACTATATATCTAAATACTCTCTTTCTCTGGTAGGTTTGGGTGGCAAGACGAACTGGGAGCAAGCTCAGGTAGAACAAGTCGTTGACACGATGGACGACTTGAGAGTAGAATTAGCAAAATGGATTTACGAGAAGGATCCAGAGAAGAAGGTGACTTGTTTATTATTATAGTAGCATCTTTCGCCATCTATATGTTCAACTCCTATTAGTACTTCGGGTGTAAAATTTACTTGTAGCTGGTTTTACCAAGAAAGATGCTTTACCGACGAAATTGAAATTTGTACAACCATTCCTAATATTGGTATATACTATAAATATAGCGTGCAGAATTTGCAATCAGTAAGAACCGATCATAACAACGCTTTATCGTAAAAGATGCGACATAAATATGAATACTCTATAATCGCGTATTTAAAGTGACAAGGGGACTTTAAAAGGTTTTGCAGCACCAGCTCAAAAACCGCAAGTCACTATTACGATTTATTTTTAGTGGTTTAGGAAGCTAAATCAGGGACATAAGGTTTTTGCTTCTTTTATTTCTAAAATTTGCATTTAAAGCGCATTAACGTAAAAAAAGTATTCGGTTTAATACGCGTGTCATGTTTATATTGATAATTTATGGTTTCACAAAACACATTTTTGCCTGTACACCTATATAGTATCATATTAGATACAAAATGTAACCATAGATTTATAGCCTAAAAACTTAACGAATTACTTTCTACTGAGAATTTAGGGACGAAATGTCTAATTTTACATTCATAACTTCGTGAGAGTACAGAGTGCTCTTTTTTGTGTGCATCGCACTCGTGTTAGTAAATGCTTGTTTTGTATTTTAGAATGAAATAGCATCCAACTTGAGATCCGAGATCTATCCAAAGTTTACCGGTATTCTTGAAACAATTCTCAGGGAGAATGAAGAAAATAACAACAGAAGCGGCTATTTTGTTGGAGATAGCGTACGTTTGTTTTTTAAAAGCACTGTATTGAATACGTGATGCGTGTTCCTATTTTTGACACATGTCAGTCGTATCCTTTCTAAATTTCTAAAATGGACTTGTCCATTTTTTCAAATTGGACAATACCATTATTTGTTCATACGGGTAGTTACTGTAATTTAATGACTGCACAGCAAACAGAGACTACAGGGATTTGCTTGTTTATCATGATCTGCACTGTTTTCAAAGAAAGCGTCCACTTGCACTCAGGATAGAAAGAGTACAAATAGAAAATTTTAGTATTATTAGATAAACTTTGAATTAGGAACTGTTGGTGTCTTATTTATTTCGCGACTTAATAAAGCCGAGAGTTAATTGTGACATCAGGAATTAACGTTTTGCAATTATGAAGTCATTTACGATATATGCACAGTAATAAGGTAATGATTAAAAACATAATTTATACATGTACTTTTCAATCTCTTAACACGGATGTTGTTTTGTTTTCATCCAAATAAGTTTGATTGTCGGATGTAGCCAAAAGTAATACTGTCAAAATCAAGAGAAAACAGTCAAAGCATTGACACAGAAATGTCAGCGTCTCTTATTTCTCTTATTACAGCTGACGTTGGCCGACCTCAGTGTGTTCGAAACATTTACTTTCCCCCTTTCAATACATCCAGACATTTTAGACGATCATGCCGAACTTCAGGAGCACAGACAGAGAGTTGAAACACACAAGCATCTTGCAGATTACATCAAGAACAGACCACCGCGACCAGTATAAAAGATACTGTCGTTAGAGACAATTTTGAACGTGCAATGATGTTGACAGTATATCAATGCATTTACTACGTTATATTATGCCTTTATAATATATGTACAATACATGTATATCTTGTATAGTGTTATAGATGTAGGCCATGCTATTTGATGGTTGTATGAAGGAAATTAACGCAGGATATAAATTACATTTTTGAAATGATGACGTCACGTATTTCGTTCATTGTTTCGAGAGAGATATGTAAGAATCTATTAATCTGGTATGAAATAATATATACACTATTAATACAAAGATATAAAGATATATTTTACTGCGCTCAGTATGGGACTATAAAGAAACAGTAATGCATACTTTTATGTCATACATTGTGTACATCTTCGAAACATTTCGATTTTGAATCAGTATGCAGATCTTAAAATATTAAATTGCAATGTGTAATTATTATGATTTTTTAAATTTAATCTTAATGGATTTTATAATGACGACTTCGGGCTTTTGCGGAATTTGCACCTTTGCGTAGAAAAATGCTAAGTTCTGGACTCGGTGGACTGTTACAGGACATGTGCTTATTGCTCAGCGGGAATGGTGTTTGAATGTATCAGTATACATAATCATGCTACAAGGGCTTCTGGTATTTCATAATGACTAACCCCAATTCTGAGAAAACAAAACTCCACATAGTTTAGCTTTATGTAGCTGTTGAAAATTTTCACAACCCTAGCGAGTTGAAACAAAATGTTTATGAAACTAATGCAGCCATAGCAATTATTTCTACATAGACATGATTTCATAATATAAAAAAGTTAAAGTTACTTCCAGCAAGTGGTCTTTGTTCACAGATTTGACTGTACATAGTGAAACCCGTGTATTACTAAGTAGTCACTTGCATTGACTGTGTAGCCGCTCGCCATATTCAGAACAAAATTTTCCTATCGAAACCAGTCTTTTCTCAGGCAATTACACACTACATAAACAGTCAACTATCTTTGAGTGGCTACATCGGTTGTTTCTTTTAGTTGGATGTTAAACACAGGTTTGACTGTATAGATTTTGTACCTCTCTGTATTGCACAATTTATATATAGGTTGCGGCTACAATTCAATTTGCCAGAACATTTTGTAATTCGTGCTCCTGTTTTTTTTTCTTACTTGAAGGAAATAAGTTTTATATTGTTAACTTCGTACATATGTTTGGTAGATTTATGTGTTGTATAGTGTTATCACAACTTTCTTATTTCAAGCATTTTGTAACAAGTTAAAAAGTAAATGACACGGTACTAGTATTTTAGGGCAATGGTAAAAAGTGGATTTACTTTAAACTTGGTATGGATGTGTCGGTCAGGGTTAACTTTATCTACTTTGTCTTTGGTAACTGAGCCCCACTGCGTGAAAGCCAACCCTGGACCTTTGCAACCAGTGTCAGTCTGCGTGTGTATGCCCTGAATACATGTCGTCTGCTTATTCATCAAACAATATAACACTTGAAATTCTAGTTACTTAGTTCCACAATGATAACATTTCTTTCCCTTCATAGTACAGCGACTATAATACGTCTTACAAACGTTGGCTTTCATACAGTCAGGCTCATTAACTGATAGAGAAGCTAGACTCGTGTATATTTTGTTTGAATCTATCAACAGGTATTTAATATAGTTTACGATAAATTTATATGGATTCTTTTAGTCAAAGAATAGTTTGTAAAAAATAGTAGCAACAAATCAACAAGAAACTTAATTGTATGATATTATTTTGCTCTTTTTTGTATAATCTTATGCGGCTTGATCAGGATCGAACCGAGGTAAAACGATTTTTGGAGACCATCATACTTCTAAAGCCCACTTAATGCAACTCACATTCATAGCTACAGTCGGTATGGTCTTTGTTTTGTATTAAACAAAATGCGCACAATGCCAGTTAGGGAGCATGTGACAAACAATAACAGACTAAATATACCGGTACATGTTCAATGGAATGGGCAATGGCAATATAATTACCACACGAACCTCGTCCGGTGTAGTCGAAAAAAGGTTAATGTCTTTATAAAAGCGACCCCCAATTTTTGTTACAGAAGGTGTGGATATTTTTGTAAGAATTGTCACGTCTTATATAAGCATTTGGACAACATATGTGCATATCATAGTATGAATCTCTGTCGCATTAGAAACCGACGCTATGTCACGTTTTGAATGAGTTTCCTTTATTTACATTTAATTTTTTATGACGGACCCAGTGAAGAATAACAGCATTTTGTAAAGTGTTTTGTGAAACGGTAGATAGTGCTTAGTCAGTTCCTATACGTAATTAGCGTTCCCGTCAAGCCCGGATTGAAAATGAACGGCAAATCTAGATAGAATGGACTGCATTTCAATAGGGTCGGCATTGATCATGTACGTCCATCCAGATTGACAAGAATCGGACATAGATCTTTGCATTTCGAGGAATAGACAGTCAAGAAAATGTTGTAGAATGCCTGCACGTGTAAATTATACATAAGCACAGAAAACTGTTATTTTTGTCATAGTTTAGAGATAAAATGTAGTGCCATTTTCTGCTTTGTTAAGTCTTAGTATAAATATGTATATTGAGTTGTTTGTACATGTTAAAGTTATATAAACGGCAATTTTTCGGACCTGTCAGAACTATTTTTAGGCGTTTAGCTCAGATTGTTTCTTAAGGGACATCGCAGTTCGGTTTTACGTTTCAATGGTTCTATGGAAGAAGTAGATGAACATCCGATGTTAATGCTCTTGAAAATAGTTCTAACATGTCGAGAAAAAAAGCACAATATAATATTGTTAACAGTTTTTGATCATTTAAATAATGCTATTATTATTCATTTAATGTATCTACCTCACTTAATCTAGTTTAATTGATATTTAACCAAACACACATCCGTTGGTTGTCTAAAATTACAACAGAAATCTTGTTTTCTCGAAATTATGTTTCTTGTTGTTTTTCTGCCAGTTTATCTTAATAGAAACTAACGGTTATATTCACAAACACTTGGAGTCTGGAAAGTTACTCTACATCCCCCCGCCCCTCCCCACCCTGGTCAGCAGCATCAGAGTACAAGCAGGACCAAACACGGTGAAGAAGATGAATTTTCAGAACATGACTTGATAACGACTACACATTTGAACGATAAGTTTATGGCCCTTGGTGTATTCTGTTGATAAAATACATGTATACCCTTGTGTGTAAGAAAAGAAACGGACATCACTAATTCTTACTTTATTTAAAAAAAAGCAAAGCTCCCTTCTCATTTTCTCATTACGCCATTTAACCAGAAAGTAAACATGAGTTTCCTCCCCTGTTATATATAACTTCATTTGCAGGGTAAATCATCATTTATGTGTAAACGATATGCCAGAAAAAGCAAGAAAGGTCTCTCTAACCGACTAAATCATTTTCCTCATGGCTATTTGCATAAGCAATAAACATTGTATCACCCTGACCGATTTTAATAAAAACGTTGCATGTCCTGATTTTCAAATATCGGATATCACTACCGACTTTATTTGTTCCCAGTAAATAAGGGATAAAACTCTCACAGACCTAAATTTACCAACAAAGGAGTAGCCTCCCTTGTACTTATCCGATACGAGCCTAAAATTTGATAAAATGATGACGAAATCAAAAACATGTGCGATTCTGAACATCAAGTAAATCTTTGGTATAACGATCTAGCACGTATCAATTTACATTTCAGAAACATTACCTAATGCTATTTTACCACCATCAGCACTTTGACTAACGTAACGAATTTTATGTCTAAAAGTCCATACAAAATCTTATAAGTTGCATAGTACTATAGACCTACTTGATATTCGACTGAAAATCTTGAAATATGCAAAAGGCAATCGACTAGTTCTAGGCGCATTAGATCCCGCTGTTCCATTTGTCAACTCTTTCTTTAAAGCAGTCTGGGGATCTGTAACAGCTTCTTCAAAAGACCGTGGATCGGAAGAAGGCTACGGGGTGGGGGAGGGGTGGAGGGGTTGCAGGGTCTTTGTCAGTTTTTGCAGCTGTTCTATTTGTCAAAAAGCAAATATACGGACACTGCAAAAAGGCAGTCCAAAGTCCTGTGAGAGCTTCTTCCTAAGTCTGTGAATCAGAGGGATGAGGATCTGTTTTAACAAGAGAGAATGTTTATATGTTTAGACCCTTTGTCATTTTAGTGTTTCGGGAATGGGTGATACGGATGGACTGCATTATGTGACGTTTGGCTGTTCTTGGTCAATAAACTATACTTCTTCTTTACGGGCTACGTGCACTCTCTTAATTACGTTTTGGAGTCAAAATCATTCAAAACAATGAATCATTCTTTTAAGAAATCAAATGCCATTTACGAAAGAATCACAAGTTCTAAACCGATCTAAAAGTCAATGAAGCAAGAATTCTTTACCCTTTTCTGTTGACAGGAGCAAGAAATATCTTTAAAAAAGATAAACGGAGTTTTGCTGAGTTACTACCAAAAGTCGTTACTCGAGACCCGCGCGTGCATCCAGTGATAGTTTCTTATAATCTCATACGTATTATAAAAATTATAATTTTATGTACTTAGCGTATGAATATAAAAGTGGTTTCTTCTTACGTCAATTACGGGGATGCCAACCGTTGTAGATAGTCCGATTCTTGGAATTTGTTGAGCCACAACAATCTGCCTGACCCTGTCACTTCATGCAATTTTTGTATTGCCGTATTTCGGTTATCTTTACGGGGCGGCATTTTAAGTATATATGTACATAAACATCTGTGAACGGAGGCGATCTATTTTTGATCCGTGAAACGACGCGCGACAATGCAATACAACACTTGACAACGCGATACGACGCACAACATTTTAAAACGACTTTGTCGCGATATTTTGTCGCATTTCTGTGCGTGACATCTGCTTAAATAGCACGACTCACGACGACGCGAAACGACGCACGACAACGCGATACGACGCACGACAATGCAATACGACGCAAGACATTTGAACGACAATGTCGCGATACCATATGGAATTGTTGTTTTAAATGATATACTCCTAACCGGGTTAATGGCTGACTTTAGGTCATAGTCGAGAATAAATTGCAGTATATAGAAATTCGCTTATGGAACATTCTTTCACCGTGATAAATAGTGATGAAAATTGGGGCATTTTCACTATGTACTGTACTAGTATACACGGTGAAGGTACGACGCAGCAGTGGCTGTGCGGTCGTGTCCGGAGCGCCCCGTATATATCGAAGGGCTTCTAGTGTGATGTCATCCAGCTCGTCACGGTCATCCGAGGACGACGGATGTGTTTTTTTACAGCTATGACCACTGACGGGTCGGCTATGGGACGTTGTAATGGTCTTATATGGCATTTTCTAGTAAAATACGGTGAATTGGGTACCTCCCTTGACGGGTCGCCGTGACCTCGTTATCGAACCAATCAAGACCGGGTATGTGGCAGACTTTAGGTCGTAGTCTACACTAAATTGTGGTATAAAGAAATCCGCTTATGCGACATTCTTTTACTGTGATAATAGCGATATGAAAGACGTTGATGGAGCAAATATTATGTCAGGTTAGACAGAAAAATCGACCGACGCACGACAATGTTATATAGATGGCATCGTGACTTTGTAGTTTGAAAATATTATTATTATACGTCGTATCGCATTGTCGTGCGTTGTATTGTGTTGTCATGTGTTGTATTGTGTTGTCATGCGTCGTGCTATTTATGCAGAGGCGACGCATGACAATGCGACACAACACCGTTGCAATGTCGTTTGAAATTGTCGTTCGTCGTATGGCATTGTTACGTTGGGCAAAATTGCAGAACCGACACTGCGTATGTGCGTGCATTCGCCAGAATGAGATTATTCGGGCGAGTGTATAACTGTTCACCACAATGAGACGATATGTCGCGTGCAAGACCCAGGTTAGTAGCTCAAAATTCAAGGTCACACTTAGATATTTAAGGTAGAAAATAGACATATTATTGACGCCGCGAGGAATCGCGGCGTCAGTATTGAATAGGTTTCAATTTTGGACCATGGGGTTGCATAATCGAATAGGGAGCAGCCAACATTATTATTGTAAATCTAAGCTATGTTCTATGTATGAAAAAGACTTTATGAATCATTAAATGTATTAAGTCATTAAAAACAAATACAATACAAAATACACATGTCTCCTTCCCTTATTTCAAAACTTTGGACACATTTAATGAGATTTAATAACTTTTCCACAAACTCGTAGACCACGGGTTTTTATAGCTTTGTTTACGGACCTTACGACCAGATTCATCAAAGCTCAGAAAAAAAGATTCGGAAGAGTTTTGCTATCTTAAAACACTCAGATAATAGAATACATGGCGCCAACGTGAAAAATCAAGAAAACCCATTTTAATTACTACATATTAGACTTTAATATTGAAACTCTAAAGAAAAACCGTTCACCCAACTATGAATACGTAGGGCCCTAACGGAATTCCATTCCATCATTTGTAAACAAAAACAATAATCAGCCAATGGAAGTTCTGTAAAATGTATACGTCACAGCATAATTAATCAGTGGATTTCGTCTCTTTCCGCCATATTGCTGGAGGTATAATGCTTCGGGAATAGAAAGAAAGAAAAACCACATTACCAGCTACAGGGAGGGAGGGGCAGGTATATCTGTTTTACAGATCTTTTTCACAATATTTAGACCCGGTGTAAATTATATTTGCACAGGTTTTTGCCTCTGCTTCCTATTAACCGACCTGTGATTCAGTGAAATTGTGGGAGGAGCCATGGTTATAAATAGTTTTGTGTATCAGTTCCTTGGTATCTAAAAATAGCCAGGTAAAATTATCATCCGAAAATAATTAATGTGTGAGAAAAGAGGTATTTAATTATCACAAAGACAAACAATATGGAAGTTACATAAGGGTTTAGTATTATGCTAATTACTAATAAAAACTTTATTTTTATAAATCAGTTTCATAAACTAAAAAGGATATACAGCTAAATACACAGAGGCACGGACCGGTATTACTGATTACCGAAAACAACTTTTACCGGAAACAACCAAAAACAAATGAGATTACCGGAAACAAGTCTTAATTCCATAGTTTTATGTTAAATACACTTTTATTATTCTAAATGATAAAAATTAATGTATTTGTTGAATATGTGTAATTTTAGAATGATAGGTTAGGTTTTAAGCAAATTAGTTCGATGTAACTTAGTGTGTACTTTATGTTGTAACGATTACCTCCCTTAGACGGTATTAAAACCCAAAATCATTGCAATCACGGACCTATATACACATGTGATAGGTCCGTTCTCTATTAGAAAAAAAGTATTACTTTTCTTTTTTGTATTTAAATAGTTCGATAAATTTTAGCGATATTTTTTTGTTCAAGTTCTTTGACAGTTTAACAACTTATCTGCATTTCCAGTTACGAAAATTCCCATGAGGAAGAAAATAAAAAAACAGAAACTAGAAAATCATTTAAAATCTTTTTATTTGCATATATCATTACAAGGATGAATAAAACAAATAACATAATTAACATAATGTGTATATAGGTCCGTGACAGAGGTAATGATCATTTTATGTAGTAAAAAAGGGTTCGCTGATGTTAACCACGCACATTTTATA
Source organism: Saxidomus purpurata (assembly GCA_022818135.1). Classification (NCBI taxonomy): domain Eukaryota; kingdom Metazoa; phylum Mollusca; class Bivalvia; order Venerida; family Veneridae; genus Saxidomus; species Saxidomus purpurata. The sequence goes on from JAFMSR010000011.1 coordinate 42,832,983, forward strand.
ATAGAAACCTGCCCCAGTGCCCATCTCCCAGCCATGCTTCAAAACATGCGCGGCGTCTTTGATGCCTTGCATCAAAATTCGTCTTGTACTTTGTCTGGTAAGTACAGTACGTGGCGCAGTTGGCGTGCTCGACATGTTGCCCGTGGCCACGAGATAGCTTGTTTGTTTGTTTATTTTTTTCTGTTTTTATGATATCTCAACAGTGCAAAAGTAAATTTATTTTTTGATTAAAGCTGAGTTAGTGTGTCGCTACTTGCAAAGCATCAATGCGATACCTAGGAATCAGCTGATTTAGTGTGTCGCTACTTGCGAAGCATCAATGCGATTTAGTGTGTCGCTACCTGCGAAGTTTCAACGCTGATTTAGTGTGCGAAGCATCAATGCTATACCTAGGGATCAGCTGATTTAGTTCGTCGCTACCTGAAAAGCATCAATGCGATACCTAGGGATCAGATCTCTATCGTATGTCTGTCCGTCAGGGTTGTATGTCACTGGTTATAACTGTTTCTCCTAAAGGTATTGACTTCAATCCTGAAACCGGATAATCCATATGACCAACGCCCCCAGAAGAGGTTAGTTATTTTAGGTTTTCGGAGGATAGTGCAAAATACGGAAAGCATCCCAATTCCAGAGACACCCCTGGTTCATACATGCCAGATGTATAGCACCCATATTATGATGGGACCTCGGCTTTAAGTCTCATCCGAAAGACTGTTCAAACTTTAGTTGGTCAGCCCCGGGAATCGAACCCACAACCCCGAGATTACAAGTCTCATGCTCTACCTATTGAGCTAACCGGGCTGACTTCTACAGTAAGTTTTGATTTGATTTGATTTGAAAGGAATTGTATCAAGGTCCGTTCAAAAGCTAATTTTTTAGCTTGTGTTTTGGATGAGAACCCGGCATGTCTCCCGTCATGCCTAGAAAAGTAGAATTTTGAAGCCGGAAAAGGAGAAATTTTCCTGACTGCAATTTCCAGTCAGTATCAGCGAGTTTTCCTAGTCAGATTTTCAATGAGCTCGGTGTGCCCCAGAGGTAGTGATTGTATCGTGCCTTAGCCAGCCGCACCACACAGCAGGTGCTCCAGCATCTCTCACGACAGAAGTTCGCTGTCTAACAGTGACTGCAAAGGCTTTTCAAGAGACTCAGAAACACGTCTCCCACATGCTGAAAACCCTTCACATTCACTGCCGAGAGACTAGGGTGGGAAAAGACGTGTGAAATTCCCACCCGAGTGGGCCAACAAACACAACTAGGCGTAAGTTAGCACACCACCCAAGGCGTGGGTGGGCCAACAAACACAGCTAGGCGTAAGTTAGCACACCACCCACTCCAGACCACCCCAAAATGGGCGGGCCAACAAACACAACTAGGCGTAATTTAGCAAACCACCCAAGGCGTGGGTGGGCCAACAAACACAACTTAGCGTAATTTAGCACACCACCCAAGGCGTAGGTGGGCCAGCGAACACAACTTAGCGTAATTTAGCACACCACCCATTCCAGGTATCCTGCCGCATGATATGACTCCAGAACTCCGTCTACGATCTTTCCAGTTCCACTGGCAAAGAGAAATTTAGAGTCCCAAAAGTAGGTCACCCACGCGGCCAATGCGACCTAGATGTGAATGACCAGTCCAAAACGTGTCAAGTAAGGATGCCTCCCCCCGCACGGTCACTGCAACGGAGGTATTCTGTCTTGTAGCCGTCTGCCACCATCGTGCTGTCTTGTGTTGTTGTTCCCCTGCCACCTGGCACGCAGGGATTCTGGTAGGCTGGTGGCCATCACACACCGTGTGTGTTCGTTGCTGCGATGCTGAACAACGGCCCTTGTCAGGGTCACTCCCCTTGTCGTCAGCTGAGGCCCCGACAGCCATTAGATCGAGTTTGGACCAAAGTCCTGTTTTTGACCGAAGTCCTGTTTGTTGTGTTTGATCCAGTGTCCGCCGAGACCCCAAGCCTGCTCTGCGACGTGCACGCCACGAGGGGCTGAGAGCAGTTTCTGTTTAAGACGAATTTATAATACCGCAGATTTGTTTGAAAGACAAGAAAACTGTCTGAATTGTTGTCGAAATATTTCTGTTATATTTATAAATGACAAAAAGACGATACCCATGGGAGCCCCCAAACCTTTTACCTTCGTATGAGTTTGTACTGCTCTCGTAATTAGCCGATCTTAGTTTTTTTTCTCAGTATTTCAGTTGGAAGAAAAATGATCCTGTGGCTTACGGTGTTTTCGACCCAAGTAGAATACTTCAGGCAGAATTACCAAATCTGTTGGGGAAGACCTATTCTCTTTGTGAATTACTATTGTGTTATTAGTCCTTTATTTGTGTGATGTATAATAAAGTGAAAAATACTCCAACAAAATTATATAGTGTTGTTTGTCATAGACATCCCGGTTTTGCACTACAGATACTCAGTCGTACCTATTTCAGTGACCCCTACTTCATTTGTAAACTAGTGACAATAGCCGGTATTTTGCATTTGCTCGAAGTTTACTATCAAAAACTAAACAAAAAATAATTAATAACCAGCGTGAGATTTGTTTATATTGAGATACAAAGCACATTCAATTTAATGGTTACAACGTATTATAAATACTATGAAGCACAAGTGGTGGGCAATCTGATTAAAATCATCTCCTCAAAAACGCTACGCTTCATTTTAGAAGATCGTGAACTTTAGTCAGATTGAAGGGGTGGGCAAAAAATGTTTTGTTTTTATTTATATAAAATGTAATGATATTTAGTTGTTTTATATGCAATAAGAATCTGTTTACCATATCTCATAAAAATATGAAGACGTTTGCAAACTTATTTCAATAAAATCAGATCTGAAAGTTAGTCACCACTTCTCAGATCGGCCATTTTTCCATTTAAAAACTATAAATGCTTTGAATATTTTTTATCAAGAAGTTCTTATAGGTCAGCTATATCTCCATACAAACAGGGAGAAAACAATACAACAGTCACTTGAAGAAAAAGAAAATTTGTAGAAATAATGTTTTTGACCACAGATCTAAATCTTAACTTGAAAGTGTAAAAAAGCAATAAGAAAAAGGCCTCAAAAGTAGGGTTACCCTGGAAATATCAACCCCATGATTAAACTGTCTCTGTCAGCACATTTTATTCCAATCTGAAGAAATCTTAAATGGTATAGTTCACAACCCAGGTATAAATAGTTATCCAAAATATTGCAATTAAAAATGACTGCATACTTTCAAAGGGTCACCGAAACAGGGCCACCTACGGAGTCACATATATTATAATGTTATTAATCAAGTGATTGAACATATTGGCCTTGTTATTTGTCCGAGGGTGGTCGTATTGGCCCAATGCCGAAGGCCGAGGGCCAATACGACTGCCCGATGACAAATAACAAGGCTTAAATATACGAAATCACTTGATTAATGATAATTTTATTATTCAACTTTACAATATTGGCTAAAAAACAAGAATATAAATCTTCTTGTAACAATAACAATTTTATTTGCATTTAACTTAGTAAAATAAGATATCGGCAGAAGTCTAAAAACAAAATGGCGTCGTTTAAAAATCTAACGGAAGTGACTTCTCCGTATTGGCCCTCTCTTTTAAACCAATCAGAATGCTTGAATTCCATATTGGCCCTGTTTTCTCGTATTGGCCCTGCTTTTTCCATATTGACTCTGCTTTGCCGTGACGTCATACTGACCAGTTAACCAATCAGATTATTAGGTCGCGTTCATTTCTTCATTCGGTAAAAGGTGAAAACTCGGTCTTTAAATACCGTTGACTCATATGCAAGTTTAAATTTATTTTAAACGAAACAATAAGCTTTTGACAACATAGAATTATTATCTACATCTACATCTACGGGGATACTCCCAACAATCAATTTCTGATCATAACTGGGAGGTCGGGGCAGTTGTTAAAAGAAAATGCTAAATTACATGATACATGATATGCATGTGTTAAGAGAGTAAAAGTAGTACTATATACAACTTTGTTAAAAATAAAAACAGGACGATGACATTAGTCCATATATGAGTCTAGGCCAGATGTGAAGCACTGAAGATTCACACTGTCCTTGATGTTATAAGGCAAGGCGTTCCAGTATCTGATCGTGCGAGGGAAAAAGGAGTTCATATGATACTGTGTTCTTGAAAATGGTATGTTATAATTAAGATTTCTAGAGACTGTCAGGTGGTTATGATCTACAATGACGAGGTTGTGTGATATTTTATACAACATTATTAAGGATGCGTGTATTCTTCTCTGTTCTAATGTCTGCCATTTAAGAGTTTCAAGCATTGATGTTACGCTGCTTTGGTAAGAGTAATCATTCAAAACATATCTGGCTGCAGCCCTTTGTACCTTTTCTATCTCATATGATAAGTTTTTCTGCCATGGGTGCCATATGGTGTTACAGTATTCTAACTGTGGACGGACGTATGTTTTGTAGGCAGTTTCTTTGATATTACGGTTGTTACATTGTACATTTCTTTTTATGAATCTAAGAGTGTTACTAGCTTTTGAAGAAGTAGATTCAATATGTTTTTTTCCAACTAAAGTCATCACTGATGGTAATCCCAAGGTATTTAGCATTTTCTGTAGTTTTTAGTTCTTGATTGTGTAATTTATATGGAAAGATGATGTTTCTTCTTTTTTTGAGATTCTTATGATTTCGCATTTATCAGGATTGAATTCCATAGACCATTTACGCTCCCATTCTTCTAATTTTGTTAAATCATCTTGAAGTTTGTTAGAGTCTACTGATGAGTCGATGGTGAGATATATGATTGTGTCATCAGCAAATAAGCGTATCCTACTTTTAACAGAGTCGGGAAGGTCATTGATGTAACAAAGGAAGAGACACGGGCCCAAGACAGAACCCTGGGGTACCCCTGACAGAACTGGTAAAGAATCAGAATGTGAGCCTTCAACTACTACTGATTGAGAACGATTACTAAGGAAACTTTGAATCCAAGATAGAGATGTTTTGTTAATACTAAGGTTCATGAGTTTATAGAGAAGAAGTTGATGATCGACCTTGTCAAAAGCTTTCGAGAAATCCATTACAATGAGATCTGTTTGTTTTCCAGATTGGAGATTGTCAAAAATTTCTTGTGTAAAGGATAATAGTTGAGTCTCACAGCTGTGTTTGGATCGGAAGCCATGTTGAAAAGGTGTTAGAAGATTGTTGCTATCAAGATGGCGCATGATGTTTGAGACCATGATATGCTCCATTAGTTTGGAGGCTATACAAGTCAAAGAGATTGGTCGATAGTTGCTGGCTTTATGTTTGGGGCCCTTTTTGTATACAGGTGCAACAATAGCAGTTTTCCAGTCATCTGGAACTATACCAGTTCGCAGTGAGTTCTGAAAGACTTTAGTAAGAAAAGGAGCTGTTTCGAAAGAAAGTTCTTTAAGTAGTCTTGGCGAAAAACAATCTGATAGTTTTAAGGTAATGGAAGATTGTCGTCTTCTTTCATTTTTAATCTTGGTTATAATATTATTCAAAGTTAAAGATGCATAGAGACCAGCGATGACAGCCGAGGGATCACCTTTCCCGAATCTTAATATTTTTTCAGTACCCGGATGTGCGAAGCCGAGAAGTAGCTCTACCTGTTTCATATCATGTGTGCAATTAATCTAATACAGTGTGTAATATTGTAAAGTTGAATAATAATAGGCTAAATAATCATAATCTCTGGGTATTGCGGTCAGGTAAAACAAAATTCCCTACATTTCCAAATTTTGTTAGGGGAGTCATACTGGGGTCTTGGCAAATTCAACGGGGGAGAACCGGGACTATAAACAATCTAAGCGGGGAAACGTTGATAATGATAATTGATAAAATGAAACCTTACAGCATAGCATGTAATAAAACTATCTGATAAAAAAAGTGTTTAAATAGTATGCCTCTCTAGGGCGTCAATTACATAAAAAAACTATTACAGGAATATAAATGTTACGACCAAGGATAAGCCGGTCCCATCTAGGATCACATTTCAGTTTTTGAACGACTCACATGATACCATCATAGTGAAAAAAATCCACTTAATTAGATGATATCGATAGTCACTTTTGATTCGTCACGGAAAAAATAAAGGAATAATTTCCTCGACATTGAAAAACAGTATATAAAATGATCTTGAGAGCCATGATTTGCAACTAAAGGTTTGTTTTTGAAAGAAAATAATTCGTTTAAGAAAGATATCATAAAAAGCAGTTTTATCATGATCAAATTGTTTGAAAATAGGATAATAAACCTGGTCGCGAAAACACGTGACACATGTATTTTCAATCGTCACAACTTTGCACGAATAATCAGACCAACCCTTTGTTTCATATTGTTTTCTCATAATTTGTAAACCTTTTATAACCTGCATAGTGGTTTTTAATCATAATTGGATTGGCAACTTCGGACTGTCTTTGGCATAGGCCTACAGTATAAACTTGGGTCTGAAACAATCTTGTTGAGTAGGGGCAATCGGGGTAAGTACGGACAACTTTTACAAAGCTGTATGTTAGCAGCGCCCTTACTTACTGTATAAGGAACTATACACGCCACTTTGTCTAGTTCCACTTGCAAAAGAGAGTAACGCTGATTTTATCCTAATAAGTTCCCATCTAGTCCAAGATAATGAAAAAAGTCGTAAATTCACTACAAAGTAAAACCGGGTAAGTACAGACAGAGTATGGAAAGTGCGGACATCAAAAATGGAAAGTACGGACACCAGCGAATTGAAGGGGAAGTACGGACAGTCTCAAGTTTTTAAAAAAGCAACTTCACTTTTAAGTTTATTTGGATAAAAATAATCATCCTAAGCCATATTTTATTATTATAAAGAATCTATGCTGTATATACATGTGTATGTACCGAAAACGTATCGAAAATAATTTCACAATTTACATAACTTTGTATTGAAAGGAAGAGTTGTCTAATATCCTCTGAACGTCCTGCAAATGAATAGATTTACAATAAAAACCAACATTACATCATTGAGATGGTCCAACCCTTGGTTTAAATGTAGGTTCGAATTTAGGTTTAAGCAACATTTGGTCACTCACATGTTTAGCACGGAAGATCCTGGAAATTACAGCTGCGTCTTGTCTTTGCAGATACGCCACTGGTCTCTTACTGTCACGTTCTGTTATAACTATTGCATTACAGTCGTAATCATTGGCAGGTTCATGTTTGGCGTGGTATCCTTCTCCTACATTCAGGGATCTACTTCCATAGTGGTTCATACCAACAGCTTTCACAGAATATATGATCACTTTCTGCATACCTAAGAAAAAACAAAACACATTGAATGTCATGAACAACATTCAGTAAAACAACGAACTACATGTATATAACTTTACTCTTTAAAGCATGTTTGCTTGTAAATTTATTTAATTCAGTATTTTTCCTTTTTGATATGTTTGTGTGTACGTGGCTTTGATTTTGCTTGAACAAGTTTTGCTTGTTTCTTTTGTTCCTTCTTTTGTTCCTTTTCCACCTTTATGTTTTCGATTCTAAGTTTCTCATTGATTATGTCTTCGCTAGTAAGGAGACGATGATGCGTAACGGTTTTCTTATTTGTTATTTTCATAGTTGGCAATTTCGCTGGAGGTGGTAAAAAACAACTCTTTACCTCCTTTTCAAGACATTTATCTTCTTTAACAGCAGAATGAAACACAGGTGTTGTTATATCTGGCATTATTATTTCATTTCCTTTGTTGTCTGCCAACGGATTGATAAACACTGCCGTCTGAAAGAAGCTCCAGTAACTGAAGTGGGTCGCTTATATCAAGAACATCTGGCTGCACCTGAAGATCAACTGCACTTTCAATATGACTGACAGTGACGTCATTGCAAACATATTGAAACGATGTATCAAAACCTTCACTTGTTGCATTTAAGTAAGGATCAAGTGAATTATCAACAGAAGCCATAGGAACAGACAATGGACTTGACGCTTGCAGAGGAGAAGCAACTAAAATATCATCAGACAGTGTTGCAGTAGTTGCTTCGGACGAAATCTGTGTTGTGTTTGAACTGTGAACAACAGATTCTGACGGTACCTGTTCCTCTACAGTAGCGATTGCAGCACTTTCATCAATTCCAACAGGTTCTTCAGGTAAAGGCTTGTTGGTTGGCTCACTTGGACTGTAAAGCTTCTCCGGAATAATTGTTCTATCTAGAGGATAAATACCACATGCTCTAAAGCCACTGTATATGTTAGCCCTAGTGACAGCTTTATCCCAAGACTTTCGAAATAGAGCTGGAAAGGACCACTTGTTGATTTGGTGTAATGCATTTTCTTGCAAATATTCAGAACATACTTCATTGTATGCTCTGTTGAGGGGCCCAAATACTGCCTTATCTAACGGTTGGAGTGCATGGGTAGTGTGAGGTGGAAGTGCAAGAATGTAAATCCCCTCCTCCATGGCTTGCATTAGAATTCCTAGAGTTTCGTGTGATGAGTGTCCATCTAGTATGAGGAGCTGTGGCCTCTTGGAACCGCAGAATTGTAGGAAAACTTCGTTAAACCATCTCTCACCTATACTATCGTCCATCCAACCGTTTTTCTGCCAACACCAACGCATTCCTACAGGGGCTGCCGTTGTATTAAACCCATGAAGGGATCTGGAGGTCTTCCCTTTCACAATGAACATAGGAGGCATTCTCCTACCTGTTCCATTCACACATGCCATGATCGTCATATTGTTACTTTTGGCACTAGTTCTACTAACACAGACTTTTTCCCCCCTTTTGGCAACCACCTTAACAGGATCATGTTCAAAATTTTTCCCCATTTCATCACAATTCCAAATTGTTTGAGGTTTATTCTCTAGTTTTAATGTTTCCACAATGGTACCTAAATCGTCGAAGTACTTAGTGATGACCTCCCTGTTCATCATCCTCGCTCTTGTTGTAGTGAGCTTCTCTGGTTTCCTTATTACAATATCATGATGCCTCCTTTTTACCCCCTCCCACCAATCTTTCCCTGCTCTAAATGTTGTGTAACTTGAATTAATCTTCATTCGCTTGCACAGAACGTGTGTTCTTGCAAGTATTTGTTTCCTGGTAAGCCCAGTTCCCCGTTTTGCTGCCATTTTCACAGCATCAACAATTTTCTGCTCTACTTTCCTAGGAATATGTGGAGGTCGTCTATTTGGAACATGTAGTTCATGTTTCCCGCTAAGTCTATCGCCAATAGTACTTTTCGGCACACCAAAATGAGCTGCAGCTTTTCTAGTTGACTTTGATTGATCTTTAACCGCTTGAACAGCATTTTCCAGATCTTCTGGACTGTAATTCTGTGTTTTCCCCCTTTTAGTGTATACCCATTTCTTTTGCATTCTGAAAATAATGATGAGGATGATGATGAGGATGAGGATGACAACGACGAAGAGGATTGCAGTGAGCACGATAATGAAGATCATAATGATGATGTCCATGAAGATGATTAGGATGATGAGAATAACTATGACGACGACGAAGAGGATAAAGATGAGGAGGATGATGAGGAGGATTAGGATTACGATGACAACGACGAAGAGGATGACGATGGAGATGATAATGACAATGAGGATGAGGATGACAATGAGCCAGATAATGATGATAATGACGATGGTGAGAACGATGAGGATGATGATATCAACTAGACGTAGGACTGTGAATAAAACTTGATGCTGTTGTTGTTGCTGCTGTTGTTGTTGATGATGATGATAATAATAATGATATTAGAGACGACGAAGATGTTTTGTTTAATGACAACGAAAACGACAAGGGGTCGTTGAATGTTTCGATTTGTATATATTTTTTTTGGCTGTATACAAATTCTTTAACATGGAAGTGATCTAGATATCAAGTCATAAATTTACAAAATAATTAAGAAATAATTTTATTTAAGAAAATATTTACATTTAGATTTATTCAAGAAAATATAAGACATGAAAAACTTAAAGAATGTAGGTGTCCGTAGTTTTTTGACAAAAGGAACTAGTAGAGAAAGTACGGACACTTTCTTTTTCTTATGATTTTAGACCAAATTTATTTTTTAAAAGGCTATCTTCACTCTTGAAACGTCAAATAATGTTTAATAAGAATGTTATACAATACAATACAATAAAATATATGTTATAAACACCTGAATTTCGTGTTTTGTGTCCTACGTTTGAATCGTTCCCGCTTTCAAACTTTTGTTATGACGGAAGAGGAAGTGGGGGTGTAGATTTCGCGCATGTCAATATCTGTTGATTATTTTTTACCGAGTTGCGGTTACTGAAAAATCAAAGTACTAGGAGTACACAGGCTGAAAAACGTCTCCCTCCACCTGAGAATCGACCAGGATCAGTCGAAATGAAAGTAAAAGTTAGTGTTGTCCGTACTTACCCATCAGTCCGTACTTACCCGGATTGCCCCTACAACGATTCTCATCTTTGCCGTGACGTCATATTCTCGGCTTCACACATGCGAGTACTGAAAAAATATTTACATTCGGGAAAAGGTGATTCCTCTGCTGTCATCGCTGGTCTCTATGGATCTTTTACTTTGAATAATATAATTACCAAGATTAGAAATGAAAGAAGATGACGATCTTCCATTACCTTGAAACTATCCGATTGTTTTTATAATAATTCTATGTTGTCAAAAGCTTTTTGTTTTGTTTAAAATAAATTTAAACTTGTATACGAGTCAACGGTAAAGACCGAGTTTTCACCTTTTACCGAATGAAGAAATGAACACGACCTAATAATCTGATTGGGTAACTGGTCAGTATGACGTCATGGCAAAGCGGAGAATTGACTAGTTAACCAATCGGATTATTAGGTAGTGTTCATTTCTTCAATCAGTAAAAGGTGAAAACTCGATCTTTAACATAGAATCATAACATATGCAAGTTTAAATTTGGAAGTGTCTCCTTGTCCGGTCCTGGACAGGGATTCCTAGAGTCTCCTTGTCCGGTTTAACCTGACATGGAGACAAATGGGGGGGATTTGTCTCCACTTCCGGCTTTTTTCTATTATCACTGTTTACGACGACCTATACTATAAAATTATTTACTATAGTTTTCGACTTCTGTAACGTATCAATGAACTTAACTTCTTTTGAAACATTTCCTTGACCAGAGCGAGAGAAAACAGTGTCTTTGTATATGGTAAATGTCATTATTAAAGTGTAATTATGAATTGTTTACTTTGATTTTCTCCGCCTTGTTTTCACTTAAACATGCATCACATAAATACCGATTCTTTTTATCTAATTGCGCACTTCCATCTTATGTTGCAGTGGTAATTAAATGCAAAGCACCAGAGGTGTTAAATTTTCATTCCATAAAGTTTTACTAATTTTCACACCTCATTCAATATCCTCCCAGTCTATTTTTTTCATATAAATTACGTTTTTTAGACTGAAAATAGTAAATTATGATATTTGTCATAGATCTAAGTAATAATGAATCATAAGTGTACAAAATGTGATACAAATAGGCAGGCGAGAGCCATAATTGGAGAATATGGAGAGCTATTATCATAAGTTGCGCTTGGTTAATGCCGCTAAGTATATCATGCACTTATTAACCACTTATGATATAGACTTGAAACGTTCATGTCTAAGGGGTGTCATACAATCAGGGCAGATAACTCTTGAAAAAAAATAAAAAAAAAAATATGGCCCTTGTTTGACTTTGGAAATTGGTTAAAGTTTTGCCGCAGGACATCATGCACATTCTCAGTAACCACTGTGATATTGACGAACTTCGTTAATGTCTCTAGGGGTGTCACACAGTCAAGTCAGATAACTCTTGTATAAATTAGTACTAATTATGGCCCTTGTTTGACTTTGAAATTTGGTTAAAGTTTTGCCTGCATGGTACTATCATGCACATATCTCAGTAACCACTTGTGATATTGACTTGAACTTCGTTAATGTCTCTTAGGGGTGTCACACAGTCAAGTCAGATAACTCTTGTATAAATTTAGTACAATTATGGCCCTTGTTTGACTTTGAAAATTTGGTTAAGTTTTGCCTGCTAGGTACTATCATGCACATATCTCAGTAACCACTTGTGATATTGACTGAACTTTCGTTAATGTCGTCGGGGGGCACACAGTCAAGTCAGATAACTCTTGTATAAATTTAGTACAAATTATGGCCCTTGTTTGACTTTGAAAATTTGGTTAAAGTTTTGCCTGCTAGGTACTATCATGCACATATTTCAGTAACCACTTATGATATTGACTTGAAACTTCGTTAATGTCTCTAGGGGTGTCATACAATCAAGACAGGTAACTCTGTATAAATTAGTACAAATATCGCCCTGTTGACTTTGAAAATTGGTTAAAGTTGCCTGCTAGGTACTGTTATATGCACATATTTCAGTAACCACTATGATAGACGAAACTTCATTAATGTCTCTAGGGGTGTCACACAGTCAAGACAGATAACTCTTGTATAAATTTAGTACAAATTATGGCCCTTGTTTGACTTTGAAAATTTGGTTAAAGTTTTGCCTGCTAGGTACTAAATTTGGTTAAAGTTTTGCCTGCTAGGTACTACATTTGTATCATGCACATATCTCAGTAACCACTTATGGTAGTTATATCAAACTTAACAATGTTCAGGGATACATTTTGTATCAAACAATTAATTTACCAAAAATTAAATATATAGTGATAGATTTTGACTTTTTTTATGATTCAACTTTCCTAGTTTATACTTAATAGTTAGCAGAATTTTGTTTTGCTTTTAAACTGATAAACGTTTTGTTTTATTAGCAAGCACCCACAATAGTCGAGCTTGCTGTCTTATTGACTGCTCTTGTTAAGATGAGTGTCCCGCCGTGGTGGTCAACCACCTGAGTGGAGACAGGGGTCATGAACCCTGTTGACAGCACAGGCAAAACTGGGTGTTCACTAGGGCTGTAAGAATATATTCAAATAATCAATATAATACAGGTCTGTCCGAAAATTGTATTTATTAAATTGGTTTCATCCCGAATCAAATATTTGCAAATGCACACAATAAGTGTACATGATTAAAACAAAAATCATCTGAAATTCGTCTAAAAAAAGAACCAAACTATCACAAAACACTTTAGTGTCATTGTGTGTTAGCTACTGTAGTATGTTGTCAAGCCATGACTACATCATTTATCCCCCCGCCGAAGGCGAAGGGGATATTAGAAATGGTCTTCGTCCGTCCGTCCCAATTTTGTCCGGAGCATAACTCCAAAAGTACTTGAGGGATTTTCTTCAAACTTCATACACTGACAGAGCACATTGGGAGGAAGTGCAGTGTGTAAGAACAATAACTCTATCTTGCCTACTTTTAGAGTTATTCCCCTTTATCAGATTTACTTGAAAAACTTTGTCCGGAGCATAACTCCAAAAGTACTTGAGGGATTTTCTTCAAACTTCATACACTGACAGAGCACATTGGTAGGAAGTGCAGTGTGCAAGAACAATAACTCTACCTTGCCTACTTTTAGAGTTATTCCCCTTTATCAGATTTACTTTAAAAGTTTTGTCCAGAGCATAACTCCAAAAGTACTTGAGGGATTTACTTCAAACTTAATACACTGACATAGCACATTGGTAGGAAGTGCAGTGTGCAAGAACAATAACTCTACCTTGTCTACTTTTAGAGTTATTCCCCTTTATCATATTTACTTGTCTGAAGCATAACTCCAAAAGTACTTGAGGGATTTTCTTCAAACTTAATACGCTGACATAGCACATTGGTAGGAAGTGCAGTGTGTAAGAACAATAACTCTACCTTGCCTACTTTTAGAGTTATTCCCCTTTATCAGATTTACTTTAAAAGTTTTGTCCAGAGCATAACTCCAAAAGTACTTGAGGGATTTACTTCAAACTTAATACACTGACATAGCACATTGGTAGGAAGTGCAGTGTGCAAGAACAATAAATCTACCTTGTCTACTTTTAGAGTTATTCCCCTTTATCAGATTTACTTGTCCGAAGCATAACTCCAAAAGTACTTGAGGGATTTTCTTCAAACTCTTAATACACTGACATAGCACATTGGTAGGAAGTGCAGTGTGCAAGAACAATAACTCTACCTTGCCTACTTTTAGAGTTATTCCCCTTTATCAGATTTACTTGTCCAGAGCATAACTCCAAAAGTACTTGAGGGATTTTCTTCAAACTTAATACACTGACATAGCACATTGGTAGGAAGTGCAGTGTGTAAGAACAATAACTCTACCTTGCCTACTTTTAGAGTTATTCCCCTTTATCAGATTTACTTGAAAAAAAATTCGGAGCATAACTCCAAAAGTACTTGAGGGATTTTCTTCAAACTTAATACACTGACATAGCACATTGGTAGGAAGTGCAGTGTGCAAGAACAATAACTCTACCTTGCCTACTTTTAGTCAAATAGAAAAATATCATACCTATACTGATAATGAACATTAATATAATTTTGCAAAACCTTCTCTTCATTGCCTTATTCTTTTTCAAATTACTTGAAAACTGTACTCAGCATGACCATAACTATACGGCTTTTTTAAGGATTTCCTCTCACCAAGTAAAATGTACGAAAGTACAACCTTCAGGTAACTTCTTCCTGGCGGGGGGATTAACCATGTGTAACATGGCTCTTGTTTATATAGCATTGTATAGAGGGAGTGAACCTGTGTGCAACAAGCTGTCAACCATACTAGAAGCTCGCTGCTGGGATTGTACTTTTTTGACCCTCGTTCTGTATTTTTGTGTTTACATTGTAAGAAGCAACTAACAAAATGTGTATTTAATTGGATCTTTACTTTTATATTTTACCATAGAAGTACCCGTAGATCCCTGATAGACTGGAAAAGAAAGGAGTAACATCCATCTGTGGTTAAATATTAAAGTTAAGATTTGGTTTAAATAAGTTTCTTATGTGAATATACAAACCCAGAACTAGGCAAAAAAATATCAATTCTTGTGCACCAGCACTGTATAGAAGCCCATTGCCATCCCAGTGGTGTATGTAATAATGCCCTCTGCAGGACCCAGTTCAATATATTTCTGCTTGCATATTCATCTATTTATTATATGTCTTCTATGAATGTAAATGTTGTGCTGGATTAGAAATGCAGTAGATGTCATAAATATGACTGTCTTCACATGCAATATACCAGAAAGCTATGTATCAATTAAGTGTCAAAAAATGCATTATTAGCTCATCTGGCTTTGCCAGGATGAGCTTTTCTAATGGATGATTGTCTGCCGTCCGTCAACGTTTTGATTCAAATAACATCTCCTCTGAAACCACTGGGCCAATGTTGATGAAACTGTGCTGGGATGTTCCTTGCATGAAGCTCTACCAAAATTGTTCAAAGAATTCCATTCCATGCAGAACTCAGAAATACGAAAATCTTTAAACATCTTCTTCTCTGAAACCAAAAGGCCTATAGTTTAGATATTTGGCATGTAGCATTGTCTAGTGGACCTATACCAAGATTGTTCAAATTATGAGAGTTTATAAATAAGCCTAGAGCTTTCTACTCAATCCTTTATGCTGTTGTATTTTAGTATGTATTACATGTGATTTCTCAATAAAATATTGTTTAAACCAAAATTGACCCCGCCCGGGGGTCACTTGGTTTTACATAGGCTTATATAGGAAAAACGTTAAAAATCTTCTCTGAAACCACAGTGCCTAGAACTGAGATATTTGGCATGTAGCATTGCCTAGTGGACCTCAATCAAGTTTATTCAAATCATGACCCCTGGGTCAAAACTGACCCAGCCTGGGGGTCTCTTGATTTTACATAGGAAAAACTTTAAAAGGAATGTTAATAAGCATCAAAATCTAAAGCATGCATTGTATCTGAAGTGTCTGACTTGTTGGTGACCATAATGCCGAATGACACAAGTAATATAACTCCCAAGTGTAAATGTATGTACCTGCTAGTAATGTGGTATGTACATGATGTATGTAGTAAAATTTTGTAACATTAAATATATGTGTCTGTTATATATCAGTTGGCCCTTGAGTGAAGAGGAGAACCAGAAATATGTCAACTCAAGGTGCAATGGCGCAGTTTGTGACTGGCCTGAAAAGTCGAAATGAAGAGACACGAATCAAAACTGCCAATGAACTACATCACTTTGTGAGCACTGAGCTGCGAGAGATGCCTGTAGAGGAACATACACAGTTCATGGACCAGTTCAATCACCATATATTTGAGATGGTGTCCAGCTCAGATCTTAGTGAAAGGAAAGGAGGAATTCTTGCTATAGGTTTGAAAAGAACTGTATTTTTGGTTGGCAAAATTTTACATGGGTGTTTGCGCATCAGACATGCCAGAGGAAATCTTATAAGGATTAATTTCATTTAGAATTGTTTCAAGAAAAGAAGCTGTCTGTATTTAAATTACAGGTTTTGTATCTTTAATATTAAATTCTAAACTTACCATGTAAAGCCAAATCTGTGCTAAAGACCACCTCAGACCTCATTGCAGAAGTGTTATTCACACCTAGGCTGAAAGTAAACAAGCTACACTTCACACTTGTGTAATGTCAAATAAAAAGAAGTCAAAAACCTTTGCCAGTAAAACAATGTCAACACTACACTTTCAGTAACACCATTAAGAAACAGCACTTGGTTCAAACAGTGTCTTGTATAAATTGACCAGGACTGACCAAAAAGCCCATATTTAGCTCACTTCAGAGGTTTGGAGCAGTGGTATTAACAGATCAATGCATTTATTTTATGTATTTAAAATCTATATTGGATATTTTACCTTTTGTCGTTTAAATGCTTCGTAATTTATCACTCAGGCCTTCGGCCTTCGTACTTAGATTACTATGCATCTACAATGTAAACTCCACAGAGTGATAAACATACCGCTATATCACTCAAAAGTAAAACCTATTTCCATATTAGACCACCAATCAACCAGATTGACCACTTTAAGAGTATGGACAGAGGCGGTTTTAACCGGTTAAAACCGGGGGTGATTTTGACCACCCAACATGTGACACCGAGTGTACATGTACTTCAAAATCCCCTTGGTCCAAAAATGGCATAGTAGTCATAATCCCCTCAATGGATTTTACAAGTGGAAAAGCATATATTGAACAAAATGTTTTTACTAAATCTTTTATTTGTCTCTAGTTTTGCTTTATAATAGCGAATGATTGAAAAAAAGCTATTGAAATTAGTCAAATTACAATGTAAAATCCACAGAGGGGATTATGACTACTATGCCATTGTTGGACCAAGGGGATTTTGAGTGTCTCCCTGAGACACTCATTGAAAGTTTTTGTTTGACTCCTTTTCAGTAAGCCTTATAGGTGTGGATGTAGGAAATACTGCAACAAGAATAAGTCGGTTTGCTAACTACCTGCGTAACTTACTACCGTCCAATGATGTTGGTGTAATGGAGATGGCCGCTAAAGCAATGGGTATACTGGCATTGTCATCGGGAACTTTTGCCGCCGAGTATGTAGAGTTTGAGGTTAAACGTGCACTAGAGTGGCTTACAGGAGATCGGAATGAGGGAAAGAGACATGCTGCAGTATGTGTTGATTTAACTTTCAAGAATCTTTGCTCAATTGTACACATATGTTTGTAGACAGTTTGTTTCATTTTCTACATACAAAACATATAAGTGATATGATGCACTAGTAAGTTAAGTGGAACTTTCACAAAAAGCTTGTACATATACTTTTTTATGTGCATTGTGTATTAAGGTAAAGAGATGTTTTTGTATATTATCATATCTGCATAAAATAGAAATAAGAATGTAGGACATTATCCCCTTGGCTCAATTTTGCACAGGCGGACATTAGCCCCTTCATTATCTTGTAAAGGCGGACGTTATCCCCTTCACTCTTCAAAGTTTGAATTTGATTTAAAATCATCATAAAGTTGAAATTGGAAGTTTTTTTTGTTAGATTTATAGACTTTGTCAAAGATTATAGAGGTGCATGTACTTATGGTGCAGATGCATTTAGAAAGATGATTTGATGAAGGGGCTAATGTCCGCTTTTGCAAAGTCAAGAAGGGGATAATGTCCTCCTGTGCAAAATTGAGCTAAGGGGATAATGTCTCCGGGGATAATGTCCGTTTACCTAGAAATACATGTATAAGATTGTTAAGGGACAGCTAAGAAATTTGAATTTCAGGTTCTGTGCTTCAAAGAATTGGCTGTTAACACACCAACGTTCTTTTTTCAACAAATACAACAGTTCTTAGATTGTATCTTCACAGCAGTCAGGGACCCAAAGGTTTGTGTCTTTTGTTTTGTTGAATTGATAAATCAGAATGTATTTGTAATAATTTAGGTCTGTTTTTTGTTTGCTTGATTGTGTTGTCTACCCTTGTTGGCATTTTTGTGTTGTACAGTGCTAAAGCTGGGACTTCACTACGTAAATAATTAAAAAGTAGTTAAATAAATATTTGGATCTTACACACTGTAGAAACAGTTTACTTTCTGTTAAGAACCTTATCTTAACTCTTACAATTTAAACAAATTATATGATAGTACTGTACTGCCTTTTTAAATAGTATCTGTTTTGATAGGAACATTTTAAACATCACCTGGCTAGAATGTCTTCTTTACAAACAGTTGAGCTGACCAGTGTTTCTTTTATTGTATAGCCAATGATTCGGGAAGGAGCTGTAGCGGCCCTGCGAGCAGCTTTAACTGTGACTGCACAGCGAGAAGGCAAGACCAGTCAGACATCACAGTGGTACAAGGTCAGTTAGCTTACTGTATACCAGTCAGATATCACAGTGGTACAAGGTCAGTTAGCTTACTGTAAACCAGTCGGACATCACAGTGGTACAAGGTCCGTAAGCTTACTGTAAACCAGTCAGACATCACAGTGGTACAAGGTCCGTTAGCTTACTGTAAACCAGTCAGAAATCACAGTGGTACAAGGTCAGTTAGCTTACTGTAAACCAGTCAATCACAGTGGTACAAGGTCAGTTAGCTTACTGTAAACCAGTCAGATATCACAGTGGTACAAGGTCCGTTAGCTAACTGTAAACCAGTCAGATATCACAGTGGTACAAGGTCAGTTAGCTTACTGTAAACCAGTCAGACATCACAGTAGTACAAGGTCAGTTACCTTACTGTAAACCAGTCAGACATCACAGTGGTACAAGGTCCTTTAGCTTACTGTAAACCAGTCGGACATCACAGTGGTACAAGGTCAGTTAGCTTACTGTAAACCAGTCAGACATCACAGATTTCTCCAGAAACACTGCGCAAAAATTGATTTATGAAGATGAACAAAGTCTGTGAATTATAAAATGAAGAGTATAACTATGCTTTAAGATAATGGATACTAACAAGGAGTGTTTTTTCGTAGATTTTACTCGTATGAAAATACTATGTACAATGTATGTCCGTTCTTTTTCAGCAATGTTTTGATGAGATAGACAAAGTATATGATGAAACAAGTGGGCGGGAGAAAAAGCTAACCAGAGATGACTGGGCACACGGCTCCCTTCTGATTGTGAATGAACTCCTGAGGTGCAGTAATGTTGAAGGGGAGGTATGTAAAGGTGTTTTATATTGATGAAGTCAGTCTGGCTGTGTGAGAACCAGAGTTTAACCCTCACCAACATAAAATTCAAGTAATTGACCGTTCAGTTGTGGTAGCTTCTACATAGTTGTTAACTTGCAGATAAAATTGTGTATGAAATACACGAAAGATAATAACACGTATGTGGCCACCACAATGATGATTGGGAGGTGCCAAGGTGTAGAGCCAGAAGGGTAAGGGCTACTTATGAAGAGGTTGTGGGTTTAAATCCTGTTAGCAACCCCAGCAAGTCTTTCTTTAACTGAAGTGCTAATCAGAGCCTCAGGAAATAGTCATGGTGAATAATGAATACAGTGTTGGGGGTCTTGGTGGGTTCACCCGGGGATAAACCCTAAGGTTGGCTGGGACTATAAACAACCTAATAATAAAGTATATAACTTTAAATTGCAAGGGCTCTAACACAGTCTGTGTAAAATAAGCAATTTTATACTTATATTACTCGTTTAAGTGATAGAAATTCTAAAGTCCCGTTTTAGAGAAATTTCCTTACTATTATCTATGTACTTTAACTCCTTTTAAGACAAAATTTGACATATAGAGACTCGGATGTGTCCAAGGGATTTTTGGTCCGTCGATCAAATTCCAGTGTAATTGTCAACTTGTTAAGTCAAGTTAAGTGCGACGGATCAAAGGTGGGGGGGTCAAAGTAAGGGTAGACGTTGTCTTGCCTTCACAGGTGTCGTAATTATTGTTGTTTGTTTTTCATGAGATTTACGTTAATTGCCGGTGCTACTGTAATTAATGATAAAAATTGCGGGTAGATTACTTTTAAAACTTTAAATGATAATAGTGGGTTTTATATAAAAAGAGATGATTTCTGAGCCAGTATATCAGTCTGTAAATATTTTATTTGTAGTTAGATGCTGTTCTTATGTTTAGAATATACATGTCCGAATATTCTAGACTTCCGGTTCAAGCAGAGATTACTATTTCTTTTGTAAATCGCATACTATTTCGTGTTTGTAGAATTACCATACTATTTCGTTTTAAATTACGCATATGATTGTCGGTATGTAGATGTGCTTGATATTTATTACTAAGGGCTGTTTGGGTATATGCAAAAATAAAATGTTATTAAAATTGAATTTGTGTTCCAATGTTTCAGGGAAATTTGCATCAATAAAATAAATACAAATAGTTGTCTGTCTTGAAAACCCTAGGGAATTTTGTGCACTTTTCGCCCATATGCGTACTAAAGAAACAACAACTCAAACAACCCCTCCTCTTAACTCAACATCGTTCCCAAGTGTTTGCTTCTCAGAGGTAACGGTCTGGTCCTTGAAATTCGAGATAACGAGAGTCAACTGTAACTTTAGAAATTGCACTTGAGGGCTCTAACAGAGTCTGTGTAAAATATAAGCAATTTTATACTTATATTAGTACTGTCTGTGTTTGTAGAGATTACAAAGACTATTGTCTGTGTTTGTAGAGATTATGTATAACCATTGTTGTCTGTGTTTGTAGAGATTAGGCATATTGTTGTCTGTACAGGTTTGATAGAGAATTTAAACATATAATTGTCTGTGAAATTTGTTTAGAGTCAAAACCTATTGTCTGTGATTGTAGAGATTACGCATATTGTTGTCTGTGTTTGTAGAGACTTTCGCATACTATTGTCTTGGTGTATTAGAGATTACGACATAGCTTGTTGTCTGTTGTTTGTAGAGATTACGCATAGTATTGTCTGTGTTTGTAGAAGATTAACGCAAACCATTGTCTGTAGATTTTGTAAGGAGATTACGCATACTATTGTCTGTGTTTGTAGAGATTAAGAATATATCTATTGTACTGCATTGGAATTTGTAGAGATTGCGCAAATAAACTATTGTCTGTGTTTGTAGAGATAGTACGCATAATATTGTCTGTGTTTAAGTAGAAGATTAAAACGACAAACTAATGTCTGTGTTTGTAGAGATAACGCATATTGTTGTCTTTTGTGTTTGTAAGGAGAAAACGATCACTGCATACTATTGTCTGTGTTTGTAGAGATTACACATAGTTATTGTCTGTGTTTGTAGAGATTACGCATGGAAATGGAGGAGATTACAGCTCAGCAATACCTGCATGAAAAAACACTGAAAGTAAGTATAGACCAGCCTCCTGATTGACACCTTCCTAGAGCAATACCCTCCTTAAAAGGACACACATTTTCTTTCCTGTTTGTCGCTTATCTAAGGAATCAACCTCTCCAGAACAACACCTCTCTCTACAACAAACACATTTCTGTGTTCCCAAGGATGTTTGCTTCTCAGAGGGTGGCACCGTATGTAATCATGTAAAACAGTCAGACCTGTCTGATGCAGCCAGTCAAGGGAAGCATTAGAAATGGCCACTTGAGGTATCAGCTTAATACAGGACTGGTGTAGATGATATATAAATGGCTGTTGGGATAGACACTTTGTTGCTGAAGTTATATGGCAGCATAACAAAGGGGACAATTGACACAGGTTCTGCAGTACTTTATGTTAGAACCATAAATGTGACTGTTATTGTATATGATGAAACTTTAGGGACAAATACTGTCTACAGATACAGGTCTAACTGAGTGAGACATTTGAAACAGACAATTCTGTGAAATTTGTTTAGAGTCAAAACTCTTTTTGGTGAGATGACAGATTACCGCCCTCATGATGGCCAAAGTTTAAACTCTCTTCACATCTAGCTGTTTGTATTGCAGGAGTATTCCAGAAATAAGTTACAAGGGAGCTTAATGGCACTACATCAGTTTCAGCAGAAGTCGTCTCCCTTGAGCACCTTCAGTCTCGGAGGGAGACAGATTACACGAAAACCAACATTGTTTGAAAGCAGATTTTGTAAGGAGCTGATGGCAGAAAATTTTGACAAGGTAGCGTGACGGCAAAGAGATATATCTATTAAACAGCATTGGAAATTTGTTAACATTGGCTGCTAAATTTCTAAACTGGATTTGTCCATCGTGCGATATAATCAGTACTGTTATAATATTCATCTTTATTTAAAGTCAGCAAGGTCTAATAAACAACAAACATAAACTCATGAGAGCTTTAAGCCAACTGCACTGATGTTAGTGTTTTGTGGTTATACTGCAGGAGAAAACTGATCACTGGGCTAACCCAACAACCACTGTAAGTTGTCTTAGGGTGTGTTCACTGAAAATTTAGCGGCTTAATAACATGCACCTCCAGTCATTATCAGACTTAATGGATTGTGAATGTTTGATTATGATACCAAAGTATACGCAAACTTACCCGTTAAGACTCCCACAAAAGTACCAAATGGAAATTTTGCCACACTGGCAAATCTACTGTTTGTATTATACATGTATGTATTTTATGTCATGAAAGCTGTTCATGTGCTGTATATATTTGTTTAGGTATGTGGACTGGTTTTCATGACACAAGTCCAGTAGGAGTGTATATTACAACAGACCTTGCTAATTGTATTCCCTAGACTGGCTGCATTTTACCCGGAACTGTTTTGTAGACTGTAAGTATTGAAAAATTTAACTAAGTAATATTTCATCCCTAAGGGAATGTTCCGAATGAATGATTTTTGTAGAGGTAGTAGGTGACGGAAGAAACTTGCTATACTATCTCAAAACCCATCACATAAAACTTTAGTTGTGCTACATGTCTTACTATTCTACTTACTACCATCAATCCTGACATACGGCCGAGAAATTGAGTTGTCCGTTATCACTTTCCTGAACAATTGATTTTGCAAATTACAAAATATATATATAATATAATCAAATGGTATTCATAGTTGTGTAAATGAAATTTCAGCGCACCGTATATCTATACTTATTACGTACTGGTTATGAGTTTACATGTCCGTTTGTTGTATATATAGGTTCCAATATTATATCATTGTATTGATTAACTCTAATCTATGTTGTTGTGTTTATTCTGGTTTACATGTGTGTGTTTACAGTTCACCCCGTTAATGAAGGACTGTTGTATCTTGTATTAAAATAAAAAGGTGGTAAAACTTATTGCATAAAATAAACAAATTGGTTAATATTTATTTAATATACTAATTTATTTATTCTCGATCGCGAAACAAGTTCATACAACTTAGATAAATCGCTCTCAAGACTCATTCCAGATGAGATCAATCTCTAAGAGAGAGAGGCAATGTGGAATTATCTGTGTCTTGCCTAAGGACACAAATGCCATGGCACTGGTGGGGATCAAGCACAGCAATTAATACGGTAATGGATTATGATTTGTGGTATTGTACGTTGCAGTTACTTGGATGAGACAATACATTTTCTCCTGGCGGCCCTAAAGTCACAGCGAGAGAAGACGACGGCTTTCCAGGCAATCGGACTCCTGTCCGTGTCAGTGCAACAGAACATTGTGAAATACATTCCACGTATAATGGAAATTGTTAGAGTGTCTCTACCACCTAAGGAGACACAGACAAAGTAAGAATTAAATATTATTAAGTGACATATCTATATTTTGAGGTCAAATGGATTAGTTGTAATTTGGATAAAGTACGTAAGGACTTGAGACGGTTTTTGCGTGTAATTCTCGTTATTTAGATCTTTGGTAATATTTCACAAGTATATGCTTGAGATGCATGCATATTAATTGAAAATGCATTTCAGTTGAAGTATTTGGAGGTTAGTTTAATGCACATCAAGGGGTGAACATGAAACTAAATTAAATGGATATAAATGTAGAGGTAGATAGGAAAGTTTCGTATTTAGTTCTCGACTTCAGCTGAGCTGATAAGGAAGCTTGAAACTCTTAACAAGTATCTGTCTGTTAATTTCTAGAGGAAACACCAGGTCTTGTGCCTTTTAAATGTGCTCAAGGTGACCTTTTAGAATTGCTCTGTATATGTTGTTAACAAATAGCTTCAAAAGACATCTCCTCCCTAACTGCTTGACAGAAGGTTTTCATATAGACTTATATATGAAAGATTTTTAAAATCTTCAGTGAAACCACAAGGCCCAGAGTTAAGATGTTTGGCATGTATCATTGCCTAGTGGACCTATGAAACATGTAGTACTGATTGAATTTAACTTAGTTCTATAAGACTAACATGCCAAAAAAAAAAAAAACCCTCAAAGATGAGGCCTCAGGTGGGTGGTAAAATTTTAAAAATGTTTATTTCTGAAACCAATACAATTTCCAGTTGATTTGCTTCATTCGGCAGGGAATATAAATTCACTCGATTTGCTTGTTAATTTCAGGAAACACAAAAACTTTGTAGTGGATCCTACCGTTTTCACTTGTATCAGCATGTTAGCCAAAGCTATAGGACCAGGAATGCGTAAGGATGTTCATGATCTCCTGGAGTCCATGTTGGCCACGGGTTTGAGCCCAGCCCTGACGGCAGCTCTGCGTGACCTTGCTGCCCAGATACCACAGCTGAAGAAAGAGATACAAGATGGACTGTTGAAGAACCTCTCACTCATCCTGATGGGGCGGCCCTTGAAGCATCCAGGAGCACCAAGAAGTCCTGCTGCTCCACCACCCACATCTGGTATAGTTACAATACTATTCGAGAAAGAAATCATTTAAATTTTACAGTTTTGCTTCATTTAAATGGTAATGCCCTAGATACTCATTGCAATTTTTTTACGATTTTATAACAGTGATCATATTGCAGTTTGTTGTCAGTGTGGAAGAACTATTCACTGTGATGAAATAAAATACTGATAAACCATTGGTCTTTTAATATTAACAGCTTTTGCTTGAAACATGAAATTAAAAGAATCATTAATTCTCAAGACTGAGCTGACCTTGTCGGAGATACTGCAGTAGGTGATTTTTTCATGTTATTTAATTGTTGTTGTAGAGCCTAAGCCTCAATTTTAATAACTATTTGCTTTTAACTTTAGGATCGTCAGCATCTGTGTTAGAGAGCCAGGATGTGACCAGTATAACGCTAGCATTGAAGACACTAGGAAGTTTTGACTTTGAAGGTATAGTTTACCATCTTTACAGTTTGACATGTTAAGCTGAGGATTGGCCAGGTAATTTTTGAGGTTCAAGTTAAAAATAATGCTATAGACCTTTGTTGAAATTGCCTGTGTAAAACTTTTTAAAGGTTTGTATTTTGTTTACCTAAACATTTTTATACCCTAACCCTAGCACCATTTTGAACACTTAATGTTGTGCTGGTAAATTGAAAGGTAGCCAAGTCCATTTATTATTTGAGAGAATTTTACCTATTAAGTTTTAATTAACGTTGTTTGTCTATAGGTCATTCCCTGACACAGTTTGTACGGCATTGTGCAGAACATTATTTAGCAAGTGAACATAAGGAGATCAGGACAGAGGCTGTGAAGACATGTGCCAGACTTCTGACACCATTACTCAATGTGAGTATCTGACATACATACATGAGGGTTGAATGCAAAGCTGTCGTAAGTACTTTATTTTATACAAGTTATGACAGTTTTGCAGTCAACCCTCGATGTACTTCTCACTGTAGTTCTAACTTTCAAACAAGGCAGAAATTATTTCTATCAAAGTTATACTTTTGTTTAGAAATTATTTTGTTCATGTGGATGTTTAAATATAGAAAAGGGTAGATTGAACTCCCTACAAAGATACTCAATGTTTGTACACTGGATGAAATATATTCCTTTTGTGATGCTGTTTAGATTTTTAAAAAGCAGCCTTTACAGAGAGAATTGCAAATGTCATAATTTACTGAAATTGTTTTTGCTGAGTAAGCAAACATTGTGAATTCAGGTCATACTGCACTGTTCTAAATACATACTGTCAGCAAAGGCTTGACAATTGTTTGTCTGGCATCAGGTACATGTACCTCACATTATGCAACTAAATTATATTACTTCTTCACATTCACCATTGAGTTGGTATCATGCAACTAAATTAATATATTACTTATTCACATTCACCGGTGAACTGGTATTGTGCAACTAAATGATTTTACTTCTTCACATTGACCATTGAGCTGGTATCGTGCAACTAAATTATATTACTTCTTCACATTCACCATTGAGCTGGTATTGTGCAACTAAATGATTTTACTTCTTGAGCTGGTATCGTGCAACTAAATGAATTTACTTCTTGAGCTGGTATCGTGCAACTAAATGATTTTACTTCTTGAGCTGGTAACGTGCAACTAAATGATTTTACTTCTTTGCATTCACCATTGAACTGTGTGGTACTATTTGTAGTTACTTGCCAGTAATCAAGGTCAGATCAGTATGGCAGCTATGAATACAGTGGCAGAGGTGTTAAACAAGCTTCTTGTTGTTGGTATAACAGATATAGGTAAGTCACTTCAAACCAGGATGAACAGAAAAGGGTTAACTGTTTTGTAATTTTGATATTTGAGAGGCTGTATACAATTTTTCTAATGCTCGCACATTTTTTAGATTGATCTATTCGCAGAATATGGTAAGCTGTTTGATTACTGTGGCAAATGTAAGAATTGCCATGATTCCCTTTTCAAAGTTTTGCCTGCTAAGTACTATCATGCACATATCTCAGTAACCACTTATAATATTGACTTGAAACTTTGTTCATGTCTTTAGGGGTGTCATACAATCAAGGCAGATAACTCTTGAAAAATTTAGTACAATTTATGGCCCTTGTTTGACTTTGAAAATTTGGTTAAAGTTTTGCCTGCTAGGTACTATCATGCACATATTTCAGTAACCACTTATGATATTGACTTGAAACTTTGTTCATGTCTTTAGGGGTGTCATACAATCAAGGCAGATAACTCTTGAAAAAATTTAGTACAAATTATGGCCCTTGTTTGACTTTGAAAATTTGGTTAAAGTTTTGCCTGCTAGGTACTATCATGCACATATCTCAGTAACCACTTATGATATTGACTTGAAACTTTGTTCATGTCTTTAGGGGTGTCATACAGTCAAGGCAGATAACTCTTGAAAAAATTTAATACAAATTATGGCCCTTGTTTGACTTTGAATATTTGGTTAAAGTTTTGCCTGCTAGGTACTATCATGCACATATCTCAGTAACCACTTATGATATTGACTTGAATCTTCGTTAATGTCTCTAGGGGTGTAACAGAGTCAAGTCAGATAACTCTTCTATAAATTTAGTACAAATTATGGCCCTTGTTTGACTTTGAAAATTTGGTTAAAGTTTTGCCTGCTAGGTACTATCATGCACATATCTCAGTAACCACTTATGATATTGACTTGAAACTTTTTTAATGTCTTAAGAGGTGTCACACAGTCAAGACAGATAACTCTTGTTTAAATTTAGTGTGAATATTGCCCTTGTTTGACTTTGAAAATTTGGTTAAAGTTTTGCCTGCTAGGTACTATCATGCACATATCTCAGTAACCACTTATGGTAGTTATATCAAACCTTGCAATAGTGTTCAGGGTAAATTTTGTATCAAACAATTAATTTACCAAAAATTTTGACTTTTTTTTATGATTCAACTTTCCTAGTTTATACTTAATAGTTAGCAGAATTTTGTTTTGCTATTATACTGATAAAAGTTTTGTTTTATTAGCAAACACCCACAATAGTCGAGCGTGCTGTCTTATGGACAGCTCTTGTTTATTATTAAAGTGACATTATGCGCATTTTACTGCACATAGTGTATTTTTGGTGACAATTTTATAAATGCAATTTTTGGTTGCTGTGCATTTAAATGTGTTAAATTAATGATTATGCCACATTAGCATTAGTAAATTGGTGCTTTAGATATAAAAAAATCGGACTGATAAAATGATAGTTGATTGTGTCGTTGTTGATGTTGGTAGAGATTTCAGCAGTGGAAGGGAAGCAACTCCTGCATGCAGTTGTTCTTTTCTTAAATTGACTCCCAGTCAAATAAAATCAATATTTGGAATGTTATTTTTTCATACTGGTAGCGGGAAGAGTTTAATGTATTGGGTTAAAAGCTATTATTTCCTCTACGCTTTTGTACACACACCATTTTGGGCATTTTCAGCTGGATTGTTACATGAAAAAAATGCGCATAATGTCACTTTAATCGTATTTGCCGAAGCTGTTAAACTGGTTGTGATTACTGTGGCAAATGTAAGAATTGCCATAATTACCCTTTTCTAATGCTGAAAGAGCTAAAATGTGATACTTAGACATTGTTTTATTGTCAATCAGTACATACATTATGAAACCTTTGTCAGTGTTGTAACCAACCAGAATCAACATTACAACAGAAATACATTAGAATCAAGTTACTGTTGCCTGTTTGAAGTATATACATGTAGTTACTGAGATACACTAGTGGCAATATGCAAACTAACAGCAGCTGGAAAAGATTAGAATTTAGTGGAAAATTAGTTACAAATTAAAAGAAGACATTTCTTACATTCTGAAAGTTACTGTCGTATTTTCCTTGATGATGAATATTTAATGATACATAGCCTGTGTTTTACTATCCTACAGCAATGTCAGTGCTTCATGAACACAGTTTACAGAAAACTCCATATATAGCGACTCCGGGTGTAGCAAAATTCTTGATACTTATAAAGAACAAATTTTCTGAGCCCGATATTTTTTTTGAATTTCCTTCTTTATTTAAAATGAAAATGCTATATGGATATAACAAACTTTTGATATAAGGAACAAATTGAAGTGATCTGGAGGAGTTTGTTATATAGAGTTTACTGTATACAGGTATGAAATAGCTTCTCATTTTGTAGTGTAAAGACTCCGAATTTTACAAAACATTTTAGTTCTAAAAAATAAAATTTAAGTTGTATAAATCTCCTTGATAGATTCTGATATACGTCTGTGTGTTCTTGGTTCCCTGGATGAGAGGTTTGATGACCATTTAGCTCAGGCCGAGAACCTGTCGGCGCTGTTTGTGGCCCTCAATGATGAAGTGTTTGAGATCCGAGAAATAGCCATCTGTATGATTGGACGTTTGAGCAGTAAAAATCCCGCCTACGTGATGCCATCACTCAGAAAAACACTCATACAGGTTGGTTACTTTAAAATTTGTTGTAGAAATAA
This sequence comes from Saxidomus purpurata, assembly GCA_022818135.1. NCBI lineage: Eukaryota > Metazoa > Mollusca > Bivalvia > Venerida > Veneridae > Saxidomus > Saxidomus purpurata. The sequence goes on from JAFMSR010000011.1 coordinate 42,862,472, forward strand.
TTGGATATGATATAAGGTCGCAAACATGTACTGTAAATCATGAAGTATTCACGATAACTTTAGTTTCGTGTGTTTTTTTTGTGTGAGAGCACTCCTTCGCAAATTCATCATTTCACTAACCAGCTGGATTGCTTGTTCGGGAATTCATTGTCTCGTGAATTGACCGGTAGATAAAAAATTGCAAACTTTTTGTCTCAGGAATTCAATGTGATTTACAGTATGCTTTTCTTTCCTATTTTAAAGATTCTTTTTTATGTTGAATGTACATTCTGGATATTCTCTGTTATAAATACTGGAAATACTTGACAGTAAAATAACTGCTCCACTGGAAATGCTTGACAGTAAAGTAACTGCTTCACTGGAAATACTTGACAGTAAAGTAACTGCTTCACTGGAAATGCTTGACAGTAAAGTAACTGCCCACCTGGAACTGCTTGACAGTAATGTAACTGCCCATCTGGAAATGCTTGACAGTAATGTAACTGCCCACCTGGAAATGCTTGACAGTAATGTAACTGCCCACCTGGAAACGCTTGACAGTAACGTAACTGCCAACCTGGAAATGTTTGACCATAACGTAACTGCCCACCTGGAAATGCTTGACAGTAACGTAACTGCCCACCTGGAAATGCTTGACAGTAAAGTAACTGCCCACCTGGAAATGGTTGACTGTAAAGTAACTGCCCACCTGGAAATGGTTGACAGTAATGTAATGCTTGACAGTAACGTAACTGCCCACCTGGAAATGCTTGACAGTAATGTAATTGTCCACCCGGAAATGATTGACATTAACGTAAATGATTGACAGTAACATAACTGCCCACCCGGAAATGATTGACAGTAACATAATTGCCCACCCGGAAATGATTGACAGTAACGTAATTGTCCACCCACAAATGATTGACAGTAACGTAATTGCCCCCCTGGAAATGATTGACAGTAACATAATTGTCCACCCACAAATGATTGACAGTAACGTAATTGCCCCCCTGGAAATGATTGACAGTAACGTAATTGCCCCCCTGGAAATGATTGGCAGTAACATAATTGCCCACCCACAAATGATTGACAGTAACGTAATTGCCCCCCTGGAAATGATTGACAGTAACATAATTGCCCACCCACAAATGATTGACAAGTTACGTAACTGCCCTCCTGGAAATGATTGACAGTAACATAATTGTCCACCCACAAATGATTGACAGATAACGTAATTGCCCCCTGGAAATGATTGACAGTAACGTAATTGCCCCCCTGGAAATGATTGACAGTCAACATAATTGTCCACCCACAAATGATTGACTTAGCTAACGATATTTTCCCTCGCCTGGAAATGATTGACAATAACAATAAATGCCCACCTCAAATGATTGATTGTAACGATTATTGCCCCCTGGAAATGATTGACAGTAACATAATTGGCCACCCAGAAATGAATTGAAAGTAACGTAACTGCCCTCATGGAAATTGACTTGACAGTAACATAATTGTCCACCAACAAATGATTGACAAAGAAACGTAATTGCCCTCCTGGAAATGATTGACAGTAACATAATTGTCCACCCACAAATGATTGACAGTAATTAATTGCCCCCTGGAAATGATTGACAGTAAAATCAAATGCCCACCCGCAAATGATTGACAGTAAGGTAATTGACTTGACACTGGAAATGATTGACCATAACATAATTGCCCACCCACAAATGATTTGACAGTTACGATTATTGCCCCCTGGAAATGATTGACAGTAAACATAATTGTCCACCCACAAAGATTGACAGTAATGTAATTGCCCCCTGGAAATGATTGACAGTAACGGAATTGCCCCTTAGAAATGATGTGACAGTAACATAATTGTCCACCAACATATGATTTTTGACAGTATTTAATTGCCCCCTTGAACAATGATTGACAGTAACATAAATGCCCACCCGTAAATGATTGACAGTAACGTAATTGCCCCCCTGAAAATGATTGACAGTAACATAATTGCCCACCCAGAAATGATTGACAGTAACATAATTGCCCACCCAGAAATGATTGACAGTAACGTAACTGCCCTCCTGGAAAAACCGTCTGAAATACTGTACAAATTGACATCAATCCCAAAGAAAAAAAAGATACTCAGTATTTTTGCTGTATAAGATGGTATATGTTGTTTGTATTTATACACTATTGTAAATACTACGTCTGTTGTATAGAGGAATAAGTCATCTAAAATGTTCTAGTGGTTATGATTTTTTTCTTGTGATCTTTAGATTCTGACAGAGTTAGAGCATAGTGGTGTAGGAAGGAACAAAGAGCAAGCTGCTAGAATGTTAGGTCATCTTGTTGCTAATGCAGCAAGACTCGTGAGACCCTACATGGACCCGATACTGAAGGTAATGTCAACAATTGATCTTCATTGCACATTGTTAAGATGATGGTCCCTCACTATCGGCACAGCAGCAGCACAGAAACGTGTTCTTTTAGCATTTGAATGAAGTGCATGTCAGTGCTCAAAGACAAATTGAATTTATGCTGGCAACAGCAATACTGTGTAACCTGCCTGAACAACACCTCCCTAGAGCAACAACCTCCTTTAAAAAAAAAACACATATTCTTTCCCATTGCATCAATTGTATAAGGAACCGACCTCTCCAGAACAACACCTCTCTACAAGAACACCTATGTCCACAAGGGTGTTCACTCCTGAGAGGTTGCACTGTACATGTACATATTTTTATATATAACTCAAACAATATATTTTGTGATGTTTAGGTGTTAATTCCCAAGCTTAAGGACCCAGATCCAAATCCTACGGTTACTGTTAGTGTGCTGGCTGCCATAGGAGAACAAGCCCAGGTAAGTATAACAGGTTTTATCAATTACTGTGGAAATAAATCTGTGTAAAGTTATGATATGAATTTTTACTTTGATAAATCCTATGTAAGTCGAAGGAAGTCATATTGTTACAGTTGCAGTTGAATTATGGCCCATTTTGACTTAGAAACTCAGTTAAAATTTTCATTCTTGTCCACTTGTTGACTTAACCATTTGAGATATTACTTTGAAAGTTGAAGTACTTACGTACCATCATGAGACCTATCTGTAAGCAAGAGAAGATAACTCTGTGAAAATGTTTCATGATTTGTATTTAAAAATTCCTATTTAAAGTCTTGTGTGCCCTTAACTGTTAAAGTTTTGTTTTATAGGCAAGCACTAAAAAAGTCGAGCACGCTGTCCTACTGACAGCTCTTGTTGTGTCCCCCTTTCGAAGAAAAGGCAATACAAAAACTTAACATTGGCTATAACTTCGTAAGATTTCATCATCAAACTTTGACATTGTATTCCTTAGGACACAAGGGTCTTAATGCCGCCAAATTTTGTAAGTCAAGGTCATATTTGACAGAGTTATGCCCCTTTTTGTACTTAGATTTTGTCTATAACTTAGCCATTTCTTAAGATTTCTTTATCAAACTTTCAAATTTTATTGCTTATGACAAAAGGGTCGTGATGCCGCCAAATTTTGTCAAGGTCATATTTGAAAGAGTTGAATTGATGACCTTGACCTTTTGACCTACTTTCTCGGTTTTGAAGCTACAATGATCATGAAATTTGAAACACGTGTGCAGTTTTGTAGACAAGTTTCAGTGTTATTTTTCTCACTTTTTCGTCACTGTCTTTGAATTTGATGTGTTTTGCCCCCATTCAAACAACATTTAGCTTTTACATAGACTTGAAAACTTAACAATTGCACTACTTAACTTTGCTTTCTGTGACCCCATTGTTGACCTTGTAGGCCTATACTGGCTAACGGTACCAAGGTGAATGATATTGGACCATCATGGCCCTCCTGTTGATGAAATGTAAATAATTACAGTGTGGCGATTGTGTTCAGTATCATTCAGTGTAATGTTTCAGCAACTGATATGTACATGTATATATTATAATAGGTGAGTGGTATAGAGATGAGGAAATCGATGGATGAGTTGTTACCCATAATCCTAGACATGTTACAAGATTCGTCTGCTCTACAGAAACGCGAGGTATGTAATATATATGTATAACCTTTAAGTTGGTATAGATATTGGTACAAACGCTGTGAGATCCCAAGGAAAAAGCTTTGTTTCAGTAGGTTGTAAAATTGAATAATTTTCATGCTTTTGACATCATGTTGGTGTTAATTACTTGTAAATATTTGTGTTTTAGATTGTAAACTTATTTTGACTTTCCCTATACCTGCAGTCATAGGTTTTTGCAAAAATTGATACAGATTTATTTAATATTCTAGGTATCGCTGTGGACAATGGCACAGTTGATAGAGAGTACAGGTTATGTTGTTGAACCGTACAAAAAGTATCCCAAACTTTTAGAAGTCTTGTTAGATTTCCTCAAAACAGAGCAGTCGGCTGGCATTAGAAGAGAGGTGGGTTGTTTTGTTATTCTGCTAGCTGGAGGCCCCAATAGGGTATCAACAGTTATTTTTCCCGACCAACAGTTAGTTTAGGTCTGTCGCTCATCCGGGAGGTTGTGGGTTCAAACCCCACTGGGGTGACGACCGTACCTCCTCACAATGGCACCAGTACTGATTTTTCCAGGAAGCGGACTCGAGAGTCCAAACTTCAAGCTTTCCTCAAAATCAAGCTAAAATGAATTAGTATAAACTAAGAAGCCATCCACCAGAAACCCTGCAGTTATGTCGTATAAAGTACTATTGGCATTTTTCAACAATAAAGTACTATTGGCATTTTTCAACAGAGGATGGGAGTCAAGCACTGGTCCTTCCTTGGAAATGTGGTTAGGCAAACTACCTGTCTGTAATTCTGTGAAATGCTGTTTTAATATACACGAGCTGTGCAAAACAGATGCAAAAGTTATTGGTAAATAAAGATAACATGTATCTAGAATGGAGATTCAAATAATGTTTTGTCCTTTACAGGTACTGAGGGTTCTGGGTGTTCTAGGGGCACTGGATCCACACAAACACAAGATGAACCTAGGTTTGATACAGTTTGGAGAGTCTGGCACGGTACTCAGTATGTCTGATCCAAAAACCAGCCAGGATCCTTTACAAGATGGTAATTATGTTACACATACACATGTATATGTTGCTAAATTAGAATTTGTTAAGATTCTGTAAAGAGATCTGTTCAGTTCCTGCAGATTTTGACTGTAATTTTCTTAAAGCAAGATATTAGTTTTAAATTTTTGATTTACTTTGAAGTTGTTTCAGTACTCATGTCTGTTCATTTCTGAATCAACAATAAATAATTATTGTCTTTTTCACTCTGTAAAGACATAATATGTGTTTAAATCAAATTTGTTCATTATTATTATGCTGAAAACTGCAGCAGAAATCACAAAAATACTTCAGTATGTGATTTTCAAAAAAGTATAGGTTGCTGTCTTTCAAACCAGACTTTTGCTGTAGAAAATTAACTGAGAATGTGTTAAAGTGCTGTTTATTTTTCTCTCAGAAACCACAAGTGAAATGTTGGCCAACATGAGTGCTTCTGCCACATTGGAAGAGTTCTACCCAGCCATTGCTATAGCAACCTTGATGCGGATAATCCGTGATCCAACACTGTCAAAACATCACACAATGGTTGTTCAGGCAATAACATTTATATTCAAGAGTCTGGGAATTAAATGTGTACCATATATACAACAGGTGATCCCGGCATACCTGACTGTGATACGTACAGCGGACATTAACTTTAGAGACGTAAGTTGATACATGTATTTTTTTCAAGCAAGAAATAGTTACTTCTTTTACATTGATTGACTGTGTTCAGATTCATTCTCATAAAGTGCATGAAAAATTTGGAAACCATATGATGGAAGGTAACATTTTTCAGGGCTTTCATTCGAGAGTCTATTATGTTTTGTTTGTATTATTTCGAACATTAGACTGCCTGTTCAGAGGTCATGAGCTTGATTCACTAGTTGTATGGTTATTTGACAATTTGTGTTGTGAATCATTTGGTCAGTGCTTTAAAAACATTGGGAGACGAGAAAAGAAATTTACAATGAGGTTTTGGTATTTAATTGCTTTTTTTTTTTAATTTAATTCTAAAACTGCATTGAGAATTGTGTTTAATTCTTACATTGTCAATGGCAATTGAGTCTCCCTTTACCACCTGTGCTAGGATATATTTACCACGCAGGTCTTAGCAATCTGATCATGATTTGCACTATTCTATGAGTAAGTTTTCACTGCACTGCCCTTCAGAAAATTAATGATACTGTCCAAAATTTACACGTCTATTTCAGAAATTTAAACGAATATTGTCAACTCAGGCAAATTCATGATTGTTAAGTACCAAAACACATAGTTTTTCTTCCTTTGAAAATACTGTGGTAATGTTTTAAAGAAATTAGTTTGCTTGTTTCAGTTTCTGTTCCAACAACTTGGATTAATAATTGCCATAGTGAAGCAGCACATCAAGAAGTACCTTGACGATATCTTCGGGCTGATCAAGGTACAGGGTACTTATTATTGTAAATCTGGTAACTTTTGCATGACACAAATTTTGTGGTTTGGTAGCAGACATACATCAACTGTTTCAGGAATTAAAATTTATTAAAGGAGAATTATCTAAACTAATCTTTTGGGAAATTTTTTAATGAGTGCAGTTTTGAATTCAAGAAAAAGAAAAAGAAAAAATATAGTCATCGATGATATAGCCCAGTTTAACCCAATTCTTGCTTCAATGTTCAAAATTTTATTTTCGTTTCATGTACCTGATTTTAGAGAGGGTCTTAAATTTGCAACAGTGCGAAAAGCTTCATTTCATATTAGTGAAAACAAAGTGGTGGTAAATTATCTGTGAATTGTGAATAAAATGACGATAAGAGTGCATAGTGTACGTCCTAAATGGATAATAATAAACTGCATTAACATATCAATCAAATAAATCCAAAAATATTTTTCGTTTGCAGGAGTTTTGGACGCCAAACAGTCCAATGCAGAATACAATCATACTGTTGATAGAGCACATTGTTACTGCCCTGGGAACAGAATTCAAAGTTTACCTGCCACAGATAATACCCCAGATACTGAAAGTGTTTATGCATGATTCAAGTGTTCAAAGAGTTGTTACAGCAAAGGTAGTATGGTTTAACTGAGTACTTAGATAAAACCAGAGTTGTTTGAATGCAGCTGTTTTCTTAAACTCAGCCGATAGTCCCTAGCAAAATCTGTATATATAAAACGCAAATTGTTCTCATCATCAATTTTCCTCTAATCACTTTTTGTCAAAATTTTACATTTCATGAAAGTCCTTCTTACATTAGCTGTCACACCTTTGCTATCTAGAGGTAATGTTTATAAGTATTTTCACTGTAAGGCTTACTGGTACTTAAATATCTGGTGCAGAACTTGACCATGCACATTTTATCTAGCAGTTATCATCAACATTAGGCTGAGTGAAATTCACAGGATTTATTTACTGGCATTTGCCAGGAAAACCTAAATGTTTGCTTGTGCTACATAATCTAATTAATCTATACAATGTTTTATTTAATATGGAACAACAGTTCATGATATAAAGACTACCTTTGAAGCTTTTGTTTGTAAATCATTGCAGTTATTGAATGCACTTCAACTGTTTGGTGCTAACTTGGATGATTATCTACATCTTCTACTGCCCCCAGTTGTGAAAATGTTTGATTCAACTGATGTCCCCATTCCAGTCAGGAGGTAAGTTTCAGTTACTCACTGATTTTACAGTCGATAGGAAGGAAAAATCTGCCTCCACGGTCGAGTGGTTTGAGTCGCTCACATGAAATCACTGTAACCTCTCATAGATTGAGGGTCATGGGTTTGAGCCCTGCTAACAGCCATGTCTCTTTATTTCAGAAAGTTGGCAGTTTCTTACAGAGGATAGGGATCTAGTACTGGTTCTTGCCAGGAACGATGGTTGGGTAAACTGTTCACTTGTAAAGATGACCAAAATACAGTTAGAATGGGTGTTCAACTCATTCAACAACATAACAGGAAGGAAAAATCTCTTTTAAAACGTAACAGTATTCTCACTTAAACTTCTTTATCCTTGCAGTTCTTAAGGAGTGAAAACTTTTCAATTTTACTGGAAGAAATGTTTGCCATTTTAGTATGAAATACACCTACTTTATTAAGTTAATTACTTCAGGTAGCCTTGTTTATACATCCCTTTGTTGGTTATTGATCACATAATACAGGATTGAGTGTACATGACAGCCTGTATAGTGTGTGAGTGCATTTTTTAAGCAAGTGTCTTACATATCATCTTTAAATTTAATACTCTAGGATATATCTTTTATCTATTTTACGTAACAGAGTTGCATTAGAGACAATAGACAGGCTTGCGGACAACCTTGACTTGACAGATTTTGCATCTCGTATAATCCATCCATTGACTCGGACACTAGACATGACCCCAGAGTTGCAGCATACTGCCATGGATACATTGTGTGCACTGATCATGCAGCTTGGACAGAAGTTCCTGATCTTCATACCAATGTTGACAAAGATAACGACTAAACATAAAATACAGCATCAGAGATATAACATCCTCATGTGTAGAATACTCAAGGTATGGTAGTGTTTTTGTAAGCTCTTATCTTGCTAAATTTCTGAAATGTGCACCTCTGTGGTCAAGTGGCTAGTCTAAGAGTCGCTTACTTGAAATCACTTTAACCTCTCGTAGATTGAGGGCCATGACTCTTTTTGTTAGATAGTTTGCAGTTTCTTATGGAGGGTAGGGTAGTACTGGTTCTTGCCAGGAACGATGGTAAGGTAAACTGCCCGACTGTAAAAATTACCAAAGTATTGTTGAAAGAGGAGTTATGCTCAAACATCATCATCATCATGAGGGTTGACTGCAAAACTGCAGTAACTTGTATAAAATAAAGAAGGACTTACAACAGTGTTGTGGTCAACCTGCGAATTCAATGGACTTGTCTGTCATTCAACACAAATATACATGTATAACGTAAATAGACATGCTGTGCTCGTAGCACAGGAGGAAACTTTCATCTTTTGTGTAGACTACAAAGTTCAGAAAATTTAAGTTCAAACAGGTTTTGAAAATATATGTAATTAAGTGACATGTATATTTTAGGGGACAACTATAGCCGAGGAGGAGGACGACCCAATACTGATGAAATATAAGAAAAACAGAACCAAAGCAGTAGAATCTGAGAAGAAACAGAGTGAGCAAACTGTCATAAAGAAACTGCATGTCAGCTTCATCAACCTACAGATGGTAAGAGACTTAAGTCAAAATTCTTCCAATTGTATGCATGCAGCACTGAAAATCATATTATCCATTCTTAGACCCGAAAAATTACTTTCAAGTTAGTCAGGTATTGTATTGAAATCTTGATTGATGCTAGATATAAAAGTTGTGTTTTCTTATATCATTTGTAGGCCCTGGGTGCAGGTAGAAGAGTGTCCAAGGAAGACTGGATGGAATGGTTGAGAAGATTGAGTATTGAGCTACTGAAAGAGTCACCTTCCCCTGCCCTAAGATCTTGCTGGGCGTTGGCACAGTCCTACAACCCTTTAGCCAGGTAATATCTTATACTTACTCTACTAAATGTCTTTGTTTTTCAGTATGGTTAGTACTATTAATTTTTCTTAGGGGTCCTTACTGAAAATTTACCAACTGCATTAGGTAAAATACAGATCATTCTCAGACTGCATGGATCAGCATTTCGAGGGTTCGACGCAAAACACTTATAATTAATATGAAATAAAGAAGGACTTAACGGCTAATTTGTGTTGAAACCTTGATTTGTTGTGAAGGCAGAATAACTTGCCCCCAGTAGGTTAAGAGTAATACCTACAGAGCATTCCTGTTCATTTCAGACACTGGTAAAGTCACAAGTGATTAAGCCTATGAAATCAAGCGTGAATCATGTTTCCCTTCACATTATGTTTCCCTTCACAAAATAGTAGCTATCTAGGCAGAATTTACCACAGCTGCTCTCTTCCTTTGGCACTAAAAATTACAAACTTTTGAACAAAAATGGAGAAATTACAAACTTTTGAACAAAAATGGAGAAATTACAAACTTTTGAACAAAAATGGAGAAATTACAAACTTTTGAACAGAGAAGGAGGGTGGCATCTTCTTATAAAAATCTCCTATTTAGACACAAAAACAAACATTCACAGCAACAAGGGAGAGATGCTGGGGTGGGTCACAAGCAGGTTGGTGAGCACAACCAACCTTTTAATTCACTTAACATAACATAACCTATGAAATCAACAGTATACATTAATCTGTGAGATCCCATCATAATACCTTGAGGCTGGATCAAGCAGACTAACATGTCCTTAACAAAATGTCTATAAATATTAGGATTAACTGTTTACTTGTTTGTGCATAAATACAATATGAACTGTTCTTGCTTAGGCTTAGAAAGTAACTTAAAAGGACGATTGTTCTGCTTGTAGGGATCTATTCAATGCAGCGTTTGTGTCGTGTTGGACAGAGTTGACAGAGGAACAACAGGATGAGTTAATCAACCAACTGGAACAAGCATTGACATCGCAGGAAATACCCGAGATCACACAGACCCTGCTAAACCTCGCAGAATTCATGGAACATTGTGATAAGGTCTTTAGAGTCAATTTGATCTTCTGGACTGTGGTTTGAAACTTTTACTGGCTGTTAAGCTAACAGTTGATTAGCTTTAAGATTTATTTATTTCTCAACTTTGAAAGACTTCTTGAAACAAAGGCATACATTCAAGAGAACAAGAATTAAAGCAAAATCAAAATACTCCACTTGTGTTTTCAACCAACTGTGAAGAAGCTTTTCTTTTTAATCAAAATTTAATGTTAATTGATGTTAGCTTAACGGCGGGTTAAAGTTTTGAGAAGCTGAGTCCTAGACGTATAGCTATATCAAGAAGTAATTATTTAATCCAATGCTAGAGGGGCATTTGTTTTTCTGCAGGCAATAATGTCTTAAAATAAGATTTTAAAAACCTGAACTTAAATTTGGAAAATTCTGGACTAAGTCTGGATTCATTAACATCATGTTCAAACCAAGGCAGTTAACTTTGTCCCTTAGACTCCTGCAGTCTTTCTAAAAGGGACTTGGCCAACCTGATAATATGAATAGTATTGTTCATTAATTGTGAATGGGGTATACTCACTTAAAACCTGGCTGAATATTGTACAATGCAGACTATGATTGGATAGCATTGATATACAGGCTGATCATGATCTACACTGGTCCAAAGGGAATAATCACTTGCTGCAAACTGGGTAAGGGTTAAAGGATATTTCACTTTATTATTTGGAATTATGAAAAAGAAAGTTTACTTAACGCTATTTCTTTCTTGTTTAGGCGAGTGATTATTGTATAAATTGTCAGATATCTTGAATTGACTGTGGAGTATGATATTGTAGGGACCCTTACCACTTGAAGCCTCCCTGTTAGGACAGCGTGCCATGAAATGTCGAGCATACGCTAAAGCTCTTCATTACAAGGAGGAGGAGTTCCATAGAGGCCCTACCACTGATACACTAGAGGCCCTGATCAGGTATATTTTAAACAAATGGTGCAACTAATATATACTTTTTAACTGGTTTTCAGAATAATGGTAGCTGGGTTTTTTTGTTAATAAAAAATTTAGTTCAACAATATAAAAATCAACTTTAGGCTTTAGACACCATTATAGATTTCATATCAGCCAGCACATACAGTGCTGTTTGATCTAAATTTGTGATGTTCATTACAAACACAGACAAGTTAAAATAACAATATAGCTTTTGCAGTTAAAATTCAATTCCATAATGATTTTTTTTTTACAATGAATGCAAACATAAAACTGTTAGCTTCTGTTCAGTGGGACTCAATTAGATGGACACAAATCATTTTTTTCTGGATGATTAGGCACATGTATTAATTTTGTAAAATCTTTGTACGTCTATGTGCTTTTGGAATGTAATTCATCCCGTCTATGTTTATATTTCTATTTTTAGTATCAACAACAAGTTACAGCAGCCCGAGTCTGCAGCTGGAGTTCTGGAGTATGCGATGAAACATCACAGGGCGGACTTGGTGAGTGTTCATACAACAACTTTGTCAACAACAACAATAGTTGTAAAATGAATTACGGCAGATGATGTTGATAGCGCACAATATTGGAAAGACTGCGAATCAGGTGTTTTATCCTTATATACCTGCGCAGCTGCAGAATATTTCGCATATTACCTAATTCTGCGTAAGAGGCTGAGTGTCGCTAACAATACCTTTGTAACATCATTCTGTAACTATACACGCCGAAAAAGTTGAAATTCATACGACATATTTCTTAAAGGAAATAATTGATTGTATTGTAAAAAATTAGCAGCTTCTTTAACCTGTACCGTGCTAAATTTCTTAAGTAGACATGTCCATCTTTCATTTTATTACCATAGTAATAGGTTACAGGAATACCCACTTTAACCAAGAATAAACTGACTGAATTGCGATCAGTGCAGATCTTGATCAGACTGTAGTGTTGCTAATGAGACGTTGGCTTGTTACGAAGTACACTGGTCACAAAGGCAGAACCATTATGCCACCTTTATGATAGAGGTTAAAAAAGAATAAAAGCTATCAGTATGCATTGGGCTGTGATCTAATAAACAAAAGTTTTATTATTTGCAAAAACCATTACACGTACAGTTTGATTCAGAAACGGATGACAGCTTTGAAGCTGAGGTACAATTATAGAAAAATAACACATGTAGTAAGACAGAGATGAAAGAGACATTACAAACTTTCAAGTTCTGTAAAATAAATACTGTAAGAATTAAAATGATAACGATTATTTCTGCGCAGTAACTCAAATTTGAATGAAATATTGTGTTGAGACTTTTCATTTGGGCTGTTGGAAGTACAGTAAAGTACCTGTAGGAAAACCACCCTTCAGACTGGCATAAAGTGGTCTTAGTACCAAAATGGTCTTTTTTCTATAAAATAGGCCATTTGGTCCCGAAATGTTTGGTCTTAATATATATATGGCGGTCTTAACATTGAGTGGTCTTAATTATTATAGTGGAACTTTCCTGTATATGTGAAATCTATGGTATGTTCTGCAGAAGATACAAGAGGGTTGGTTTGAGAAGCTGCATGACTGGAATCGAGCTTTGACTGCCTACGAGCAGAAACAAGAGCAGAATGCAGACAATGTGAACCTTCTGTTGGGTAGGATGAGGTGTCTAGAGGCCCTAGCTGAGTGGAATCAGTTACATCAGCTAGCGTGTGAGAAGTGGGCAACCGTTAGCGACGATGAAAGGAGTAAAATGGCCACAATGGCGTCTGCTTCAGCGTGGGGACTTGGTAAGTTTGAAGACTTATTTTTAGAAGTTCAACTGAAGATTGTGCACTGAAGATCAAGAAATATTTGCAGTGATTTTAGTTTTATAAATTACTTTGATTAATATAGATCAGTAGATCAAATATATTATTAATGTATTAGGTGAAAAAGTACTGGTACTTAAAACCAATTTCTTCGCTTGCAAGTTATTCACATTTATGGTAAGCTTTCAAATCATCAATTTTTTTTTTAATGTAATCATGAAATAAATGTAGCAGAGAAATTTCAGGTCTGAAAAGTAATTTTGCAGAATCCTTTGAATTGTAATTAACCTTGTTTTATTGGTTTAGGTCAGTGGGATACTATGGAAGAATACATGCTTTTCATACCTCGGAACACGTATGACGGAGCATTTTATCGAGCTGTGTTTGCCGTTCACTCGGAAAACTACCTATTGGCTCAGCAGTGTATTGACAAGTCCAGGGATATATTGGATACAGAACTCACTGCTATGGCTGGTGAAAGCTACAGCAGAGCTTATGGGGTAAGACACACTGTGCACTGAATTATATAGTTGAGTCTTTATAGATGGTAATGGTCACCTCAAATAGCCAGTTTTTTTGTATCGTAAAACAGCCATAGTGAAAACACAAAGGCACCTGTATTAACCCTTACCTTTCTAAAGTTCTAAATTGGACCTGATCATCTTCCAATATGGGTAATACCATTAATTATTGAAAGGGGTGTTCAGTGTCAGATTTATTCACTGAAAAGCAAACAAGTGTTGAGGATTGTGATCAAATTGCACATAGGATGTGCAGGCTGATCATGAACTTACGCACTGAGTCCCTATCAGAATCATTTACCGCCCACAGGTAAGGGTTAAACTTTTGTCTGCTTCTAGAGATCAGTGTAGTTGTTCTGTATTTCAGCGTTGACAGTTTAACACGCTCTCCATGTACATTTATGTAAAACAAAAAGATGTTCATTAAAAAGCCTAACTGGACAAGGGGTAACTTTCATTGTTAAAGTACAATTGCATGAATACTGTAGAAAGCATTACATTTAAATTATAAAAAAACAAAGCGTTTCTTTTTCTGAAAATTTCAAAATTATCCAATCGCAAGTTAAAGCTTGTAATATGTAAACATTACTGCAATGTTATATCCATGACAATAAATTTTGAAAGTACAGTGTATGTAGATGTATGAAGTAGACAGCGTACACGATTGTTTTCTATTTTGGCAGGCAATGGTTAATGTACAGATGCTATCGGAACTAGAAGAAGTGATTCAGTACAAGCTCGTACCTGAACGTAGAGAGGCCATCAAACAGATGTGGTGGGATAGACTACAGGTTAGTGACACTTGCATTTCTGCCTAGAATTTTATATTTAAGATGCGTAGGTTAATTTCATAGCAATTTATTTTGAGGTTTTGTGGAAAAGGCCATTTCTGCTGTATTAGTTGACAGCATATTTGTAGCTGAAAGTCATGTTTAGGGTCACTGGTTCTGGTGTGCAGACTTGGTCCAAGGGTTCAGAACATTCCTTAAGACAGTAGGCAAGATTATTATTAAGTGTTGGCTGTTGTGGATAATCTCCAATTGAATACTAGAATATTTCCAGAGACAATAGCTGTGTGCTGTCATTTTCAGCTGAATGTACTCTGAAGACTTTCAACTGAAGCACCATGTGGTATAGGAAATAACATGGTGGTTATCATACTAAATGAGGAGTTTTTGGGAATCAAGGTTTTGGGAATAACTGTCTCAAACAAATACCTTTTTAATCTTACCTTAGCACTTGAGTCTACCTTTGCATGCACTCTAGATCATTCTGTGAAGTCTAATCATGGTCTACGTTACTATTACGTGGAAGTGTTGGCAAGGGTTTTATTTTCACCACATTGGTGAGTTTAAATTTCTGCCAATCCAGCATCCCACCATTGTATTCCATCGTAAACAATGGTCAAAGGCAGACAAAAGGAGACAAGTAAATAATAGCCAATAATTACCCTGTACGTCTGTATTTGAATATTAAATTTTATGGGTTGCTCGTGCTATTTTCATTAGAAAAATCCAATATAGAAATATTTTTATGTCTTCCACCATAAAGTGGTGTGGAGAGATGATTTGGTGCTGTTGGACAACTGAAAGAGTTTATTAAAAGTTAAAATTGTGAAAATTTTGATGTGATAACAACTTTGATGAAAGTTTGCAAGATTTAGGGTTCTCCCTTAAATATTGAAATAGTATAATACTGGTGTTAGCCTGGAGATCTGACTGGATTTAAATGCAGCGGTTTTATTCCCCAAAGAAACACCAATTCTAAGTCTCTGCCAATATTTAACTTTTAAAAAAAATAGCTAAAAAATAGCCTCCACAAATATCCACATATACAATGTTGGCTTTTCAGTTAGTAAATTTTCAGCGGGCACCTTTTTGTGTTGCCATTTGGCGAGATTAAGGCGATACATTGAGGACCCTATTGTCCTTCACCGTCAGTCATGTCAATACACAAAGAACTTAACGTGGCTATAACTTTGCCGATTTCATTAAGATATCTTCATCGGACTTTACAGTTGTATTGCTTATGACAGGGTAAGGGTCATGATCTCGTCCAAAGTTTGTAGGTCAAGGTCATATTTGACAGAGTTATGCCCCTCTTTATACTTCAAGGCCATTTTTGCTAAAACTTTGCCGGAATGTTCCTTGAAGATTTCTTTATCAAACTTGTTCAAAATTGTATTGCTTATGTCAAAAGGGTTGTAATGCCGCAAATGCAAATCTTGTAGGCCAAGGTCTTAATATTTGACAGAGTTATGCCCGGTCAATTTTTGTACTTGGATTTTGTCATGAAATAGGAAAAACTTTAACGTTGCAGGCCTATAACTAATTTGCATGTACATTGTCTGGCTAAGATTTCTTCATCAAACTTTCAAATTGTATTGCGGCTTATTGACAAATTAAAGATCGTGATGAACCACAAGGCCTGACTTAGTTAGTGTAGGTCAAGGCCATACCTTTGACCAAGAGTTCAAATTATGACCCCTTTTATACTTAGATTTTTGCTTGATAACTTTGCCATTTCTTTAAGATTTCTTCTATCAAACTTTCAAACTTAGTATTGGCTTATGTCAAAAGGGTTGGCTAATGCCGCTACAATTTTGTAGGTCAAGGTCATATTTGACAGAGTTATGCCCCTCATTAGTACTTAGATTTTGTCACGAAAAACTTAAAAACGTTTTTCTATAAACTTTGCCATTTCTTAAGATTTCTTCATCAAACTTTGGCAAATTGCATTGCTTATGACATCTTCAAAGGTTGTTCATATGCCCCAAAGTTGTAGGTCAAGGTCATATTTGACAGAGTTATGCCCCTTGTTTTATACTTAGAGTTTGCGTATATAAACTTTGCCATTACTTAAGATTATCTAGTTATCAAACTTTCACCAAGTATATTGCTTATGTCAAAGGGGGTTGTGATGGCCATCTGACCTTTTGTTAGGTCAAGGTCTTCCATTTGAAAGAGTTATGGCCTTTTTGTACTTTAGATTTTGGCACTGAAAAGTTAATAAAAAGTTGGCTATTTAAACTTTGCCATTTGTTAAGATTCCTTCATCAAACTTTGCAAATTGTATTGCTTAGTGACATAAGGGTATGTTGGCGTTAAAGTTTGTAGGTCAAGGTCATATTTGACTAAAGATAATGCCCCTTTACTTTTACCAAATTTAGATTTTGTCAAAAAATTGTTGAAGATCAATATTCTGACAAAGCATTAGAGCAGTGAGAGAGTTCTACTGAACACCCATCTAGTTAAAAATATTAAAGGGGTGTGTCCAAATTGAAAAAATGGACTTGTACATTTTTGAGAATTAGCTTAGTTTAGGTTAAAACTTATGTTGCATCTGTTATATCTCTATTTCATCACTGTACATTATGTTTGTACAGGGTTGTCAGCGTGTTGCCGAAGACTGGCAGAGGATAATACAGGTTAGATCCCTGGTCGTAGCCCCGCAGGAGGACATTAAAACATGGCTTAAGTATGCCAGTCTGTGTCGTAAGAGTGGAAGATTGGTGAGTATAGACTTTGTATACGTGTAGGCACTGATCATTTTTATCACTGGATACTTTTTGAGACGAAACTCGAAGCAAATATTATTGGGTTAACAGTGTTGTAGCTTTGATATTTGCAACTGAATGTATGATATTTGATGATTGCAGATATTTTTAGTGGTGAAAGGCTGTTAAAATAGTGTGGGCCATTAATTTAAAAGCCGAATATAGTGTTGCAAATATCAGGATCAGGATCTTTTAACCCTGTTCTAATGTACAATGCTCTAAAATGCCATAATTACAGATCGTTCGATTTTGGGAGTGTATATGAGTTATTTGGCCATTTCAAATTTGAATAGCGTAACCAATCAGAATCTGTGTTACAACCTTAAAGTGTTAGAATGGTAAATATTGGTAGATCTAGTAAAGATAGTAATTTTAAATTAGAGATACTAACTTGCTTGAAAGTGCTTTAAAATATTTTCTTAGTTTGGTTTATTTACCCTTATGAAGAAAAATTTGTAAATGTTCATTTTCATGATACTATATGAACATGTTGTTTTATTTATCCCCCCGCTGAAGGCAAGGGGATATTAGAAATGGTCTTCGTCTGTCCATCCGTCCGTCCGTGCGTCCGTCCCAATTTTGTCCGGAGCATAACTCCAAAAGTACTTGAGCGATTTTCTTCAAACTTCATACACTGACAGAGCACATTGGGAGGAAGTGCAGTGTGTAAGAACAATAACTCTACCTTGCCTACTTTTAGAGTTATTCCCCTTTTATCAGATTTACTTGAAAAACTTTGTCCGGAGCATAACTCCAAAAGTACTTGAGGGATTTTCTTCAAAATTAATACACTGACAAAGCACATTGGTAGGAAGTGCAATGTGCAAGAACAATAACTCTACCTTGCCTACTTTTAGAGTTATTCCCCTTTATCAGATTTACTTTAAAAGTTTTGTCCAGAGCATAACTCCAAAAGTACCGGAGGGTTTACTTCAAACTTAATACACTGACATAGCACATTGGTAGGAAGTGCAGTGTGCAAGAACAATAACTCTACCTTGCCTACTTTTAGAGTTATTCCCCTTTATCAGATTTACTTGTCCAAACCATAACTCCAAAAAGTACTTGAGGGATGTTCTTCAAACTTAATACACTGACATAGCACATTGGTAGGAAGTGCAGTGTGCAAGAACAATAACTCTACCTTGCCTACTTTTAAGAGTTATTCCCCTTTATCAGATTTACTTTAAAAGTTTTGTCCAGAGCATAACTCCAAAAAGTACCGGAGGTTTACTTCAAACTTAATACACTGACATAGCACATTGGTAGGAAGTGCAGTGTGCAAGAACAATAACTCTACCTTGCCTACTTTTAGAGTTATTCCCCTTTATCAGATTTACTTGTCCGAAGCATAACTCCAAAAGTACTTGAGGGATTTTCTTCAAACTTAAAACACTGACCTAGCACATTGGTAGGAAGTGTAGTGTGCAAGAACAATAACTCTACATTGCCTACTTTTAGAGTTATTCCCCTTTATCAGATTTACTTTAAAAGTTTTGTCCAGAGCATAACTCCAAAAGTACTTGAGGGATTTACTTCAAACTTAATACACTGACATAGCACATTGGTAGGAAGTGCAGTGTGCAAGAACAATAACTCTACCTTGCCTACTTTTAGAGTTATTCCCCTTTTATCAGATTTACTTGTCCAAACCATAACTCCAAAAGTGCTTGAGGGATTTTCTTCAAACTTAATACACTGACCTAGCACATTGGTAGGAAGTGCAGTGTGCAAGAACAATAACTCTACCTTGCCTACTTTAAGAGTTATTCCCCTTTATCAGATTTACTTTAAAAGTTTTGTCCAGAGCATAACTCCAAAAGTACTTTGAGGGATTTACTTCAAACTTAATACACTGACATAGCACATTGGTAGGAAGTGCAGTGTGCAAGAACAATAACTCTACCTTGCCTACTTTTAGAGTTATTCCCTTTATCAGATTTACTTGTCCAGAGCATAACTCCAAAAGTATTTGAGGGATGTTCTTCAAACTTAATACACTGACATAGCACATTGGTAGGAAGTGCAGTGTGCAAGAACAATAACTCTACCTTGCCTACTTTTAGAGTTATTCCCCTTTATCAGATTTACTTGTCCGAAGCATAACTCCAAAAGTACTTGAGGGATTTTCTTCAAACTTAATACACTGACATAGCACATTGGTAGGAAGTGTAGTGTGCAAGAACAATAACTCTACCCTGCCTACTTTTAGTCAAATAGAAAAGTATCATACCTCTACTGATAATGAACATTAATATAATTTTGCAAACCTTCTCTTCATTGCCTTATTCTTTTTCCACTTACTTGAAAACTGTACTCAGCATGACCATAACTATACGGCTTTTTAAGGATTTCCTCTCACCAAGTAAAATGTACGAAAGTACAACCTTCAGGTAACTTCTTCCTGGCGGGGGGATTAACCATGTGTAACATGGCTCTTGTTTTTACTGGGGGCATCATTTGCAATATGAATAAAAATTTCCTTTAGTCATACTGTGATTTAATTTACATAATCCATTGTGTAATACCAGATTACTATATAAGTCTGTTTTTGGGGGGGTTTTTTAGCTGATTTTTGCGAATGAAGCACTTCGCTAATTCATCAAACTCCCTAAAATAGCAAACAAACAATATGGGTGGCCGCCCAAAAAAAGTAGTCACCCTAATGGGATAAATAGAAAAAAATAGAGAGAAAAAAGAAAAAAAAAGAAAATGAAAAGACCTGAAGACCAGAGGACCTAAAATTTAGGAAATCCAAACGACCTATTTCCTAGAGCTTCAAAAGTGATAAACCCCAAAAGACTGTTAAAACTGAAAAGTGTAACAGAATACCTGCAAACAAAAAAAAGAGATATGTTCTTGCAAACTTGTAATTGTCAAGATAAGATGGTTCTGTACACTCACTCCTCTCAATATGTGACCATTGTTAATGATTAATTCCAACCAGTGTTCAAGAAGCCGGAAAGAAAAAAGAAAAGGGCAAAACCGAAAACCTGATAGAGTGGTCTGACACGCACTTCCTCCTCTCATCATTAATGAAATTTGGATCCAACCAGTGTTTTCGTAGCTCCGGACAAGGAAAAGCAACAAAGGGCAAAACGTTGCAAGATGGGTGGTTCTTGTGCCTCACTTCCTCTCAATCTGACCATATGAAGTTGTATTAATTCCAACCAGTGTTTCGTATACTCCCGGGGGGAGGGAAAGCAACAAAGGGCAATCTCTGCAAGATGGGTGGCTTGTGCCTGCACTTCCTCTCAAGTGCTTGACCATTGTATGAAGTTGTATGAATCCAATGAGTAGTTTTCGTTGCTCGGACAAGGAAAATGCAACAGACCGCCCGACCGACCGACCAACCACCGGGTGACTCTATTCCCCCACCGTTGGGGAATGACCCTCTTCTTTGTAAACTAGTGACGTGCGGTAGTTGCATTTGCTCGTTTCTATCACAAACTGAACAAAAAATAAAATAACCAGGTGAGACATGTTATTGAGATACAAAGCACATTCAATTTAATGGTTACAATGATTTGAAGCACAAGGTGGAGTCAAAAGTAGGCAAACAATGATTTTATATAAAAATGATTAGTGGTCTATATGCAATAAAAATCGTTTACCATATCAAAAATACGAAGACTTGCAAACTTATTTCAATAAAACATATCTGAAAGTGCACCACTTCTCAGATCGGCCATTTTCCCATTTTAAGAAAAAGAGATATTGCTTGAAGTCTTATCAAGAAGCTTATAGTCCCATAATTTAGATTCTCACCCAACTGACGTGCTGCCGGCGCATTTTCTTCTGTATTCTTTCATGTACTTTCGTTTTTGGCCGTAGTTCGAGTTGTTTTTAATTCTGGGCTCCAAATATCTCCACATCTTCACTAATTTTAAATTTTTAGCCAGCGCGAGCAAAATTCATCAAAAGTTTGACAAAATCAAAACATTAAAATTGAAAACGGAAGGGAACAACATGGTGAGTTAAGAAGGAAAGAAATGAAAGTAGGCAAAGAATATACAGGAAAGCCTTTTTGCCGAAGGCAAGTATACCGGCGATTTTGATCGCCCCTGGCACTGACTTTCCTTTTTAGCGCGATTTTTAGTCGCCATGGGCGACTGGGCGACCGTTAATCTGTATCTAAAAACTTGCGAATAAAAGGAAGATTTGAAAATGGCGTAAAAAATCAACTCGTGAATATAAAGACTTTTACAGAATGTAACAGGATTTTCTTATGTTTTTTAGGCTCTGTCCCACAAGACCTTGGTAATGTTGCTCGGGACAGACCCCAGCAAGCATCCTGACCAGCAGGTACCAACAGTCAATGCAAAGATCACTTTCGCTTATCTGAAACATATGTGGAAAAGTAACCAAAGGGTGAGTTCTAATGTTTTTACCTGACCTGACACTGTGTCCAGGGGTGAGCTTTTAGGATGGATGATTGTCTGTCTTCCATCCCGTCAACATTTTGCTTCAAAAGACATCATCTCGGAAACCACTGGGCCAATGTTGATGAAACTTTGCAGGGATGTTCCTTGCATGAAGCTTTACCAAAGTTGTTCAAAGAATTCCATTCCATGCAGAACTCTGATTGCTATGGCAACAAATAGGAACAACATTAAAAATCTACTTTTCTGAAACCACAAGGCCTAGAGCTTAGATAATTACTGATCATTTGATTTTTGCAACTATTTTTATATTAATTAAAGCTGCTCGCTCTCAGATTTTTGTAAAAAAATAAAGTTCTTGAAACTGTATGTAAATAACGTATTTTAGAACATTTAGTCATATAAAAAGGCTCCAGTATAAATTCATGCCACGTATATCTCTAAATTAAAAAAAATACGCTACCAAATTCGAAAGCGCTGCAAACGCTTTTCAAATTTCAATATAAACATATAGTGTAGCGGTGCCGTGTAACCGACATATTCAATCGATTTCTGCAAACTCCTACCTAGATTTTTGCTTATAATTTGATTCTAGTCCTTAGTTCTATATTTATGTATAATTATGTCAGTTCTTAAAAAAAATAATTTTTCAACGGTAACTGAGAGCGAGCAGCTGTAAACATTGCAAATGTAATGACATAACCGATGTTATATCAGTAGTGTGTTCGAATAGTAGACTGTCGAAATTTTAGCTGACTCAAATTTTCTGTGTGTTTCTTTGTTCACTCCTGTTATATCATTTCACATTACAGCCTGAGGCATATGAAAAGCTACAGACATTTGTACAGCATTCTCTACAGACCAAATCTCTACAGCTTCTGTCACCTGAAGATGTTGCCCAAAGAACAGAGTTAAATAAACTGATGGCTAGGTGAGGGGACATTTCAAATTATTTTCAAAAATTAAAACTGAAAAATTCAGATTATCGGGGAATAAAAGTAGCTAGAGAACTTTTAAAGAACGAGAATTTGTTAGCAGGGTCCTGAATAAATATGTATTATATTTAGATACTTGGTATACATGTATGTCAGAAAAAAGTAAGGGTTTTATGCTGTTTATGCATTCTGCTTCCATAGCATTTCTGTGTTCAAAATTAGACCATAGTGACTGTAGATATAGACCCAGAGCTGCCTGTTCATCCATGCAGTTTCTTTATCCATTACAGGCAAGTTTAGTAACAATACAGTACTAGTATTATAACTGAGTCCCGGAATGATAACACAAAACTTCTGTCACTTTGTCTCTTCTTTTTACAATAACAGCAGGGCTTATTATGGTTGAATGGTGTTTATTTCAGATGTTATTTAAAGCTTGGTGATTGGTCAGAAGCTAACCATGGTCTCACAGAGCAGACAATACCACAGGTGCTTGAGTACTTCGCTCTCGCCACAGAGCATGACAAGAACTGGTACAAGGCCTGGCACATGTGGGCTCTCATGAACTATGAATCAGTGCTGTTTTACAAGCAAAAAGACGCTGGGTCACAAAACCAAGAGGTC
Source organism: Saxidomus purpurata (assembly GCA_022818135.1). NCBI lineage: Eukaryota > Metazoa > Mollusca > Bivalvia > Venerida > Veneridae > Saxidomus > Saxidomus purpurata. The sequence goes on from JAFMSR010000011.1 coordinate 42,885,820, forward strand.
AACCTGCCCATAACACCTAGAGCTGACACGGTTTGTAGAATTAAGAATTGATACATGGGCTTGTTAGTGTTTTGATTCTAGAATTTGGTATACCGATAGTTAATGCCTAGTTTAATGCAACAAATAGTTGATAACTATTGCTGTTAGTTACAGTAATAACCATGAAAACATGTAAGATGTTAAACTGTTATACACCTAAACTTTCTACCAGTAATTGTGTCTTGTAATAGAAAATGTAAGGATACAAGAAACTAACTGGTTGAGTGTAATTTTTTAGTTGGTTTATTTATTTTTGCAACTTATTACTAACTGGTGCACATTGTTCTACATACATGTAATGATGACAGTTTTTGACCATTTGTGTTTTGAACTTTTCATCTAATATTAAATGATTCTTTTTTATTTCATGTTTTAAATCCTATATTGACTAGTTCATTGTATTTATTGTTTGATCGTAGGGTAACGGTTGGAAAAAGGAAGGGTGTTTCTAGATAAACATGGGAATCATACTTTATGACTTATGTGGCATTTTCAAGACAAAAAAAATGTCTCGAAAAAAAGAAATTTGGAAAAAGGCTGTTGAAAAGTCTGAACCTCATCCAAAACAGCTGCTAACATGGATTTTTTGAAAAATCTGAAATGTCCCCAATATAAAATGACAAAAGTAAGAATTTTATAAAAAAGGCGCGCCCGTGTTTTGCACGATATATGGCTTTTCTTTAGAAGCATTTTTTCCATCTTCATGAATTATAAAGAAGCATTCAATATTTTATTATATTTGCACCTAACAAAAATTTGTTTTTTAAAATTGGCACTGACCTTATCTGTACCTTTACTTTGTTGCAGGTTATATTTATAGAACAGTTTGTATGATAAGAGAGATTGACGAAAAAATAAATGAAAAAAACAGTGAAATGAAAAAAGGGAAAGAATGAATCTTAAACGACTTTAATGGCAAAACGTTAAAGACAAAAACCAAGATAAATTGAACCTGTCGGTCCTTAAACTGTGATAACAATAGAACGTTAGGTTGCCATCTTTTTATACTTAATTCCATTTTTGTAGTTTGATTGTGAAAATGGCCTACAGCCTTAAATGAAAATTGTTGGACTAAATATCGAAATTTCCTCTCTTAAAACCTGTAAGTAAAATGCACTTTTGTGAAAAATAAGGACCATTTATCTGGCTCTTGAGATTTGGAGCCTGTGGGTTACTCGAACGGAAAGCAAACTACTATTTGTATCCCCAAAAGAATGAACTCTTGGTAGCCTGTGTTTTCAGCGTTTTCCGGGTCGTCTCGGCTCTTTGACAAAGAAAGAACAAAAGAAAAAGCCTAAACAGCCTTTAAAAATTTGAAAAAGGGGGGGGGGGGGGGGGGGGGGGGGGGGGGGGGGGGGGTTTTTTTTTTTTTTTTTTTAACATGTTCATGAACCGAAAATTCAGCTCAAAGAAGCCATCTAAATACAACCGAAAGAAGATAGCTACTTTATGAAAAATAAGACCTTTCGTGAAACGGTTGAATTGGTGTTTTGAGAATTCAGATACTGGGCAAAAAACGAAACTGGACTTCTTTCTCCCCAAAAATGCTGCCTTCCTCCTTTGTTTCCGTTTCACTGTCTCCTTTGACAAAGAAAGAAAAAAGGTGCTAAAGGCCTAAACACCTTAAATTTTAAAAAGGTTTTCTAACCTGACAATCGCTCAAAGAATCCATCTTAAAACAACCTTAAATAATCACTATAAAATGACCATGCTGACAAGCCTGATGAGCGTTTTACAATCAGTCTGGCGCTCACTTTATCCCCAAAAATTATCTTGCTTGGCGCCGGGCGTAAAAGAAAAAGGACTGTGGTTCGAGCAATAAAAAGATGAAAGCCTAACCTTTAAAAAAAATGAGTTTTAATGTTGTGTGTCAAAAAAATGGCGGTCCCCGGGTCCCCTGTTGATCTTATCTTGGCTAGCTCTGTATGTGTATTACTAACTGGTTTAAAGGGGCATCTAGAAGATTACATCCATCAAACATAAATAATGTGTTCACTGAATGTAAAAAGATAAATAAATACAATTTTAAAGAACAACATGTATGGAAAAATGCCTCATTTTAGTAAAAATATTCAATATAGACATGATAGAGGACTTCTATTACTGTAACAGTAATAAATCGCTATCCACCGGTTAATTGTACAACAACAACTTTATATAGACTGTTGAATGTTTTACGGTACTGTAACATAATTGTTTTAAAATACTGATTTTATGGATACTGACTAGGATGTATAGGTTAAACTTTTATGTTAAATAATAATGCTTGCAAATATTCTATTATTTATGCTTTTGAAGTTATTTGATTTGACAACAGTTTTAGGGAGTGCCTCTTTAAGTGTATTTTATTTCTACTTCATTTTCAGATATCAGCAAAGATTCATAAGTACTGTGTACCAGCTGTGGTGGGTTTCTTTAAGTCAATCAGCCTGTCCTCACAGAATAGTCTGCAGGATACACTCAGGTATGTACTCCTCTGTTTATCTTTCAAATACTTACTTCCTGGTCAGGTCAGAAAATGTTAATTAGATTTATAAATTTTAATTCTTACCCTGGTTATTTTCTAAAATCGACAGCCATGTATTTCAATTTGTATGTGCCACTAGTTGTATAAAGGGATGCCTACTGAAAATTTACTGCCTGAATAGCAAACAGTGCAGATCATGATCACAGTGCCTGGATATGAAGGCGGCACAGAGGAGTCTGGTATCTAAATACATACAGTATCTTCTCTGGATGCTGATACACAGCCCTAGTACAAGCTCAATCTAATGTACATGTATTAATCTTGTTGTCTTCAGGTTACTGACTCTGTGGTTTGACTATGGACAGTGGCCAGAGGTTCATGAAGCGCTCATTGATGGAATCAAAGCCATCAAAATAGACAACTGGTTGCAGGTAAATATTGACCTCTGCCTTTACTTTGTCTTGTCTGTGACATGACTTTACAAGATTGACCTAAATAAAGTACATGTTAGTGCCACTGTGCAAAAACCAATTTTATCTGTCAAAGCTCAATAAGTGTTAAATGTACCACTTACCATGCCACTGTGAGAAATTGTCCATTTATCTGTGAAGTTGTTGAGTAAGATTACAAGTCTGTAGAATGTTTGATTTAGGCCTGTACTGTAAGAGATTTATAGCTAAGTGATGTAAGTTTCATGGTAATTGTATGTGTGTTATAATGAATGAAAGATTTTATGTTTGTATGTTAAAGGTGATACCACAGCTGATTGCCAGGATTGATACATCTCGTACCCTGGTTGGAAGATTAATCCATCAGTTACTGATGGATGTAGGCAAGGAGCATCCCCAGGCCCTCATCTATCCACTCACCGTAGCTTCTAAATCTAATGTAACAGCTAGACAGAATGCCGCTAATAAAGTCCTGAAGAACATGCGAGAGCACAGTAACACTCTGGTACAGCAGGCCATGTTGGTAAGTTTGCTTTTCAGTGTGAGCAGGTAAACTTACACATGGTCCGCCAGTGGGGATCAACTTCTAAACATTACATAAAATTGCTAAACTCAACCGGAGAAAAGCCTTTTTAAACACTTTATCAGAATGTGTTTCTGTTTGGGGACTGAACTGAAATTTTTATTTTGAATTTATCTCCTTTCATCTGACACTTCTCTGCCTTTAATATCACATTGTAGGAATGTTTTTACTTAATAGTATACAGTCGACTCTCGTTATCTCGATTTTTTTGGGACCAAAGAAAATAAGTCGAGATAACGAAAAATCGAGATAACCGAAGTTGAGTAAAATATGCTCGATAGGGGATAGGAGGGGGGTAAGGAAGATTATTGTTGTTAGAAAGACGTTTGCTTCTTTCTACCATATTATGATCTGTGTAATACACAGGTTGTAAAACGAAACTAGCTCGTAGGTTTAAATCAACTAAATGTTCATTTCATCTGATTTATGTTGCCTTGCACCTCGGTGCCGAAAGATTGAATTCCCCCCGGGCCCTTCTCCAAAACTCTCAGCGTTTGCCGATCCAGATATCCTCCCGGGTTGGTTACCGGGCCCTTCTCTAGATTGTTCGACTGGCACTCGGACAAGTTCATGACTTCCGCCCTCCAACATGACCGAATCACTGAGTTAATAGTCACGAGTGGTGTTTTTCGCACCTCTGACAGCAGACGACAATTGAGCGAATACAATCGCGTGCAGCTTTTTGCACCTTGTTTGGCAGCTGATAAATGTCAAATCGAGATACCGGATGTCAAAATAGAGGAAATTTCATAGTTGAGATAACGAAAAAATCGAGATAAACAAATCGAGATATCATTAGTTGATTTATATAGAACAAGAAGGGAAAAAATTGGGACCGAGAAAATCCAGTCGAGATATCGAAAAATCGAGATAACCGTAGTCGAGATAACGAGAGTCGACTGTAGTTTTGCTATGCCTTGTTCCATTGATTCTGTTCAAAAGTTGATTGAGATCACCTTTTACTTGTGTATTGAAAAATCACCATTTACTTTGTATTTAAAAAAACCTTCTTACTTTACATTTAAACGCTTGCTTCATTTATGTGTACTATGTTGTCAGAAACATGTACTTTGTATGTTTTAGCTCGATTTCTCTCCAAACTTCCTCTGTCAGTTTATTTCATATTCATAATTATTGAGGACACATGTACTTATATGTATTTATTTATGACATGTAGGTGAGCGATGAGTTTATCAGGGTTGCTATATTGTGGCATGAACTATGGCATGAGGGCCTGGAGGAGGCATCCAGATTGTACTTTGGTGAGAGGAATGTGAAGGGAATGTTTGCTACATTAGAACCATTGCATGCAATGATGGAACGAGGGCCTCAAACACTTAAAGAAACATCTTTTAACCAGGTAAACTAGTGATAACACAGCTTGTTCTTGTTGATAGTTCTCCAGCATAGATAATGGAACATTCGGAATAGATGTTAATTTTTGTTTGTATGGACATCTTACATTAGTTTTACATAGAAATGCTCTATACAATACTTCAGCCAAAAGTCTATAATATTTAACAGCTACAAGATTTGATACAATTTGCTGCTGAATACTTGAACAAGATCCCTTATTTCATCTAACTGGTTCTACATGTATTATTTTTTTTTGTTGATCTATGCAATATTGTTTAAACTTGCAGGCATATGGAAGAGATCTTATGGAAGCCCAGGAATGGTGTAAGAAATATCAGAGGTCAGGGAACGTGAAGGATTTGACTCAGGCCTGGGATCTGTACTACCATGTGTTCAGAAGAATTTCAAAACAGCTGCCGCAGGTACCATTTCTACATTACATTTAAATTGACAATATACAACTGTAAACCAACTCGCATGCAATTTATTTTCGGTATATTCGCTGAGTTTTCCAGATGCTTTAGAATACGCGAAAAATTATCTGTACTTTGTTTTCTCTTTGTTCTAAGATTGCCAATTTAAATACAGTAGAACCTCGAAATACCAGACGGCCTTCGACGGGGAAAAATCGGTCGGTTTTTCGAGGTGGCCTGATTTTCGGGGGATGAGATTTTGTAAGTTGCGTACCTCTGTTTCATGAATCACGACAGTCTTCATTGCAAACATGAATAACTTCACTATCAACATTATTAAAATACATCTTAAAACATTTAAATGCATGTCACCGCCCATAAAACATTAAGATAGCATTCACAAAATTAAAAGCTAGAATACATGTACATTGTAATTAAATGTCAGCATCATCCGGCGCAACGTTAAGATAACATGTCGTGAATTTCAAAATACAGACGAAAATACTTGAAATTTTAACAATAAAACTTATGTTCGCTCTGTTCAGCGCTCTAAACACATTAATTTTTCATTTCCTGTATACATTCCGACATGATGATTGTAAATCCCCGGTAAATTCCGCTGTCATGATTTACTATGACACAAATTATAAAATGAGGCTCTATCGTTTTGCTAAATTTCCAACAAATCTGAGCGAAATGTCTTAAATATATACGATTTTATAAATCTATCAATCTTGAGATGAAATCTAATTATCAGCACGTTTGATAGACAAATTGTATTGTTCGGCATTAGGGTCAATTTACAAACTAATTGGCACTTATTCTTTGTGACCGACTGTGCAAATTAGATAATCGCCACAAATCGTTTTCACGCCTTCGGCACATCAGACTGCAACCAGATTATTGAGAGTCATTTTAATACACAATATCATAATTGGACCAAAACTATCGGCCGGAATTTGGAAAATTGAGGGACCGGATTTTCGGGGAAATATTAACATTAGTGTCAATGGAGAAAAAAAGGGCGGAGAAAAATCGGCCGGAGTTTTGAGGTATCCGGTTTTTTAGGGGTTCGGAATTTAGGGAGTCTACTGTATACGCAAATCAGTCCGCTATCTGCAAAACGCGTAACATTAATTGGCCCGAAAATTTATTGGTTTATAGTATTATGTCGTAACTTATCCTACAGAAATTCAATGTTGATATGGGTAATGATTGTACACAAATAACTGTATTCCCTGAAATTGTGTTAACTTTTACTCTCCTAAAGCTCTGAAATAGACTTGTCCATCTTCCAGATTGGAAATTCCTGTTATTTGCTCAAAGGGTTGAAAGTTAACTGACTGACTGGGCCAAACAAAAAAATATGTGTTTCCAATCTCTTTGTCAGAAAATTTCGGGTTGGTCGGCAGGATTTTTTTATTTTTTTTTTTGCCTTGCCAGCTCTGAAACACTTGAAAATAGTTCTTTTTGATGATTTTCTTATAAAAAAAGTCTGAGGTTGGCAGTAAAGTTAAAGTCAGTCATGAGACCAGAAACACATATATTTAATTTCTTTTGGCCCTAGCAAACAATATAGATAATGATCAAACTGCAATAATAATTATGCAGACTGGTCTTGATCTGTACTGGTTGCAAAGGCAGAACTGCTGGCAGGGAAAGACAAACTTTCATCATTGGGATACAACCAGGGATACAGGTATATTTTCCATGAAAAACTTAATTTGTCTATGGAGTATTACATGCAGAAGGCAAGTGGCCACTTAGCTGAGTTTGTACATATATTAGTTGATTGTATTCTGATTACTTTCTTTGCAATATCCTGATCAAATATCAAATAAATGAAATTATTAAACTAAGAAATGAAGAGTTACAGAAGAAACTATATCTGTGTGGTCTTTTGTATCTGACTTTGTTGTATTTTCAATCAGTTGACGTCACTTGAGCTGCAGTATGTTTCGCCCAAACTGTTGCGCTGTTTGGAGTTAGAACTTGCAGTACCTGGTACATACGACCCAAAACAACCTGTGATAAAGATTCGTAGAGTTCAGACATCACTAGCTGTGATCACTTCTAAACAGAGACCTAGAAAAATTAGTGTCTTCGGTAGGTTGTTGAGTATATTATTTTCTAGAGAACTTTAGATTTGGGAAATTTTACTCGCTAATAACAATAATTTAAAAATGCCTGTCCTTTAAATTAATTTAATATTTATTGAACGTATACCAAGTGATACTGCAGCTTGTCGCTATCTCTATCTAAACTTTTGAGAGTAAGTTTTCTGTTATAGTCTGATTTTGGGTACTGAGCCATAAATGTACTTATTATATAATAAGCTTATTGTAAAACAATGGTAAAAACTGAGGAAAACATGAAGGTCGTAGTTCAGTGGTCAAGTTCTGACTATAGCCCCTTTTTGACTAATTCATGGCATTGTCCAAATGAAAAATTTCTTTAGGATGTGTTGATGCAAACACAAAAAAATTACAGTGAACTCCGTATATAACGACTCAAGGTATAGTGAAAATCTGGATGTAAGGAACAAATTTTCTCTGCCTGAGTTTTTTTCTTTCTTTAATTGATATGAAAATGTTATATGGATATAACAAACTCCGGATATAAGGAACAAATTCAAATGGTCCCAAAGAGTTCGTTATAAACTGAGTTTATTGTATATGGTTAGAATGGCCTGTTTCAGTTTCAGTCTGTCATGTAAATTAAGAAATACTTGCAGTCATTGAGACGTGTTTTAGATTATTAATGTTGTAGTTGCATGAATATATATGTCATAGAACTGAGTGTTACTGTGTTAATAGAAAATAATTCTACTCAGTAATTCTGGACATTGCCAATTAGCATCAGTAGTGTGGAACTGCTTTAAAGTAAAGGGGATGCAAAAAATTTCAGACTTTGCAGTTCAGTTTGTCTGTGGGTAAATAGGGCATGACTCGTGGTGAGTGTTTCTGGGAGAGAGACAAAAATATCAACATCTGTCAATCTGCCAATGTGTTAACATTTTATTTCATTTTTATTTTGTGTTTTAAACTTGATTGTTGTGTTGAAAACAGGGAGCGATGGACAAGAGTACCAGTTCTTGTTGAAAGGTCATGAGGATCTACGGCAAGATGAACGTGTCATGCAGCTGTTTGGATTGGTCAATTCTCTGTTGCTTACCAACCCAGAAACCATCCGCAGAAATCTGACGTAAGTACAGCAAGTTTAGTTACATAAGCATACAGTTACAGTTGCTAAAATAATTACACTTCTACCATTTTGTTTATCTTTGTGACTGGATTGAGATATGATTTAATGGAAAAAGTGAATCATTGTAGGTCATAGTAGGGTCAAACTTCGGGTTAAATTATTGTAGATGCACACGCTTCAGAAGACATGAAATTTCTCTGGTACCATTTTTCACAATGTGTGTCTTGATAGGCTTGGTACCCTGTCATTAGAAAAGTAGCATTGTTCTTCAAAGTAAAACTTTGATAAATGGAGGAACGGATATTTGTGAGGATGCTAGTTAAGTTAAATGTAGAAAGTGCTTGTGTAATATGCAAGCTTCATCAGTTCAAGCCAAATTTTAATTAAAGGCATGTCATTGAGCAACTGATATAATTTATAGCCTTTAATAGGGAAAGGCCACTAACACTAATTTTCAAAAGAGATAGACCATGAATCATAATTTTCAAAAGAGTGCTTTCAGATTTCAGTGCTACCATTGTCTACAGACTCTGGACTGATAAGCCGGGTACCAACATTTATTATAAATAAAATATATTTGCTTTCAGGATTCAGAGATTTTCTGTGATACCATTGTCTACAAACTCTGGACTGATAGGCTGGGTACCACACACAGATACCCTACATTCTCTAATAAGAGATTACAGGGAAAAGAAGAAGATTCTTCTAAACATTGAACACAGGCTTATGCTAAGGGTATGTTGGTAACTGGTTTAATTGGGATGCTCTCTGTTGCCTGGTATGAGACAAGTGATTCTGCCCTCTGAAACATGTGTAGATACTGTTCAGCTTTCACATTGATGCAGTCTGATCATGATCTGCACTATTTGCTATTCAGTCCATAAATTTTCAGTGAGCACAGGCCAAACTGAAAAATAGACTGGTCCATTGTAGAAATATGGTTGGAAAGTGATAGATGATTATTGATGTGTATTTTATGCTTTTGAGTGAAATACCAAAATATATCAGTGAAGTAAAATTGATATTTTCACCGTTTCAAAGCAGCGAAAATGTCAAAATGTTCAATACGGATTGATGTCAAAAAGTATACTGAGCATAACGAATGCCGGAAACTAAATGACAATGACATTGTCACTTGGATTGAGGGTCATGGGTTTGATTCTGGCTTCAAGCCCAATTCTTTAAGCCAGACAGTTGGTGGTCTAGTAATGTTCTTTTCCAGGAATTACAGTTATGTCAACTGTGAGCCTTTACATGCCTTACTGTAAATACTGTTGAAATAAACTCCACAAAGATTTCAATTTGCAGCCACCATGTCCCAGCAAAATAAAAGCTTCCTTTTGAAAATATATCAATGTTACTGCAGTTAGTGTTACAAGTATGCCCAGCAAGGCAAAATATACCTAGTACTGCTGTGAAATACTGTTAAGTTTGTTACAAAACATAAAAAACATGTTCAACTTGGAGGTTAAAATAATTCAGGTATTATTATAATAAGTTTTCTGTCTGGTTTATTCTGATAATATTTTGCTGTTTGATATGTGTAACTCTGTTGCTTATTATATAGAGTAGTAAATATGGATATACATCTATAACAAATCAGCATATTTTTCTTTGTTACAGATGGCACCTGACTACGATCACCTGACTTTGATGCAGAAAGTTGAAGTGTTTGAACATGCACTAGAACACACCCAGGGAGATGACTTGGCAAAAATACTGTGGTACAAGAGTCCCAACTCAGAGGTATAATTATATACAGTCAAACCTGTCTGAAACCATTGAGGGTACATCAAGGGTGCCTTGGAATGGTCAGTTATCTGAAATATTTGGTGTGAATCCATCAAAACATTTATTTGACATCACAGGTGAACCCTTCAGTACATGACACCAGCGTAACTGGGAACATACACCTGTGTATCAGTTTGACCTAATGATTGTGAGGGTATTGCTAGTGGGGGGGGGGATATACCATAGACCATACATGTACATGTAAAGCTATAGTAGTAGCTGTATCTAGGGTTTGCTGTGCATGCCGTTATTTTATATATTTGTAGGTTTGGTTTGACAGAAGAACTAACTATACCCGATCTCTTGCTGTGATGTCAATGGTTGGTTATGTACTTGGACTAGGTGACAGGTATGTAGAAAAAGATTTGGCTGACAGTTTTACTCAGTGGCCTGTATATTCATTTGGTAAATGTTCCGGCTCCAGATGTTAAATAAATTCTTGTTATACATCCCTGCATAGTTGAGTGGTTATGGGTGCTGACTTGAAATGATACTACTTCTAATAGAGTTAGGATGATGGGTTCAAGGCCTGCCACACCTGATTACTCATGGAGTTAGGACGATTGGTTCAAGGCCTGCCACACCTGATTACTCATGGAGTTAGGACGATTGGTTCAAAGCCTGCCACACCTGATTACTCATGGAGTTAGGACGATTGGTTCAAGGCCTGCCACACCTGATTCCTCATGGAGTTAGGACGATGGATTCAAGGCCTGCCACACCTGATTCTTCATGGAGTTAGGACGATTGGTTCAAGGCCTGCCACACCTGATTCTTCATGGAGTTAGGACGATGGGTTCAAGGCCTGCCACACCTGACATGGAGTTAGGACGATGGGTTCGAGGCCTGCCACACCTGACATGGAGTTAGGACGATGGGTTTGAGGCCTGCCACACCTGACATGGAGTTAGGACGATGGGTTCGAGGCCTGCCACACCTGACATGGAGTTAGGAGAATGGGTTCGAGGCCTACCACACCTGACATGGAGTTAGGACGATGGGTTCGAGGCCTGCCACACCTGATTCTTCATGGAGTTAGGACGATGGGTTCGAGGCCTGCCACACCTGACATGGAGTTAGGAGAATGGGTTCGAGGCCTACCACACCTGACATGGAGTTAGGACGATGGGTTCGAGGCCTGCCACACCTGATTCTTCATGGAGTTAGGACGATGGGTTCCAGGCCTGCCACACCTGACATGGAGTTAGGACGATGGGTTCGAGACCTGCCACACCTGACATGGAGTTAGGACGATGGGTTCGAGGCCTGCCACACCCGACATGAGTTAAGTCGATGGGTTTGAGGCCTGCCACACCTGACATGGAGTTAGGATGATGGGTTCAAGGCCTGCTACACCTGACATGGAGTAAGGACGATGGGTTCAAGGCCTGCCACACCTGACATGGAGTTAGGACAATGGGTTCGAGGCCTGCCACACCTGATTCCTTATATGAGAAAGCAAGCAGTTTCATTGAGGGAATGAGAATTTAGAAATGGTTCTTATTAGGTAAACTGCCTACTTGATAATACATGTACATTGTATTTGAAATATTGTTAAAACTGGTGTTAAACCCCAAGAAAAATGACACATCTTTATGATCGTCCAATTAATCTTGCATTCTGAAACTTCATTTAAATTCCTAACCACTATCAGAAACAGGAAACATAGCTGTGAAATAAAGTATGAATGTATGTCCAAAAATTATCCTTTATAATTTCACTGTGTATGTAGTAGTACCATTGTAACCACTAAGAATCTACATTTTACAATATTCTGCTACATTATGAAACCAGTACTGAAAGTTGTTTTTATAATTATACTAAACCAGTGTCAGCTCACTCAAAATGGAATCGAGAACAGGCATTGTTGAATTAATATGTCTTGCCTAAGGACACTGCTACTAAGCCACTAGTTGGAATCGAACCCTGCATTCCTGAGGGGAACACCTTACCACTGCTTTATGGAAGCCACATTTCTTTCATCTATCATTTAGAATGCAGTATTATAATGTAAATGCTACTGTGTTTTTGGATACAGGTGGGAAAAATTAGGTAAAATGTTATTTTTTCAGACATCCGTCAAACCTGATGTTGGATAGAATGAGTGGAAAGATTATTCATATTGACTTTGGAGATTGTTTTGAGGTTGCCATGGTGAGAGAAAAGTTCCCAGAGAAGATACCATTCAGGCTTACACGTATGCTGATAAATGCCATGGAGGTCTGTAAAACCTTTTATTTCAATTTAATCCAGTTTATGGGTAAAAACCTTAAAGCTGCTTGCTCTCAGTTGCCTTTTAAAAAAATAAAATTTAAAAAAAATGACATTCTTATACATAATCATAGAACTTAAGGCTAGAACCAATAATAGAAGTAAAAATCAAGGTAGGAATTTGCAAAAATTGATTGAAAATGCTGGTTTTACGGCACTGATACACTATATGTTTATATTGGAATTTCAAAAGCGTTTCCAACGCGTTATTATTTGGTAGTATGTTATTCAAAATCTACAGATAAACTTTACAGGAATTAATGCTGGAACCTTTTTATATGATTATAATGTTCTAAAATATGTTATTTTCATACATTTTGAAGAACTTAATTTTTTTACCAAAATCTGAGAGCGAGCAGCTTTCAGTGGACTGTAGTATATCTGTCTACATTCTGTTGGTCTGTTTGTTCAACTTTGTTGACATTTTGTGGAATGCTCATCCAGGTAAATAATATTTGAATTACTGTGCATATAATTATTTAGAGCAACAAGGATAAATTTGCTGCAATAGACTCTGCCATCTATTTATAAGATAAAGGGACACTGACGGGCCTAGAGAATATAGTTTGTTAGCTCATCTGAGCACGTCGCACTTAGGGTGAGCCGTGGTTGTCCAGTGTCTATCATTGTGTGTGCATGTGTCCGTCAACATTTTGCTTCAAACGACTTCTAAACCACAGGCGAATTTTTATTAAACGTCACTGGATTAGTCTTGGGAAGGTCCTCTGCCAAATTTGTTTAAAGAAATGTAATCCATGCAGAACTCTTAAAATAAAACTTTAAAAATCTTCTTCTCAAAAACTGAAAGGCCCAAGAGCTTAGACATGTGGCATGTAGCATTTGTTTACCTCTACCAATTGTGTTCAAATCATGCCTCAGGGTCAAAATTGACTATACTTGGGGTTTCTCTTGTTTTACATAGATTTATATAGGTAAAACTTAAAAACTGTTCTCCAAAACCACAAAGCCTAGAGCTTAGATATTTGGTTTGTAACACTATCAAGTGGACCTCCACAAAGTTTGTTCAAGTCATACCCCTGGGTTTAGAATGCCCATACCCTAGGGGTCACTTGTCTGTATATAGAGATATGTTAGGAAGTTTGACTACACTGACACAAATAATTATGTTTATGGCATGGACTTTGTCTCATTTTGTAATGTATTGTAAATTTAACGGTTAAATAGTAGATTTTGTCCAATAGCGTTTGTTGATAATGCGTAGAGTTTACATTCAAGCCCTCACAAATGTATTACAGGTGACAGGTATTGGTGGTAACTACAAGATGACATGTGAGAGTGTGATGACCGTACTCCGGGAACACAAGGACAGTCTGATGGCTGTACTGGAGGCATTTGTTTATGATCCTTTACTCAACTGGAGACTTATGGACAGTAAGTACTCTAGTTTTACAGCTCAAGAGAAATGAAAATGTTTTATTCCCCCTGAACACAAAGTGTAAGGTAGCGTATACTCGATTCAGCTTGTTTGTCCGTCCGTCTGTCTGTAGACGGAATCTTGTGGACACTAAATCTTCAAAATCCCTGGTTAGAATTTAATGATACTTCACAGAAGTGATAAGTACAATGTCTAGTTGTGCATGGGCCATGTTTTGGGTCTCTAGGTCAAAGGTCAAGGGTCAAGGTCACAGGGGCTTGTGATAGTAATATCTTGTGGACGCTAAATCTCCAAAACCATGGGTCAGAATTTAATGATACTTCACAGAAGTGATAAGCACCATGCCTAGTTGTGCATGGTCCATGTTTAGGGTCACTAGGTCAAAGGTCACAGGGGCTTGAGATAGTAAAATCTTGTGTGCTTTTTATCTCCAAAACCCGTTGTCAGAATGTAATTATATTACACAGAAGCCTTACTGTAAGTTGTGCAGGTCCAATAATCAAAGCATCAAATATTACATAAAGTTTATATACTGTGTCAGTGGGGTATTCGTGGGGTGTTCATCATCTTTAGTTCTTTTTACTAATTTGCAATGTGCACTTAAGCCTTTGAAGGGCACATCAGCATAAAGTCCATCATTTGAATGTAAAGCAGTGGGAAGCAGTGGGCTGATGTTCTTCAGAAAGAAACCAAGCTGTTTATTGACCATATGTCAACAAAAATCGCTTTTGCTTATTTGGGTCATTGGTCTTTGTTTGTAGGGTTGACTGTATTAACCAATATGTAATTAGAGGCAGGTATTTACTACCAATGCAATATGATGATAGTTAGTTAACTGAATTTAAATAAAAATATGCTCATAGGACCAGCAAATGATAAGTGCTGTGTCCACTGTATTTAGATCTATTAAGATCTAAAATTTAGGCATTTTACAATGACAAGTCCTTGTCTCTGTTGATTCTGTTTCATATAGAATATGATGCCATATGTTAGCTAGTAGCGTAAAAATTGAATGCTTCAGTTACAGAGGTTGTGCTTGTTTAAGATACATGTAAACTGTCAATTTCCAGCAACAACAAAAGCCAAGACAAAACCAGCACGTTCAGACCCTGGGTATTCCGAGAGCAACGATCAGGGAGATAATTTTGAGAATGTTGAACTGACACAGTCTAGTCATAAAAAATCTGTTGCAGAGGCGGGCCAGTCTGCTGCAGGAGATAACACCCAGGCAGAGAACTTGAATAAGAAAGCTATAAGTATTGTGGAACATGTTCGTGCCAAATTGACCGGTAGAGACTTTTCTGTTGAGATGCCGGTGGATGTAGCTAATCAAGTGGACTTGTTGATAAAGCAAGCAACTTCACATGAGAATCTGTGTCAGTGTTATATAGGCTGGTGTCCATTCTGGTAAATATCAGTGAAAGCATACTAGTATAGAGTAAAGAGATGAAAGTGTATTCAATCTTGCAGAGAAAAACATTAACTTATCTATTCTGCTATATCTTTGTGAAATGAATACAGGAAACCAGCCAATATGTTCATATGGATACATTAATAGACGAGACATAAAGTCAGCAGACTTTGCAGTATTTCCCCAGAGTGCTTGGTGTCAAAATTAATTCTAAAGTTGAATTATGATTATATCTGTCTGTAGACACATATGAAGAATAAATTATCTGAATAGCCTAGCTTTCCATTGTCTAGGAGACCAGTATCAGCTGTGTTTCTGTTGCAAAAGTGTATCTGTAGTCTAGGAGACCAGTTTTAACTGTGTCAGTGTTGCAAGAGAATTGAGTGTATCTGTAGTCTAGGAGACCAGTCTTAACTGTGCTAGTGTTGCAAGAGAATTTAGTGTATTTGTAGATTGGATCCAGGTTTAGTTTGTAACAAAGGGCTTTGGAATGAAGGCATTGTTTGTAACTGAAATGTATGCCATAGCTATAATACATGCAGGCAATGTTATGGTTACTGTAACTGTTGGGGAAACATCTAAATAGGGTTAATATAAACAAAACAAATAACTCTGGTCACTGTATAATACACCTGTGATAATTATTGTTATGAATATTGTTAAGTACCAAAGTTGAAAGTACATGTACATCATTTTTATTGTATTAAACTTGTTTAACTGACTTAATCCCCACATTTGTCTATATAATGCTCATACTGTTTTATGAATTCATGTAAATGTATATTTTTGGATGCTGACACGGTTAGAGATATGATGAAAGTTTTTGCTGTTTAAATTTTGCATGGCAACGGCAGATTATTCTTCCTTCGTGTTCAGTGCAGATCATGATCACCCCTCAATTGCATACCATCTAATCATGATCTACACTGTTTGCTGTTTATTTAATAACTTTTTAGTGAGCTAACCTTTGAACCAGTCTGGCTCATATTGAAAGAGGGAGGGGGGGGGGGGGGGGGGGGGGGGGGGGGGGGGGGGGGGGGGGGGAAAGTCTTTTAAAGTTCTTGAAATTTAGCAAGAAAGTGGTTAAAATGTTTTGTCAGAAATTTGACGTTTTGAATGGATTTTCATGTAGACATGCCTGACTCGTGCTGGTATTAAGGGAAGCAACATTGAGTTGACCCAAAATGAAATGAACAAATACAAAGGAAATTATCATTATGCTATGTGAATTGGTGGAGCTAATTTATAATCATCTTAATTAATCAAAGAATTTGTAAATACAAAAAATTATATTGTGTATATATTTCAGATATATGTAGTAAAGCATTGATTATTTTATTTGACGATTTTAAATATTAAGTGCTTTGTATTGTTTTAGCTTAACTTTGCCCAAGGTTGAGGTAAAGCTGTAGTGACCTGTCTGTGTCTGTCTGGAGATTAACCAGTTTTACACATTAGATTGGCTCTCACGGTTAAGTGTTTAAGTTTGTCCAGTTTAAGGTGGTCGGGGTGTTACGCGTTGAAGATGATTGACTTGAAATTATACTCTCTGATTGAGGCTCATTGGTTGAAGCCTGACTCAGAGGATGGTAGTCCAGTACTGAGCCTTCCCAAGGAGGCTTGTTAGATAGACTGGTTGAAGAATCATGCCCTGGGGATTGGGGATGTCTTAATACTTTAGCCACTCTAACAGTTATCAGATCTCTATGAAATTGTGGTAGAATATTAGTCTTGTTAAATTCTTGTTCAGGGTTTGAAACAGAGTCATCTACATGTATGTAGAAAGGGATCACCACATGTAGGTTAAGTCTAATAAAGCATAGCTGCTTTTTGTTTTATTACAGAAAATACAGACTGATTTTTGTCCTAAAGTGTCATAAGCATAACTTTACAATCACGTTTTCTGTATACTTAGGTGAGCGGTGTTCGGCGGTGATTTTGCTCTCTTGTACGAGTTCTAATGAAATGGTTTTGCAATATCATATTAAAATGTTTCATGATTAATGCAATTGTTTCAATCTGTTTGTTTAAATGAAGAAGAATTAAATATTTAAAGACATGCTGTTACTGAGTTTGTTTTCAAGCCTGTAATAAAAGTTATGGGAAGTTTGGTAAGTTGTGAAGCAAACATCATTGGTATCATGCCCCTGCTGTAAGATCATACAAGGGAGTGTCAGGGAGGCTATCCATTCATCTTTTTCTGTAAAACTTTGTAAAGTTAAACTTTCAAAACAAAATTGTTCAAATGTTCTATGGTAAGACTGCAGTTTGGACAGAAGGTATTCTTGTATATAGGTCATACAGGCAATGTCACAGCCATGATTTGATCAGGCCAAACAAAAGTGTTTCCGGTCTCTTTGCCAAAACATTGAAGGTAGGTCGGCAGGGTTTTTAAGCCTCGGAAGGCTCGGTGGCTATAGACCTGCGTCTTCAGCATTTCACTTTAAAGGGGGGGGGGGGGGGGGGGGGTGTACATGGGCTGCTGTTACTAAAAATAGAAAAACCTTTAAATAGCTTCTCATGAACCAGTGGATAGAGTGTCGCCAAAGTTGCTCTGTAGCATCCTTGCATTGTCTCCACAGGAAATAGTTCAGGTCCATTATACACTGGGGCCACTGTTACAAAAAAAAGGAAAACCTTAAAATGGCTTCTCCCAGATGATACAAGCAGTTCTCTAGTGAACCAGAATTTTGTCCTGTACCTATTATTGCAGATATGTAGATAGAAATAGTGCAAAAAATGTGTTTCTTGATATTTCTTAATTTTATTAACACAGATCTAAGTCAAATGTTGTTTTACATTATGTCCTTATTGCTGCATCAAGATCTTGTAGCATCAGCATCTGACTCGAGAGTAAAACGATAAGCTACAAGCTGCCTTCACAATCGAGCTCAAATAAATTAGAATTATCTAACATAGGCAGCAATATAGCTCTTGTAATAATGGTAGTGTATGCTATAACATGGGTTTTCTGGCAGGGAGGCAGCTGTAACGCAGGAGTCGGTACCACTGACGTCAAGAATCCTCATCACGCTATACACATGTATTTACAGGAAATATGACACTACCAAGTAAGCAATAGAAATTATAAAACAAGTCGGCATGCTTTACATTCGTGATTTTCGTGCACTTTTAGAATCTAGGTCAACTTCGCCAAAAGGAAAAACAAGATAATTTCTGAAATGTTTGTTTCGTTCCAATATTCAGTTTGCATGCAACATAACACTTGAAATTAATTGCTTTGTTAGTTTCCTCACTTTATCATGTTTTTATTATGTCCCACACGAGGAACATATAAATATGATATTTGTTAATAACTAGAACTCGGGATTTTTTTTTGTTTCCTGCAAAAGGCGAAGGAAGACTCAGTGATTATGATAGTTATTACGTCACTTGCCGTAAATTTAAAAAACACTCTTCCCACATTTCCTGACGGATTTTCACTAAACTTGTTTACAGGCATTACTTTATAATGTCATTTCCGCTATTTTGTTGTGTTGCCGACATTTTTTTCCAGCAATTTATATTGAGTCAATCGTAGGTTCATGATTTTTATGGAACGCAATAGCTGTCTCCTGTTTTTTGTTGTCGTGTAGTGTTTTTATACGTATAAGATGAAACGGCAAAGACATTACATTTTATTTCACAGATACTTCAACATACTTGTTATTCCAAATTTACAACAATTTCAAATATCTACAAAAATCATTCTTGCATACATAATTGTGTGTATCACATATTCAATAAATAGTACATGTTGAATGAGTCACAGCGTACATAATTACATTTTTGTTCTCTTATATATTCATAAAATATGAAAACCAGAGCATCGATAACAATGATGGATGACACTAGAAGCTTATCTTATCCGAATTGTACTGAACTAATCTGTGTAAAAATAGTTTCAGCCATACTCTTTATATGTAATATTGACGCCAAGCAAAGTCTTGGTTTCTGCATAACCAGCCTTCAATTATGTATGTTTTTTACTCAAACATTTAAATGGCATCAGTGCATAAGACAAGTGCTAAAGTGCTTTGTATAAAGAGTAACGTATTGTCATTTATCAGCTATTAAATTTTCTGTAGGAAGAAGTAGCTCATGAGTGTTTTGCTAGTGTGTTTGTCAAGTGCAACACGATCTTTTTCCTCGTTTAGAAAAACGAAAATAAAACCATTTACGTGTACTTGCACTTTTAGGACTGTAGCGTGCTTTAACAGGCAATAACGAATAGTGTCTGTATGGCATAATTTTATCGTCCGGACAAACGGCTTCCGTATACATATAGGGAAAGGTACATCCGGCTAGTTTCATTAGATCTAAATAAAGGCCAAATTCAAGTTTAAAATCGAAATTTTATCCAGAGTTTGGTCAGTGACAGCTTCGTGTTCCAAAAAAAATGAATATCGATCTTGTTTTTAACATGAGGTTGATGGTAATTAAAGATAAAGATGCGAAAACATAAACTCATTAATGGAATTGCTCCTGCGTTCTCTACGACAACCGTAAACCAGACTGACTCTACGCCACACCCATCACACTACTGAAGCTATATATAATGCATTTTGGTGTAAGCATGAATGTTCGATGTGAAAAAATGACGAATGCAGAGGGAAGTAAATTAATATGAATGTTCAGAGGGAAAATAACAATAATGTAGAATACTGCCTTGTGTGTATAAATGTCCGATGGAAAAATGACTAATGTAAAATGTGTATATGATTTTTTAAAAAGAAAATGATAAATGTGAAAAACTTATTCAGTGAATGTTCCAGAAAAAATGACAAATGCGAAGCACAGTGTTAATTAATGTTCAATAGGAAAAATGACAAATGTGAATACTGTGCATAAAATGATTAAAGGTCCATTACTAACACCAGATATACTTTTCACACCATTGGAAGTAAAGTTCTTCAATTATAATTCAAAATAGGCATGCTTATTCATGCACAACCTATTTACAGCCTATCTCTTGGAGACTTGTTGAAAATTACAAAGATATTTGAAAATTGGAAAACCTACTTTTTGTTTTGAAAAGTCAAAATATTTTTTATTAATTCTTTTGTTAATCTCAGATTTTCAACACAATATAGTCACATTCGATGCAGTATGTCATATTTTTCCTTCTGAGAAAACGCCCTTTACAACTCCAGATTTAAAAGAAAATTCGATTTGGTCTTTAAAGTAGAACTAAAAATGTAAAATACTGTATATAAATCATGTCACTGTATGTTTGTCCTAATTCTTTTCATATTATAGTGTAAGCAAACATCAGTCGGCATATCAACTCCTGGAACAGACTTCTTTGAACTTGTAAAATTACTTTAAATGATGAAACGTGTTTGAAGCTTGAAATGAACGAAACGTGTTTTAAGCGCCTTGAATAAATATATTTCACGACAAAAACTATTTAAGTACGTTTGCATAAAGCCAAATATGAAATACTTGCAAAAATATTACAAAAAAGAATGTTTTTAGGAGTTTCTCCTAAATTCTCAACTGCTCGCATCAACATAACATATTCTAAGATCTGCTTGCTACACCTTGCTGTTCTCATTTATTATGAATCATTTTTGTCGGTTAAAACGTATGAACAAACACCAAAACCACGCGTATGTCTCATACAATATTGCCGTTAACATATCTGCAAAAGTAACCAGAATTATTACAAAATGTTTTATCATCATGACAAAAAATCTTTACTTCAGTTTCTATACCCGTTTTCAAATCTGTGTTTTAAAAAATGGCCTCCCGCAGAGAAACTATGATAAGTATAGGTACAAAGTATGAGCTTTGCACACATTCTCAAACTACTGACGACACCAGATTTTCTACAGTTTATAATTTTGATACAACCATTCAAATGCTTTATACGCCGCTAATTCTCGTTCTTTCATCTTACATATTTCATTTTACATAAAAGATCTCTAGACGTATTAAAGAGTGAATGTAAAATTTAATTTTGAACATGATATATACATTTTGGCCGTAAATGTGGCTGTATTCTTAAAGCAAATGACCTTTGTTTATAATAATAATAATAATAATAATAATAATAATAATTATTATTATTATTATTATTATTATTATTATTATTGATAATGTTCCACGAGATGATCATAGTACATTTTTGTATTTTGTTCTATCCCACTAAGGTTCCTACAAGTTACTATGACAACACCTTTTGAAATGTTGACATCAGCTAACAGACATAGTTTACATCGACCGATCGTCCGAACTATTTATGCAACATCAGAATCTTTAAATATATTCGATAAATCAAACAGCTACACATTTATCATGATTAAACCTGCCACATTATTCTTAACTCATTCTACCAATTGGTAAGTAACTTTCAGAACGTGTGATCAATGTAATATTCTACCATGGCAAAATGGCAGTGACAAAATAATGAGATTTTTTCTCTATTAACAACAGCACTTATAACAACAGTAAATAATACAGCGTCACAGGTGGAATGAACGAAACTGAGGCCCTAACGGCGCATCTTAGCTAAAACAGCCCTGTGACTGTAAGTTAATGACATTAGTAACAAGGCTATTTTAACATAAGATATTACGTTCTCTACACCTGTGTACAGTACTTGACTTCGTCACCTTTAATATATTGGTCACATAAATATAAAACAGTTACATTGGAAATTCTCGGCAAAGATGTACATGTATACTAAACCAACAATGTTTAATAGTGAATTGTTAAAAATAAAATACATGGGCAATTGTAATTAATAGATTTGTCTCCGTAGGATAAAACAAAATCGCTAAATTTTACGTAGTGACTTTACGTTTCTTATTATAAACAGGCACACACAGAGAATTCATATGTTGAAATAAATAAGAGTTGTGGAACTTGGATCCTTTAGAACACTTTATAATACAGAAGCAATCAGACCGGCTTGTAGTGTATTGTAGAAAGATAGCCTTTGGTGGGCAACTGTTACACAAGGATAAGTTTACAAGTACTTCGTACGTATGCATCATAAATATACGTTGCAAAATGTTTGCGACTAATTTTGTATAAATTAGGTGATCATTTTTTTCAAATAATTAAGTTTGTCTAAAGAAGAACTAAAAACAAATCAGGCATTTTTTTACGTTTGATCATTGTGGTACGCAATAACACATTTATTTGTTCACTAAAATATATGCCATAATTAAAAACAATTTAATGCATTAACTAACATACAAATTGTACATAGAATTACCCGCGTTTCCATTTAAAATAAAACACCCTGTTAACCCGAAACTTCATATCATTTTACTTTATTGTTTAATATTTTGTGTCCAGAACACTTTTTCTCATAAGCTTTCTGTTTCTTTTGGCATCTTTTCCTGCGTTTACGCCTTTTCTTCTTCTGTTTTATGCATCTAGCAGCTAGGCTTTCTTGTCTCTTTTTACATTTTCTATATCGGTTAACATTCTTTGATTTACACCTTTTGGAAGTCCGTTCTTGTTTGGTTTTACATCGTTTTGTTTTTACACATATCTTTTTAATTTCTTGCGGAAGCCTATCACATGTTTCTTTTCTCCTCTTCTCCTTTTTTATAAATTCAGCCAATCTCTTTGGTCTGTTATCCTCTGGAAAAAGATTAAAGTCGGTAAATTATTTCCATATAATATACTCGATCAGCATTAATTTTGTGGATCTACCCAATATGCGAAGTTAATGTTTTCCTGAATGAAATATAATCTTAAATAAATTAACTTCACTTACTCTTGACAAAATGATGCATGGTATTTTAGTTGTGTACAGTTTAAAGATGCTTAGATGTAAACATTCATGTCTCAAAGTAATGCCACAAAGTCCGCCTTTACTCCGTCAATTTGAAAATTACTTGCTTATTTTCAGAATAGGTTGTCACGTTAAATATAACCCTAACAGCAGTAATTTGTAAAATGTAACGCTGAGGCTCTTGCCTTGGTCTTGCTTAATTACTGAAATGGACATGTCCATGTTTCAGTTTGGAGGAACCAAACAAGAGGGCCATGACTGCCGTTATTTGCTCACCTAGCTACCATTGGCTATAATACAAAGTTGGATAACAAAGTAAAAGTATAGTACACTGTAGCTCTAAAAACTGAAGTTTAAATCATGCCAAACACGAACTATCTCAACTGTAAGCATTACATTCCTAGTTGTTGCCACAGCAATGAGAGATCTGCATGGAATGGAATTCTTTGAAAGAGAATCACCGATTGGAGTTTGGTGGAAATTGATTTAGATTTAAAGAAATTCCACGGACAGACGGACGACGACAGACATCAGGCGATCACAAAAGCTCACATTGCGCACACATTGCTGGTGAGATAAAACGTGTCCTTCCACAATAAAATGACGAAAATATTGAATACTGAGTTACTAGTAGTAATTATACTATTGCTTGCGAGACGGAAACAAGAAAACTTATCTAAAGATCAATTCAAACCTCTGAAATAGACTGTTACACGTTTTATAAGTACATGTATCTAGCTCTCACAGTTAGATCACATGTTTTAAGAGAACCTATGTATTAAGACATTTGAATCACGGAATTGCCATACGCGACAATTAAAAAAGGAGTACTTAAACTGTCAAATCAATGCCGAAGAAATATTTTCAATTGCTACAGCACCTTTTTAGAGAAAAGTCCCTTTTACTTCATACAAGAATATCACAATGATTGTCATTACAAATGTATATGGCCTGGGGCTGTCATTACATTACAGTTCAAATCTAGGTTATTTTAGCAGGTGGACAGTTTACCTAACAAGTAACAACCGTTCTTGGGTTAAACCAGCACTAGACCCCGACCCTCCGTAAGAAACTTCCAACTTTCTCACATAAAGAAAGACATGGTCAGTAGCAGGGTGCGAACCCATGGCCCTCAATTTATGAGAAGTTACAGTGATCTCAAGTCAGCAAATCTAACGGAAGTGTGTATATATCACAATTATTATGCGTTTTGTCACAAAAAAGAGACCCAAAGTCATCTGTTATACCCGTATATATCACTTTGATAATTCAGTGTCTAGGTTTTCAGGGAGACTAATACATGTACATTACATTTGGGCCTGAAAACGCAATGCTAACGATTTGTCTCATGTTTATAAAACGCGTTATTGAAGAACTTACATACTACAAGTATCATTATTTCTTTTTTTAAACGTAAAAACGTTTTTATGCATACATATTTTCTGGGAAAGAGCACTTTAATTTATTAAAGTAGAAATTAATGTACTGTCCTTCTAACATACTTGTTCTGTCATAAACGTTAACTTTTCATCAAGTCTAACTACTTTAACATTTCACGTATTGCACGAGTTACCGAGCATTGCATATGCTACCTGTCTGTATTCGAAATTATAGAAATAATACATCTAACGGCAGTTATATAAGCATTAATGCGGATCAATCGCACGCTTAACTTAAAAAAGCATTACCAAAATTGAAACAACTCGTTAGATGTTGTACGGCTCGTTTAAAAGACATTTGCACTTGAACCCCACCCACAAAAACCAACACTTCAGAGTATCGTAAATGAAAGATGGTTTTTAGATACTTCTGTAACAGCATAACGATTGCACCTATGAAAGGAGATAAATTTTACCCTGTCTTGATATTGTAATTAACACGTGTACGCATATGTAACACGTTGTTCTTGCTATGTATTGGTATCATAAAAACACAGTTATGAAAGTAAACAATATAAACAAATGGTATATAATTTGAGTTTTAGACAAGACAGAAGAAAGCATGATGAAAAAATGTCTGTAGAATTCTTTTATTCAATTCATTTTGTATTAAAATAAATGTTTGATTTATTGACAAGCAACACTTGGGTTTGTAAACAATAAAGCAAGTTTCATACACTGCAAAACAAACGTAATAGAATCAGATTCTGAAATTTGGAAGCAAATGCAATTTCTAATATTTAACACGAAAATCTATTCAATTATATAGACAAAAATACATACTATTTTCACAATATTTCCCACTAAATCCGGATTTGCAGTTACATTTGTTTGTTCCAACACATAGTCCACCATGTTGGCATGGTTCTACACACCAGCCTGAAATATATATTTCAAAACAATAACTATCTGTAAATCAAAAACTATAAATTATGCGAACAATCGTTTTTCTTAATATAGATTCATATAATGCAGAACTGTAAAAGTTTTATGTGAAATGTTGTATATTCGGATAAGAAACATGTCTCTGTACCAACACTAAAACAAAATGGTACCGTTCCTCAATACCTGAAATAAACATTGAAAATGAATGACGATCGTCTGCAACCAATATAAAACGTGCTGATACGTTCAACACTCTACCATATATAAAATGTAAAAATAAGTCACGTTTGTCTGGGCAAACACATGTATTTAGCACATAAGTAGCGTGCCCAATACCGTTCTTTACACCATCTGAAATAAACACTGTCCATAAGTGACATAGTTCTGAAAACAACCACATCTGCAGCGTGATGATACCGTTCTTTACACCATCTGAAATAAACACTGTCCATAAGTGACGTAGTTCTGAAAAAACCCACATCTGCAGCGTGATGATACCGTTCTTTACACCATCTGAAATAAACACTGTCCATAAATGACGTAGTTCTGAAAAACCCCACATCTGCAGCGTGATGATACCGTTCTTTACACCATCTGAAATAAACACTGTCCATAAGTGACGTAGTTCTGAAAAAACCCACATCTGCAGCGTGATGATACCGTTCTTTACACCATCTGAAATAAACACTGTCCATAAGTGACGTAGTTCTGAAAAAAAACCCACATCTGCAGAGTGATGATACCGTTCTTTACACCATCTGAAATAAACAGTATGTAAGTATGTCTTTAGCACATAATCAGCATGCGCATTGCCTGAAATAAACATTAAATAAGTGACATATGTCTTAAAAACATATCTCCAACGTGCTGACAAGATCAACGTCACAATGAGGAAAGTCACTTCGTAAAGGACTTCTTTGTAGTCATGTTTTCACGTTGCTATGTAGTTTCGCCACAGTAGACTCAAACAAACATTGATGTAAATTGAGTTTACATATGACAAAAATAAATAACTTTAACATGAATAATATACACACCAAGTGTGTTATCAATGTACTATTCAATGGGCTGAAATGCAAATTTGTCTGCGACAATTATTTTAGTAAACACCAGCTTCAGCAATAAATGCATGGTTCAACACATAAAACAGTCGTAAAAAAAAGTTAACGGCAAAAATTCATTGCATTTATTCTCAACACATAATTGCCTGAATCGGACTGGTGGACTGAAACACGTAAAGGCTGCAGACTGTTAGCACTTTGTTGCCTTCTCTCACTAAATCTTCTTTTTTTCTGGTACATACTATGTGTACTTTTGACTGTCAACATTACCAGACAGTTCAGTAATAAACATTTGCTATTGCCAACAATATTAAAGTGCAATTAATGTTAGTTGTTACAGTGAAAAAACACGTCATCTTTAATTCGTTCAATTTCCGGTTTCATATATTGTATCATTACGCATTATTGACTTCTCCCAAACAACTTCCGTTCACGTGACAGTATCAAGACACAGCGTGATATGGAAAAAAAGTTATTTATTGTTAAGTTTTGACAGAAGTTACTGGCTCAGCCAAGCTGACTTACTGTACTGAGCATTTATTATGTAATCACTTGTGATGAAACAAAAGACATTTCAAAACCAACAACTGAGTCTATTCGATAGACAACATTTGACTGCTTCAAGAATTTTCTGCGTTGCATATAAATTAAAAATCATGGACCAAGTGCTATTCGTTTGTAATTACGACACATTGGCTACAGCTCAGCATGGTTTCCTATTGGTAAGTAAGTCAGCTAAACTCGTATGGCCATTTAAAGTATATAAAGGGTGTGCTTGACATGGGTGGTTAGGATTGTCACAAACTTTAAGGGTTACATCTCGGACAAAACACACATCAACACATCAACCCAAACCGATTTTATGCAGTTGTTGCTTTTTAGAAATTCAAAATGTATTGCATCATACCATATCAATTCTGGTTTCAATTTACTGTGTATCTTTCACCCATGTTTACTTTTTTGGACATGTGAAATAAAGCAATGTTTCTGATATTTCTAAATAAGTAATGTAAATAATGAGTAGCAACAATTACTCACTAAATTCACAAGCTTCGCCATAGAAACCACTGGTACACCAACAGACACCAGACTTTTGGGCTTCCGATGGCACACAGCGGCCTCCGTTCTGGCATGGCTTGTTACACAACGCTGAAAAATCACATTGCTTAGTATGTATAGAGTGTAGACAGACAAATGTAAAACACAACAAAGGCCGTAAGACAAAAACGTCCGCTATGATAAATCTAAAATATTCCACTAGTTAATGTCTTTTACTTACCAAATAGTAATTCCTTTAAAAATGAGCAATTGCTTAGATTCGTAACCAAAATATTAAATTTAACTCCTACCATAGGGTAAAACTATTTGGAATGCTGAACTTTAAACTAATGCTATAATTCATATTTTGGTAGCCAGTATGTAGGGAGACGTGCCTAGGGACCAGCAAGTAATTGTTTGCAAATATGTTCGCTTGGTTTTTCATGTAGTTGTGTAATTTACTAAGAATTGCAACAAGAGGGTCATGGTGACCCAATATCCCTCACATGAGTATAAGTGCACTGAAAACAAGAAAACAGGTCAAATGGTCATGATCAAGGCCAATCTTCTGAATTTTGAAATAAGTCTGCAAAACTTCACAAACAGTCAAAATTTCATCTCTCTAGCTTAAAAACAGAATGAGGTCAGTAGGTCAAGTCGGCCAACTAAACGTCAAAGTTGGAAAAAGTGACCCCGGGGCGAGTTGGGGAAAAAAGTGACCCCGGGACAGGGCCAACTTGGACCTAAGGTGTATGATTTGACCATTCTTGGTAAAAGGACCACTAAGCAATACTTCAAGCCAAATGTTAAAAAATAACCTCGGGGTGGGACCAACTTGGACCAAAGGGGTATGATTTGACCATTCTTGGTAAAAGGACCACTAAGCAATACTTCAAGCCAAATGTTAAAAAATAACCTCGGGGTGGGACCAACTTGGACCAAAGGGGTATGATTTGAACAATCTTGGTACAGGACCATTAGGCAAAGCTGCATGCCAACTATCTAAGCTCTGGGCCTTGTGGTCTAAGACAAGAACATTTTTAAATATTTTCCCTATATATTACAATGTAAAATCAACTGATAATGGCCAGGGGATCATAATTTGGTCAATCATGAAAGAGGACAATTATGCAATGCTTTCTGCTAAATATCTAACCTTAATGCCTTTTGTTTTCTTATACAATCCTATGTAAAACCGGTGACCCCGGGCCGGGTCAATTTTGACCCGGTGTCATAATTTGAATGATCTTGGTAGAGGTCTACTACACAATGCTACATTCCAAGAAGAAATTTTTTTATGTTTTTCATAAAGACACCTATGTAAAATCAAGTGACCCCCAGGGCGGGTCATATTTTATCCGGGAGTCATGACTGTAACAATCTTGGTAGAGGTCAACTAGACAATGCTACATGCTAAATATCTAAGCTCGGAGTCGTTCGGTTTTTGTGATGAAGATTTCTTCCCCCACCCCCCTCCCGTTGGACTGGCAATTATAATTTTGCATTGAATTAAATTAAACTTTGGCTCTAGACCACCAAAGGAACATTACTGCCAAGTTTCGTCAATTTCTGTCTGGCGGTTTAGGAGGAGATGTCGTTCGAAGAAATTGTTGCCTCTAGCACGCACACACGCACGCTCGACGGACGATGGACATCACGCGATCACTATAGCTCACCGTGACCACAAAGTGCTCATTTGAGCTGATAAACAATAAGACATGGAAGATGTGAGTTTTAACTGTCAAAATAATGCAATGTATATTATTATTCCGGAGAAATGTATGTTTCATATTTGTTAAAACAGTGAGTAACAAGTTTGTTTCAGAAAGAAAAACGTTTAGAAAGTTCAATGAATCTTTAATAAATTATATATGCACTTCTGACCTGTCTTAAAGTGAATCATTTGAAATATAAACTTATGTATACAAACGAAAAGTAAGAAATGTTTTATTACAATATAACGCTGGTCCCTATTAAATGACTTTATAATCTTAATGACGTCATATCATTAATTACGGTCGTTTTTGTCTTGCGTTCTTTAAAGAGATGAAACAAAAACACGGATGAAAGTAAATGAAAGAACAATTCGAATGACAAGAAACCTATAGAGTATGTTTACAAAGCAGGCACAATCACATAAGAGAATAATAATGCATTAAAGTAATGGGTGACACCCGAATATGCATTTAACTAAGGGCGTTACTGCATATACAAATGTAATTAACTTAAACTATTCCTCGTTATCCTTCATGATTATTATGTTATCTTTGTAATGAATTTGAATTAGAAAAACAACGTATGGCATTAGTAAATTACATACAGCCTCTTCAATACAATAACGATTTGCTCCATGTCTCTAATTCCGATATAAAGATTTTAAAACATGCAAAGGGTGTTGGCTCCCATGCACCTATACTAAATAACATGTAATATGACTACTTTGTTAGGTAACAAGAAAATTAGCTTGATATATTCAAATTTTCCCTGCAGATAGTTTTGCAGTACAACTATTATTTACTTTTCAGGCCATTCAACTTAATTGTCAGATGGCGCCTTTGGTTATTGGATAATTAATCCGCTGTATGTACCTGGCTAATTAATATTGGCAGACTTTAAGAAAGACTTGATACAGAATTAAGACTGAGTGAAAGCTATCAGTACATCTATCAAATCTCAGACTTACATACAGATTACCACTTAATGTTATAAAACAATAACAAGACAGGAAGCTTTAACCATGCTGTTACTTTAACTATATTCTTCTAACTGCAAAATGTATTAAGGATTACATAAAATTTGTATCACCTATATGTAACGGGTTTATGTGCCAATACAAATAAAACATTTACTAGTATATGACACTGTATGCTTGAGTATCATATTATTGCCAGGTCCTCATGGGCTTTCAAGCCTAAATTAATTTTCAAAAATAAAACTTGAAACTATGTATGCATATACATCTATACAAGCTTTTAATTTGGGTAGGACCTTCCGCTGGTGTTATGGCTGTCGGCCCAAACTATTTGTTACTTATATAATGATCTAAATGTTGTATTGTGTATTCAATAACAAATGAAATATGTTTGATTTAAGAAGAATTTTGTTGCTTTTTGTAAAAATGATACATTCTATTACTCGTATATAGCACAGAAATATTGTTTTGATGTATACATTGTATACGGGATATATAATGTGCAGGGTGGGTGATCACGTGACCTTTACATCCATCTGTGCAACTCCTACGATATTTCAATATATTGTTCCAACCATGGTCCAGTCAGATATTGGCCTGTTTCGAATACATGTTCGGGTAATACTGCAATGTGACTTTTGTCGTTTTTCTCTCCATTTATACAGAGAATGTGAGCCGCATTTATAAACAAAAATGTTACCAAATTGAAAATTTGTTCAAGTAAACGGAAGAAACTATACTGCATTTGTGTAGTACACTTTTACATAGGATTGGGTCCGGCATGTTGCTGTCTGGAGAGTGGTCGGCATAGTGATTATATTACAATATCGTAAGAAAGATAAGGTAGTAGCAAATACATTATTGGTGGATATAGAGAAGGATCAAGTAATCACGTGACCTGACACTATGTGCTTTTATATGATACAGTATACAATTGTACATATATATGCAACTTTTACATACACTTAACAAATATTAAACATCGAATTCCAGCTTACTGCACATGATTTGCTCATTATATCATGTGAGTACATATAGTCAAACAGTCCAAGAAAGCGAGTACTTTATCCGGTTACATACAACATGTAATATATTGACGCATGTACAAAAGCTAGGCGTGTTTAAAGCAAATTTTGAAGGTACGCGCCATACACAAAAGCTTTAAATATAACGTTAAGCAAATATGATGCGTATATTATGAAAAAAGCACATATTTCATATCAGTCATTTATTGTTGGGTTTATATCTTTACTTCGGGATTTTGTCTCTATACAAAAGTGTAACTATATTTACTAACATATGTATTATGAATTATAATACATTTTGAGCAATGTTTATAAACTATATCTTACTTTCGTTTTCTAAAATATTCTTGAATTTTTACTTCCTTATGAAATAAAAATTTATTTTGAAACTAATAAGATTTTTTAATTTCTTTTTTATTCTATCTATTTCGCAGATATTACTGTTATTTACAAATGCATGATAAGTTTTGCTTATTGAAACTGACATTAACTGGTCTACACTTTGAAATGTTTGAAAAAGATTATTTTCTTTTTATAGTTGAAACCTTCTTATTCAGTTAGAGGATGTCAATGAAACTGAAAATACTTAAAATAAAAGGGAAACAAACTTTGTTTCTATAGCAAACCTGTGTGTGGCTTACGCCTTTCATGCATGCATTTGTGTAATCTGTTACCTTTCTCACAACGCTTGCCATAAAAGCCATCCAAACATAGGCACATGTCTGGTGATATACA
This sequence comes from Saxidomus purpurata, assembly GCA_022818135.1. Taxonomy (NCBI): domain Eukaryota; kingdom Metazoa; phylum Mollusca; class Bivalvia; order Venerida; family Veneridae; genus Saxidomus; species Saxidomus purpurata. The sequence continues at coordinate 42,917,828 of JAFMSR010000011.1, forward strand.
AGTGCCGTTATTTTCACATTTCGGATTGCACATATCTGTAAATGAAATGAATATATATTTAGTTTATACTAATTTATATTAGCTCGATTGTGCAAAAAGCTTGAAACTTATCGAGTCACTCTAGAGTCCACGTCCTGGAAAAAACAGAACTGGTGTCATATGGATATCGTATACTAATGATGTAATCTACTAGATTTATTATTTACATTACACAAAGAAGTATCATATTTGGCGAAGGGTCAATTTTCTATTTCATAAAAACATAATTTAGGTTTAGTTGTTTTAATCAATCATAATAGCGTGTAAAACGTACAAAACATTCAACGTGAGATGAATCAAAATACATTTTCATCACAACGTTCATACGTGTACTTTGATGTCTGAATTTGTGTAAGAATAGTAAAAATATGTAAAAATGGATGTGAAAATAACCTCTACATTTAGATAAAGACAAAAGATAAATAAACAATCTTTCACTAAATCTATGAATTCAGCCCAGTTAAAAGATGAAAATTTAAGAAACTATTCCCTTAAAGCTATCATAAACCTATAAAATCTGTAACTTCATCCATATAAAACTATCATAAACTTATATCAACATAACACTTTCAATATCCTATAACGTCATTATTAACAGCAACATTAAACTATAACGTCATTTCCAAAAACACTGTTGTAAATCAACAAAACCCTAAACACCATCCGTATGATACTATCATAGACCTACAACACCATTACAATATCTAACCCAAATTAGTATTATCTGTAATACTACCCCTAATCTGCTAGGTAAACCCACCACACCATCATAATTATATTAAGTAATTCCATAACATTATTCTAAACTTATACCATCCCCGTAGCATTACGGTAAACCTATAACGTCATCTTTAACAGACTTCACATAAAGGAGCTCTAACATCGCCAACTCGTAGATATCACAACGTTACCCTGATGCTAAAGTTACCGACGGAACCTCTTATTTATAATATAACAAGTCTGCCACAGTGAATGGCGATTGTCTTTATACATTGTATGTAGTTTAAACTGGGCTCGAATTTTACAAATTATAGAGGGCCCCTTTCAGTAGCCCTGTATTCCGTGTGTGCTGATGCGACCTTGAAGCATTACCTATTTCGCAGTACTGGCCATGAAACCCCTGTGGACACTCGCACTCCCCTATTTGATTACACCGACCATTGTTCTGACACGGCATTTTACACAAATTTGTAGTCTCTGAAATGTCAATGTATACATTTTTATTGATGTAAGATCATAAACGAAATAAGGTTTGTTGTCGTTTTTAAAATGTCAATGTATGTAAATGCACGTATACAGTTTATTAACGTAGTTTCTAAATGAAAATATATACGGTTACGGAACATAGTTGCTATAGCAGAAATGTATGCGGTTTATAGATGTTGTTTCTTAAACTAGTATTTTTGACGCAGTTAAAAAATGAAACTGTTTTACGAATTATTGACGAAGTATCTTTAATATAAATGCATGCAGTTTATTGGCCTGTTTTACCTGTAAATGTATACAGTGTTTTGGCGCAGTTTCTAAAACTCTAGATGCATGTTATATAATGATTTTTTTTCGAAAATGAAAGCGAATACGGCTTGTTTGCGTAGTTTCTAAAGTAATAAGCCGAAAACATCTTTAATGTTTTAGTTGATATGCTTAGCAATTCTTCCTAGATTCTAATCTATACATGGGAAGTAGCAAATACCTCTTTAGTTTGTAGTTGCTAAATATGTTATGGACATTTGCAGAACACCAAAATGTGAAAATTGTCTCACACTCTATTCATAACCCTAACTCAAATGTAAAACAATTTACCCCGTATGTCAAAAACTTTCAACCATTGAGAAAAACACTTAAAAAGGTTTCAAATATTGGGTAAACTTATCTAACATTTCACATTCATCGAACGTTTCTGCATATGGGGTGAAAGTTTTAAGGTTTGCGACCATTTTCACGACTGGGTTTCCCACAGACATACTTTACTGTATTTTCCGCGTTAAGCATACTATAATAACTCCGGTTATGAAAAAGCGCTGTAGATATTAAGTCTGTACAGAATAGTCTGTATTTATTTCTTATAATTATAAGTGATTTTATAATAGAATACCGTAAAACACATTGTATGGCTATTATGCTTCTTTACAAACACACAGAAAGGTACTCACCAAATTCATAGCATCGTTTCCTTAACCTAAGTTTAATAGGAGATCCTTTAATAGGCCTATTGTTCTGGTCCATTATTCGCAAGCCTAGCACAAGATGTGCCACACCTTCCTCCTTACCCGTACAGGGAATTGACATCTGGAATACTGAAATTGTACATCATGACAAGTAAGATCTTTTCACTATTTTCCCGCCATTTTGTTTTAAAATCTGGACTCGGTCCATCTCTCAATTTGGACAGTTTATTAGTACCATTAATTGTTTGAAGTGTTGCTTATGAAAAATGAAATGCATTTTAGTGCAGATGTTATGGCATGATCAGATGTTATGGCATGATCAGATGCGTAGATATGCATGCTGGTACTGACATGCGCTGGTGGCAAAGACAGAAAAAGTTTTCACTCTATTTAATCGTAGGTGTAGTCACGTGGTTTAAGGAAATAATCATAATGAAAACATTGTCACAAGTGTGTAGTAAGAAAAGAACCGAATTTTAAAGCTGAACTTTACGGTATTGACGTAAACACACACGTTATCCGTTTATAACTATATTGATAAATGTATAAAAAGTAAAACAAAGATTTTTAGCAGAAGCAATCACACTTATAAAGAAAATATCTACCACTGTATCTGCAAAGTTCTTTACCTTTTATTTTAGTAATAAAACTTGTAAGTACTCTTTCCACGAAAATTGTTGGACGCCCCTCGTAAAGTTCTTCATTTTTCAGGACTTGAAGTGCTGTTTTATATCAATGAACTGAGCAAATATAGATTTTTAAACACTTATGATTTGTTATTATCCAAGAATATTACATTACTTGACATATCCTTAAAACATTTAGATAAAGTTCGATCATCATTAATTACATTATTTTAGTGTTACACTTAAAATTTGAATTAAGATTTATTGGGCATATAATTTCTCGGTAATGTTACCCACCACTTATTATAACAACCGTTTGATTTGTGCAGCCTCAAAATCTGATGCATTAGTTTATGTTTAAGATTAAATTATGTAATAGTCGACAGATAGTGCGAAACAGGTGTGCAGATATAAACTCTCGACTCGATTGTGTGTCGACTCGATTGTGTGTAAAAGAGTTAATATATTTAAATATAAGTACTGATATGCCGACTGAAGATAGTTTTTTAAAGGGTGATTTATCACCCTCCATTGTCGTCATACAGCTTGCGGATGAGCAGTGCAACTTCTAAATAGTTCCACTAAAATACCTATGAGTTTCAGTCTTAAAACAGCGTCATTATCAAACTTTGTATTTCCCACAGAATTTAATTAGCAACAAAGCAGACTGCAGCAATGCACCTGTATCTGTACTGGATGTTAATTATGTGCATTTCGAATCTGCTGTCGTTCAATGTTCATTTTATTTTCAAGCTGTGGGAAACATAATTTTACTGATTGTATATCATTTCTTGACAACGATTATCCTAACTTGATTTATTTGAGATGTTTTCGTACTATATTGAATGGTGTTTGAAAGGACATGAATATAATGGGGAATATACCAAAAACTGTGGTGAGACAGGAAGGCTGATTCTTAACACAGGTTTAACCCATGACAACGAATCGGTTGATCATGGAAAAGTTGAAGATTTTTCCAAAGGCGAACAAATAGCACTAATACCAAAGAAAGAAACATATCTGACATATGGCAAACAAGTTACATAAACATTTCGGTCATGTACGTTTGACGTTTTAAAATTTCGTGAAGTCAGATATTTTGCTGCAGTACAAAAAGATGTGTGCTTTTCAATGGTAAACTTCAGTAATAGTTCACCTGTCTACAAAGTTCCTCGGCGCCCAAAGAAGAGATTACAACATTATATGTACTTCTGATTTGTGCTTTACATTTAGCTAATATTTAAATTACCGTATTATGTTTATGATTTCATCATTACTCAAGCTTATTTCTTACTTGACTTATTCTTGACGAAATGTTGGCAGGTTCCGCAGACTTTGATAGATTTACACTTGAGAATTTTCAAGTATTTGCCAATACGCGTCTTGATTATTTCATAGCTCGTCTAGACCTGTTGTTTACAATTAGCTTGTGCTTATAATCACCATTTCTAGCGATTACAGGCAGAAGGTCGAAAGTAAATTGTAATTTATTATGTATTTACATCATTCTGGCTTCTGTCAATAATTTTGTTGTTATCAAGAGATTAGAAGCAGACAATTGTAAGTATATAATAACTTATCAGCACTTACATTTTTCTGTCTGCGATCAGTAATTCTGTTGTGCTGTCTGGGTATTAGTTCGTTTGTTTTTTTGTATCGCAGGCAGTCTGTGTAATGATAAGGTTAGAATTATAGCAGGTACTTGTGTTTGAAGGCTAAATGAAAGAGCGTTCTTACATAAGCCAGTGTCTTTCATTACCAAGGTTTTTATAATGAACATCTGACAGGTTTTCTACGCCTTTTGCTCCAGACAATTTTACCTTTGCATAATTTGAGCGATGACTTGCAATGCTTTTCATTACATTCACCTTCAGGTTAATTTTGTACTTGCAGTAGTTATGTGTTTAAATTTACAAAGCTCCAGTCGTTTAAATTAAAACTTCTATTTTGATAAATTCCAGAAATTTCAAGTTTTCGAAATATTTTTCACCAATTCTTGAATGCAGGGTTTACGGAGACTAGGTGAAAATTATTGAAATAGCTTTGAAAAAAGCTCGGTGTAGGTCAAGTCACGTGGTACAGTATTATTTGACGGAATTTTGCAAATTACATCCAGAAAATTCTACATACCACACAAGCATATCTCTACGATTACCAAATTCATTTTGTTTAAAATAATTACTAGTAGTACGTAAATGATTTGATTTAATGTCAAGCAGTCAGAAATAATATCATATAAGAATATCTTCGAACAAGTTTAAATCTGTGTTTGTGCTTATAAACTAGGAAAAAACTTTGGGATTCCGATAATGTTTTTAGTAAATATAGTCAATTTAGTTCAGATGCAAGGGAATGTTAAATACTAACCAGCATGGCTTCTCATAATAACAAAAGCTATGTTGACGTGAGCAATTTCCCCGCCGTGTGATTGGCTATATGGAAGGGCCTTAATCCAATGAAAAATCATTGAACCAGAAGATGCTGGTAATATACCCATCTCCTTTTGTTAGGAATGTTTCCCATGAATTATTATGTACTGACGATTGCAGCTTATTGTTGCTGAGAAATAGCGCAGACACGAAGGTATATGAGCAGGCAAAGGGCAATACTGTTCGATGAAAACATTTGACAAAAACATGCTGATAATATGTGTCTCCTCTTGATATTGAAGCAGTTTTTCAAGTTTCACAGAATTTAAGTCAGTGAGTGGTTCCTGAGAAAAAACCCTGACAAAAAAGCAACAAAGCGCTATACACACTATATGTATTGTATATACATAAAGACAAGGCCCATCAGTCATCAACACGGAACATGTCTGAAATATGTGCATCTCGCTTCCCATAAAGATTTATTGAATTCCGGCCTTTTGATTTTGAGAAATAGTGTGGTCATGAAAATATATGAAATAGTAATCAAAGTGTTATCAAATGGTAATCAATGGATCTTAGAAACAGCCCGGACAAGAATATCGGACGGACCGACACACGAACTGAAGGGCGAACGGCGACCATTACCATAACCCTAAGTGAAGAGAGTATTATAGCACTGGTAAAAACCCTTCATTCTGAGTAAATGAAATTACAAACAATATCTTATTTTAGAATTCAATTCGGCTTGTAGTTAATTATTTGCACTAATACATAACATAACCCCTAGAAGTTACGATAGTCAATAAAAGGCAATAACCTGCATCCCTAATATGTTCACGAGACAGTTATTATGATTTTTTAAAAGATAAACATTATTTGTTTTTCATGCAATAATAGTAATATTGCTACTGTACGTTGATAGCGGGATTATTACCCGAGAATACAAGTAACTTGAAGTTTCAGCTAGGGTTTAATTCGCTTATTTACAGATTTTTATAGCTGTATCGCGGACTGCACAAAAAACTTTTTTGCAAAAAAGTCCTAATCATTACATATTATGTCTTTATCACAGATAGATAAAGCACTATCTTTCTATTTGTTCCAGCTATAGCATGCCTTTTCATAAAAAGAATTAGCTACTGGTATTTTAAATTTGTGAGGCAATCTTTTAAATTTTCGTCTGGATTAAGTAAAGGTTACTCGGTACATTTTAAAAGAAGCTTAAGTGAAAAGGCAGTTTACAAGACGATCAAAAGCTCATTCGCGTTCCGCGACACCAAATTTTAAAAGGATCCATTTTAGATGCAAATCTGACTAAATTAGTTAAATAAATTTAATTTAGTCCAAATAATTTCGTTCTTTGTACAAGAATAGATTAACAAATATTTTAATACCATCTGGATTGCATTTATCATGAAATGTTGCTCTTTGACATTTATTTACCTTTCTCTCATGATCTTTTATTGTAAAGGTGGATTATATGGATAAATACGCCTTTCAATTCACCGCCCCTTTGATGTTAGAAATAAAGTCCCCGATTAGATTGATCGTCATAGTTTATTGCGTTTTTATTAAACATTAATTTCTCTAAAAAGTCTTCTCGGTAATGAAAGCGATATTCAGCTGTAAATTACGATTTAATTGATAAGCGTATAAATCAACATCCTTTTCACATAAATAGCTCAAATGAATACATTCAAATCAAGTGTTGCTGCAAACATGCCAAAAGCATAAAAATTATCAGATAATTTTCGAATCCTTGCATTGTCTCTAAGATATCTATTGATCATTTTCAAAGGAAGTTTCCGTCTGAAAACTGTGTGAAAATAAGTAACTTATTCATCACATTAGCTAAATATTTGCTAGGAGGCGAGAGTTATATTAAGGCAAATAAAATGCTGACAAGACTATAATTGTAAGATAGATTCTGGCATCTGAAAGCTTATTTTATCACGTGTTAATTCTACATTTTATATACTATTCTGTTTCAGAAACACGACCGAATGTTTAATGTCGTCAACAGCGCAATAATTGAATATGCTCCGTAGTTGTATTTTCACATCTATTATCTTATCAGTGATAACACTGTTCATCAATACTGAAAAATAGACCGGAACATTTTTTTTTTATCATGTCCGGGTGCACTTTTGTGATTTGCAATAAAATACTTTCAAAGAGTTAAATTTAGTAAGTGCGTTTGATTCTGCTACTTTATAGCAACCCTTATCGACTGACTTCTCTTTTTAATGAAATATTATCAACTATTGCTACTAGAACCAAAACAGCGATTTAGTTTGGCATCACTTAGTAGTAGCAACTTAGAAAACAGACGTAGAATAATTCTGACTGGTCCTGAATTCACAATGCTTAGTAGATCAAGCAGCATTGTAAGATTGCCTTTGACTACCCTCGCTGTTTTTAACGAAACAGTGTTTCCTAATACTGTTTTCATTATCTAGTGAGCAGTACTCACAAGACATAACCTACGGAGAAGTACTAACCCAGTAAAAATCAATCAGTAATACTGGCTAAACAATTCTCATTGAACATTATTTACTGAGCATTGCTATTTTTTGTAGCGACAACAGTGTATGTCAAAGTAAGTGGTCAAGACCTGACATAAAAAGTTTTGATATTAAACAGATGTAAGTTGAATTTTATTGTTTTACTTTATTATTATTATTAGAAAAAACGACATCCTACCTGTCATAAGAATAATGAAATTAGCCAGGTATCTTTAAAGTGACATTAATTTATTACTTTTATATATCACTTTATCAGTTTTATCTGTAATATTCAACAAATTTACAAAATGTTTATTATCGGAGATTAATAACACATGAGGTTACCAAAATCTTGGTTTTTGCGTGAATACGGTGGGTGGGATCAAAACGCACGTGTCATTTTGGGCATAAATTATCTGATTATCTCATAAACTCTGGATTGACACTTAAATGCCTGTTGATTGGTAAAAAGAACTTTCCGTTTTACTGTGAGAAATTTTACTGCTGTGTGTATGGGTTAGGTTACAAAAAGATAACAAGTATTTTTTCAGTTTAAAATAAAAAAAATGTGATGAGAAAAAATTTAAGCTATGCTCTTACTATCTAGTGGCTATGTGGTTTGGGTAACTGAGAAATTATTAAAACGAAGTAACCATAACGTTATGACAGGCACTTTCAAAATGTACTACTATCTCTTGAAATACTACAACACATTCAAAGAATTAGAACATTTTCAAGAAAAGTTCCCGTGGTAAACATTTCCCAGGGCAACAATTTATTTGACACGATACTTTTAAGAGAAGGCACTAGATATAAAAACAAGTGTTTTGAGATTGGAAAATGAACTCGTTATGTATGATTGTATAGATTTGGCAGTAGGTGTCGGCAAAAGAGCTGTTGCAGTATTGCAATTGATATCACAAACAGATAATTGCATGCACACATTCATACATCCAGTTAGATTTTCAATGACCTGATTTCCTGGAAATACCTGCTTAAGATAGGGACTTTTGATTTTAACATTTTAATCTACTTAACAGAAAGCAACTGATTAGTAAGCATATAATAAAGACAACAGGTTTCAATATGTTTCCAAATTTTGTTTGATGGCTTTGCATTCTCCTTTGACCCAGCTGATCAGGCATCCGATTATCTAATGCAGGGGTCTCTTTTCCTAGCGATCTTGTTGACGAAAGATAACTCACTACGAAGTCTTTCGTAATTATTCCTTCTAAAATTTCCAATACTAAAACAGTTAGACTGTCCTAATAATCAAAAGTTGTGTCAAAAACATTATTGTCATTCTGCATTAAACATTTGTATTGTATTTATGGTTAAAACCTGACGAAAAATATCTATTTTAACCTTTAATATTTTCATAATAAGTGGAATGAATGTTGTAGTTGTACATTCAAGTGTCGAAATTGCCCTCAATTACCTAAAAGAGACATACTCTAAACCTGGGAGCAATTAAAAAAGCTTAAAACATTATTTATTCAAATACTTGAAATGATCATACGTGCTGTAGTTCCATAAAACATTTATAGACACTTGTCTCATAAATTTTGGGTTGATAACGATTAATATATTGGCACCTCGTGCAGCAACGAGACATTTCTAGATATATGTTCTTCTTGAACCATGCCTTTATTTATTTTAAGAGCACCTAGCCTTTATTCAGCATTTTTAGAAAATAATCTGCTAGTTGTAGGATATGGCCCTTAAATGCTTATTACTGCAGTGTTCTAAAACATGTTATATATATAAGCTTATTAAACAGCATTGCTTAACATTTTGACACATGATTTTTCAATACAACGTTTACTTTAACATAACATAGATAATTTAAGGGGCATATAAAACACCAGTCAACCAAATAAAAAACAACATCTTTTTCCACTACATCTAGAATCTATTTTTATGTTGATTTTAATCAAACTTACGTAACAACTCAAATCAACGATAAAAAGATTATCATCGCAATACAAATATTGAACTCTAGACGGGTAATCTCAAGGACGTAGTCACATGTATAGTTCCTTTAGACTATTTCTTACTAAAGTGTATATAGTATATTTGTTAAACAGACTGAACGTTCATGATATTTATTATCATTTGTAGTATGAAAAAGGCAAATTGTAGTTTTCTAAATACTTATGAAAACGATTAAATATAGAGTGTTAATGATTATGATATGTGTTGATGTCATAAGTGTTTAATTATTGATTCAAACAAAGTAATTACGACATTTGTGATAAATCTTTTCTAATTTCATCTATGGATGGCTATTTGCTTACATCTTATTTTATTTGTTCATTTATTGTGTTTAAGGTATGCAAATGGAAGAGACATATTTAATATGCAAATTTAACCATTTTCTTTGTTTCTTTGGTTTTTGGTGTGTCTGTTTGCTAGTACGTATTAAATACCATATTCATACGTTGAACACAAATCAGCGACCGAATGCAGTCTCTACATGCTTCACTTCAGAATGTTTATAAATTCCTCAAGGCTTTTAGGGTCCATTGACTATTCAATTTAAACGACATATCTACGATAAAATCAGTAAAACTTGAGATAAGAAAGACATCGCACACATTCCAACATGCAATTTCTAGCTGTTTGTGTTATTTCTAAAATTATGTAATGATAAAATTTTGATATTATATGACCTAATTGTTTTGAACGTTTGCTATTATAGTAGAACATTCGACTTATCCGTATTAGAATTGTTTGTCAAACGTTACGTAGACCTTTCCATGCTCTTTCATAATTTATCACAGAGCCTGTTTGCGTACACATGTTTACCTTGCTATCTGATCATGATTCACACTTTGGTACATGTGACTATCCAAATTCAAAGATTGATCTGTCCACCGTATGCGATCTTGATTCTTTTCGTGCTTGGCATTTGGTTTGATTTTCAATAGTGTTTACTACTTAAACACTAGCCAAGAAGATTAGATTGTTATTTACAGCGCTGTTTGTACATAGTACATCATCATATACAATACATATTGTTAAACAAGTTACATAAAGAAATATCTCACTGCACAGATTGTTCGGATTGTGAGATAGTACTAAAACATGATAAGGTACAACTGAAGTAACTGTATTGGAGAATAGGTAGAACTTACCTTTTGGTCCTTTTGGTATGATACCTGATGCAGGAATGCTGAGAAGTGGGTTGTAGAGTATCGTCTTATTTTTGGACTTGAGGTTATCAAACCAATAGGTATACTGAAAATGGAACAAATCCTGTCTGTTATGAAACGGTAAAAACTGATGAGAAAATGTTCAGTATATGTTCATAACTTACTGTCTTTCATCCTTCGCTAAACGTCGTTTGAAGAGCAACTGATTTGTGCAAACTTCGTTAATTCCAACAGCTTTCTGTACTTCAGTAAAATTCCGAATGAAAGCTCGAACTATAATATAAGTTTCCAGGCGGCGATACTTTAGTTTAAGTATTGTTTTTTTTACTGTGTTGTATGGTTAATTAAATTTACGCGTTTTGCGTTATCGTGTTGGGTCGACCATAGACGCCCCTTCAGAGCTAAAGACTACACATAATAAACCAAGTTCAGTTCAGTTCCCTTATTGTGTTTGTCAGATTGCCTTGCCTTCTTGTGATTTGTGGGTGGCCATTGTCCCTTCTTTTACGTAATTTGTACAATTTAAGCCATTTTAAAACTTAGTTTTATAACCGTTTGAACCGTTTTGATGGTGAATGAGGAAAGTATTTTAAGATTAAACTGACTTGAATTTCTACCTGACTTAACTAGTACATATACACAATTTATTTTACTAACATTTTACCTTCATATAACTGTAAAAGTATGTATACAACCTCTTTGAAGAATTTTCAATTTAAGTTTATCTAACACAGGTATAATCATACGTATATATGTTAAACAGAAAAAAATCACGCCTTAGTATTATAGTTCAATGCAAATGATTTTGTATCAGTAACGAAATGATATGAAATGTTTTGAAATGGAAATTAAACGTTTTCTTGTGGGAAAATGTTAGAAATATGTAAAACGAAGCCACCAACATAGAAATCATTTGTAATGAACCGTGTGCACAATAAAAATAGCGTTTTTTAGCCCACCATCATGAATGAATGCTTTTCAAAAAGCTTTTAGTCTATGGCTCAATTATCCTTTCATGGTAGCTGTTGTCAAAAAGTAGTTGTAGGTATTCCCCAAACCTTGATCAGAATGACCACTTGGGCCAAACTAGTGTCGTGTGGCAGAAAGAGATTTTGCACGACAAAATATTGTTATAACTTCAAACTTAGAAAGTGAGAAAGTGGGGATTTCATAGGATGTTTTAGTCTGAATTCTACCTATGTACACTACTGGCACATAGAGAAAGGGAGTTAAATATGATTGCGGGGCAAGACAGGGACTTTAAAGATATCTTATCACTACATATCAGAAATAGTGAACGCATTAAAAAAGAAATTTCAATGTATCATAATTGTACTGTCACAGGTTTTAAACACTAGACCATTGTGTTGTCGCCCAATAATTTCAATGATTTTCGGCCTGCTACAATTTTTGTTTTAAGATACACAATATTTGTTAGGTTGTGATATCTTAGAGAAGAGAATAACATTAATTTTGTAACTGTTAAGTATAAGGAAGATAAGATTGAAGAAAACGATGTAAAATCACAAGAAATTTTTTAAACAGGAACTGAGGCAGAGAAATAGGACAACAGGAGGGGTAATATTTAATCTCTTTTAATATAACATTGACCATGGTTCTCTGTAGTGAAAGATAGTGTCTGAGTATCATTTTATACAAAATTCGTCAACGTTTTGAGGGTTACTGACAGTCCTGATCTATAGTTATTGTTGTTTTTTTCGTGTCGAAAGACATCAGTTCATGCGTTGAAATAATTATTGACGTATGACTATGACGAAAACCAAACTTAACTATTTTGTATGTAAACTGGGGACTTAAGTTCTTGAAACTTACAGTTACTTCTCGCCTTTCTAAAACAAGCTACAGTAATCTCCTTATATAACGACTCCGGATATAGCGAAATTCCGGATATAAGGAACAAATTTTCTCTGCCCGAGTTTTTTTCTTTCTTTATTTTACATGGAAATGGTATATGGATATAACAAACTCCGGATATAAGGAACAAATTTAAATGGCCTCAAGGAGTTCGTTATAAACGGAGTTTACTGTATCGTAGTGATCGCAGTCAAATTATGGCTTCACTCCTCCTAGAACACGGTGGCCAATCAAGTGAGAAGCAACAATCCGTGTCGCTCTTCAAGAATTTAATTTCAGAATCAAGTTCCTTAAAGGCATTTTGTTGGATAAATCAATTTGAAATAGTTTTACGAATTATCATAACATTTAATCTTGTATATCAGATTTGATCCTTTCTGGAAACAAGTTGATATAAATGAAAGACTGATTAATTTCTCAACCTATATGTTATTTAGACAATAAAATGAAATTGATTGCACCAGTTACTTACAGTTAACAGCTGTTTCATTACAACAGTAAATCATTGTTCATGAATTAAATGTAGTATTCTCTGGGTGATGGATTAGTCCGACTTCCTTATCATTATACAAGGAGCTCCATTAATTATTACAATCATATATAAATCAATAAAACAAGAAATAACAGTTTACATGCTATTTGTTGTCAACAAGTGATGATGCAATTACTGGCAGTTTAGTTTATACTAATTTATTTTAACTCGATTGTGTAGAAATCAAATCACTCTCGAGTCTGCTTCCTGGGAAAAAAACCAGTACTGTTGTCATATGAGGAGGAACACTTGTGACCCCAGCGGGGCTCGAACCCGCAACCTCCAGGATGAGCGACAGACACCTTAACCTCAACACCATCGCTCCTCTTAAAAATTACTTTTAAGAGTTACTGGTAGTATGTGAATATCTCTTGCCTTGAGATATAAGGCAGTGATTAAAAGTCTATGTCTTGTATGGATGATTACTCTTCATCTACAGTTGAACCACAGTTAATGAGGCATGTCCTGCACGTTCTCCCCGGAGTTCCCGGAGTTTTCCCTTGTATTACAATAAGCTAAAAGTATAGACACGACTCAGTGAACATTCTTGTTCAAATTTACATTAATAAATATTTTCCAGAATATTTTTGCTTGATTATAGAGATTTCAAGACACATATTTCTTTATGATACAGTACAGGTAGATATGTTGTCTCTTTTTAAAACTAGATGGGTGTTCAGTAGAACACTTGTGTCGCCCTCTTACGCTTTGTCAGAATAACCAATAATTTTGTGACAAAATTTAAGTACAAAAACGGGGCATAACTCTGTCAAATATGATATTGACCTACAAAATTTGGCGGCATCATGACGTTTATGTCATAAGCAATACAATTTGAAAGTTTGGTGAAGAAATCTTAAGAAATGGCCAAGTTATAGCCATCATTAAGTTTTCGTGACAAAATCTAAGTACAAATAGGGGCGTAACTCTGTCAAATATGACATTGACCTACAAAATTTGGCGGCATCACAACCCTTTTGACATAAGCAATACAATTTTAAAGTTTGATAAAGAAATCTTAAGAAATGGCAAATTTATAGCAAAAATCTAAGTATAAAAGGGGCATAACTCTGTCAACTATGGCCTTGACCTACAAAATTTGGCGGCATCACAACCCTAATGTCATAAGCAATGCAATTTGAATGTTAGATGAAGAAATCTTAAGAAATGGCAAAGTTATAGCCAACGTTAAGTTTTCGTTAATAAGACAAAAAGGGGCATAACTCGTCAAATGACCGACCTACATTGGCGGACCATGACCCTTTTGACGGCAAACAAGTAAAGTGATAAGAAATCCTAAGTGCAAAGTTATCGCCAACGTTAAGTTTGTGCGAGACGGACCGACGGACGGACAAAGCGATCCCTATGTATCGCCTTTTCTCCGAATGTAAGTTAAAAAATAACTAACTTAAAGATGAAACGAAACATTTATTTGTACATTTTGAATACTGTTTTCACAATCATACTAAATGTACATATTTATGTTTGCAATTTACTACCAACGCATCCTTTACACCAGGACTGTGCTTAAATAGTAGTTTAATAATACGTTATATTTTCAGCACACATGATATTTACTTTTTTAATATTGTTCTGCTACAATCTGTAATCTTAACCTTCTATGAAACAGAAATCTTTAAACATAAAGTCTGATTTCAATGTCATTTACATGCGACCTAGCCTGGCATCAGTCGTTAGAATACTTTCAAACAATCTACTTAACGTTTTCTCTACTAAACATTTTACAGTACAGCATCTCCTTCTTGGGATGATCAACAAAATTTCTTGAATACCGAAATTTGTCAATTTCAACAGACGTTTATAGTTTACTTGTGACGGAGTTTCATTAACTGTTTGGCCTTAATGTTGTGCAATTTTTGTACATATGTTTGTTGGCTTTTATTTAGTCGTATCCAGACGTTGTTGCTCTCGGTGTTCTGTGTTACGCTTTTAGACAGCTTAATAAGCTTCATCTTAATGTGTGCAGCACTAACTTGTTTGTTTCAAACCGATTCCTTAGAGTTTATGGTAGAGCTCGTGGATAGGCGGTGTGATTGTCTTCACTAATTGTCTTTTTTTTTACTTCGGTTGCATTCAAAGTACTTCTTAGTGTGGTTATAGAATGTCAGTTGCTATCATTCCGAGACGCTGACCAGGTCAAGTTTTAACCCTGTCTTCCTCTGGTAAATGCCTATCTCTAATGTCTTCCTTTACGTGTCCTGGCATTGGAGGTCATCAAGAACGGCTTTTGATGCTTTCAACAGTAACTTGATCGAGGTTTAACTATTTTATAATAGCAAGTACATTACAGAATGAGTAACATGGATTCGTTCGAATAGTTTTGCAACAGATTTCTACAGGCGCCATGGCTTTAACTGCATCTTGTATTGTACTATCTAATTGTTAATAAAGTGTGGAATCTAAATTAATTCACCGATAACTTTCATTTGACCCTTCAGTATTATTGTCTCTTAGTACCCAAATAAACTCTTTTCAACTTTTCTGTTGCATTCGCTGAACCGGTTGAAGCTGAAATAAGAGTTAACATAACATTCGGGTGAAAGTACAGGAGTCTGGTTGTTGCTCAATACTTAATTCATATCAGCAGCGGTAATTTTGTGGTTAGGTTAATTACTAAGACAAAGGGTTAAAAAGAGCACAGTGATAATGTAGAGTGATTCATCTGCCAGATTGTTTTGTTTTTATTGCTCATTTTATTGCCAATCCGGTTATTGAAGCAAATTATTGTAGGGTTATTATGTTTTCTCTGGCATTTCATAGAAGAGCCTGTCCATTCGTATATAGTTTTTAATATAGATATTCCAGAAAATTCTCTTGTGCATATGCGCATGATTCGAATTTCGGTCATTCCATGAAACGCGTAGGAGTGAGTAAGGAAGTGGGTATTTACGTCATAGGGTGTATGGCGCCAATCACATACATTCTTATTAAATATTTCGATGTTTATATTGTGGAATTAAATTTCAAATTATTTAGATGTCAGATTAACTTGGTTCTAAATAAGAAATTATAAGCATTAATTAGGAGATAGAAACTGAGAGTTGTTGTTAAGATAAGAAAAGAAAACGTGGTTTCGCTCCGTTTTTATATAACTACAAGAAATTACAATCCTATATGAATAATTTAAAAGGATTATGACAAAGAAAAGAAAAAGAAGTACTCACACAAGAATCTTCAACTGATTAAACTTCGATTGCGTTCGCTCTATAATCTCATTCATACTCTCCGAGAAACAACATGGTTGTTAAGCTTGTCCTGTTGTTATTATACTTTGTCCTGCTATCACTAATAATCATGACTCAACTCCTAATAAGTCTTGCCATTTATTTCAGATATAGACAATTATCGTTATAACGTCGTTTTTTATTGGTTAGATCATTTAATTTTGCGACCGTAGAATAACGTATATACGGTTCTTGAAGAGAACGATTTTAATTATCGCACTATGGCATGTTGTAACTTAAAATAGTATTTTTGACATTTGCGACAGTATATAAGGTTTAAACGCCATGGTCGTAAAACCATTTGCGACCACTGAAACCCGTATAATTATACAGTTCCAAGTAGATCTATCAAAATTACAAAACACTAAAATGTTTCGATATGTGAGAAATAGATATTTGTTTTAAAATAAATATGAAAGTAGGTACAGATCATTAGTATAACAGGTAATAAAAGAAAACATGCATAACTAATGTCTGAAAAGGATATTCATTTCTCATTATTCTTTTTATAACACGTAAACCAAAGCGTGCTGATTGGAACTGGCTTATTTCAGGGGAATGGGGGAATGGAAAACAATGTTATTTGAGAAATTTTGGCAAACGTGTTTACGGCTTGGTCAGTGAGTCAGATAGTGCTCCAGACTGCGTTAATATAAATAACATCTGACATGACATATCATTTCCGCAGAGGAAACAAGTAATAAGAACAGATATAGGTCTAGGACAGATATAGCTATAGAAAGTAATAAAGAGAAAAACTAAGGCCAGTTAATCCTTATTGTTTGACTTTCTATGATATTAGACTTATGTAAACAAGTCTTTCATCGCCGATGTTTGGGCTTAGTTCTGTTGTAGATTTAGAAACGCAAAGATTTCCCCTGTTGAACATTTTTATTTGAATGACGCTTTTGTTTATATATTATTGAAGTCATTTTTGCGATGAATTATTGAAACTTTTACAAGAATTCAATTTTATATTGCTTTTGTTGTGTATGAAAATTGCATAAATTTGAAACACGATAACACTGTTAAAATAAATAGTCTGCCACTTTTGCGTTTTTAAACCGGTTGAGTGTATTTTATTTACAAAGTTGATGTCTCAAATTGAGTGGGAGTTTGAGCTGCAAACCTGTTTTAAGTATATTGCAGCTGTTGCAAAACCGCTGATACTGTGCCTATTACTATAAGTATGTTTCGTGTTTTAAGGCAGATTCCTTGTTATGTCTATACAATGTGTGCGTAACTTTCAAAATTGGAGGTATATCGTTTACTTTGCTGCCTGTATGTGTCACAGTCAGCTTTGTTTGGCTTTGTCTGTAAAGGTCCGCCTCGGGGTGGTTTCTGGAAGATTTACAGAAAACAGTTTTCAAACCCCCTTTACGAAGATAGTAGTTTGTCTTAAGAATTTTGTTTTAAAGGGAATAACAGTTTTGAATGTTTAAGCTGAGTCCTTTTTTGTACATGTTTGTATAATTTATTTATCATTTGTTTACTCCTTTTCAATTTCATATTTTTTTATGGAAACAATTGTCAAGATTTTATTAACTATCTTTTTCTTGAATTCATACTCTCTTATTTTGCTTGCATTGAGGACATAAAAATAAATGTACATGTATAAATATACCCCAAAATAATTTATTTTAGATACATGTTCTTACTTGCTTTGAAAACAATTGATTAATTAAGGGGGCACAATTGGTATGAACTCGACCTATCTTTTTGGGATCATTGAAATTCACATATACAATAACAACTTAACATTATTTGTTAAAGTAAATACAACTTACAACATTACTAAATAGTAAATGATAGTAAAACTCTCTTGGTCCAGGGACTTGAAACTTCGCATGAATCATACTTCTGTTGAAGTAAAAATTGACATTAGTAATTCTACAAAAGATGGGCAATAGTTGACCATTCAGTAATAAAATAAACAAATAAAAGTAAAGGGGTGAAAAAAGGAGAAAAAGATTAAAATCAAGTAATTTGAACGTAGATTGGAAGTCATACATTTTATTAAATATTTTAATATATGGAACAGTATTATCATTACTGGTGTAGACTAGATATACTTGCTTTTCTGGTTTGTTTCAGAATAGTCTTAAGGAAGTATGCAATTAATCCTTTATGGTGGTGCAAGGGCATTCAAAACACTTACGTTAGAACTTCTTTAATTAACGGCGAATACAGTTCAATATGATTGTATTTCAGTTTGAGTAAGTATCATTTACATTTTAGAGATGGCTATTTTATGCTGTACTTCACTACCCTCAAAATATAAGAGTGTACTACTTCGGAAAATTAATGCATCTGTTTTATGAATAAAGTTCGAAGAGCACTTATGGTTTATGAGTCATCCACATAAAATCAAAGGCAATATCGAGTTCGGCTCCAGCATGTCCCCTTGCCTCATCCCTTCATTACGAGTCGAATGACATTTCTACTGTCCGCCAATTTCCAAAAAACAACCTTTGTTGAACAGACAAATTTAAACCCTGGCAAAAGTCAGGAAGATATTTATCTTTTACACATGAGCTTGTTAGCTTTGTTATGGTAAATGGAGACACAAGATGTGAATAAACGATCCAATTTCAGTACGGACAGATATCTGAGTACAACCACCGATATTCCACAAGCTGGCAGAGCACCTTCCTCAAATGAAATAATTAAATCAATAAAATTATTCTAAACCTGATCAAACACAGAACTAACCTACAGTCAGATTCACATACAAAAGAATAAATTCTCCAACTATGAGTAAGGGCGTCAGACAAGGCACTGTAGCTTTAATATTATCTATACGAAGGCAATGCTTTTTTCAGAATACAAAAGTAAAGGACAACAAATACTGTTGACACATAAAAGCACATAACATACACATAATTAGTAATACGCTGAACTCGAGGTTACGGACATTACAAAAATGTACCCGGAATATTTGACAACTAGAAGATTAAACCTGCTTGTAGCATGCACATGTTACTCTTCCCGGACTCAGCCCATAAAAAAAACTTGTGTAAATAAAATACATCTGCGCTAAGTTTAGTTCTGGAAAGAAAGATTTCCATGAACCTATCAATTAAGAGCATTGGTTACTCTGTGATTGTAAGTCAATCGTAACCACTTGGCCTGTATCCCCATTGATACGTGACGCCGTAAACATTGTAGTTAATGAACACATATAGAGCAAACGGACATGCTAGGAACTTACGATTATAAAAGGTAAATTAACATTTATGTGCGACTTGGAACGAAATATCTTCAATGTTTTAAACATTTTGAGCATACGTGCATTTCCTTACCTGGCCTTGGATTTCTACCAGAAATGTTCATAATAATTGGAAGTAACTTTTACAATAACTGCATGATACTTGAACAACACCTGGTTTTCTTCGAACAGATGAAAATTCGCTATCTAAGAGAGATGCTGTTCGAGAGGGCAGCACATTTGTTAATAAAATGTATGTACCTTTTATAGCAATAAGACTATTTATCATTAAAATTGGAAACTAAAACACTACGGAACGACCGACTTGTTCAACTAGTATGTATATGGAAGGATAAAGCAAAAACTTTAAACATTTTATGTTACAACCCGAAAACATGAAATAAGTAACAGTAAGCTTTTCAACTCTCTTTCATTTCCAGCAGCTTTATTCACTAATTAAAAAGAGATTCATTGCTCATGAGCACAACATGCACAAAAAGTTATGCTTGCAATAAAAAAGGCAACCAATTTTCTAAAAGTAACCACAAAATTACGCGGACGCATGTTATATGCCACAGGAAAATCAACAGCATTTCTTGTGGTATGTAAAATATGATATATTTGTCAAGTGTTTCTGCGGAAGTCATCAGGTTGAGATACAATCAGAAAGCAAGCTGCATTAGAAACAGTAATTAAGCTCACATGTCTCAATAAATGCCACAATTTATCATCCACAACAACCAGAAATCAAAAGAAATCACCTAATACCTTCCTCTCGTGAAAATAATCAAGCGTGACGAAAAACGAAAATTTGCTACGCGTCGACGCCAAAGACAACAAATAAATAAAACCCTATGAGAGTTTCGACGTAAGGAATAATTACAGACGTCAATCAAACAGGGAAGCTTCAATCTTCCTGTGAAATCCAATTTCTGTAACTGCTGTTTTTAACGTGTAAAATGTGCACAATAATTCCAAAATGAATTAATTCTCTTCTGTTCAGACGAATAACAGAAAGAAAACTGCATGTTTTCTACGTCCGATTACTTTATTTGTAACATGGACGTGCCCATTTTCAGTTAGGAACTGTCAAGTTCAGGGTTGTTTATTGAAAAATATAGAACTATAGCGAATGTTACACGGATCATGATTTGTTCTTGTTGCAAAGACGCTAACAGAGTATGTGCTTAAACCAAAAATCAGGACAGGAAAGGTAAAAATTGCGACAAAATTAATTTCATTCAAATAGTATTTGAAGTAGTTTACACTGCACAACATGTTATTTCAAAAATTCAAATATACAATATGCTCTATTTTCAGGGACAATAGGACGTCTCTGTTGAACAGATATGATTGGAAAGTAACTGGAGCCTCCACTTCATTCTTACACCGGAAGGTGACAAAAACAAGGATAATCATAACAACCAAAACAACAAAAAATAAAATTCTTTTAATGATTACTATAGAGCACAAATCTTTTTCGCTTTAATAATGGAAAAAAAACCTTCCAGCAAGGATGCTTGCTTCAGTTAATGTAAAGCATTTTAAATTACTAAAATTAATCAGCTTTAAAGAAATAAAACCTGGAGGAAGAACATTAGAATGTGTTATTGGAAGATATGTCAGCATTTTCCCGGTGTAATTTGTTGCAACGATCGCCTTGTTTTGAAAATTAACGCCCACGCATACCGTAACTAAACAATAATAAAATGATGGTGTTAATTACTGTACCGAAACAAGCCATTTTACTGCATCATTACATGTAAATCAATGACATAAAATATCTAATATTCTTAATTAATCGAGTGGACAAAAAACGTACACTTTCCTTCTCTAGTGTGTTCTTCGTATTCTGAGGGTGCAAATAATAGAGGATAGTTGTTGGTTTCGGTGTAATATCCCGTCACAATTTCGGCACAAAAAGTGGTATTTTCACGAGTGGCGCAGTCGTGAGTGAAAATAACTACTTTTGGTGTTCACGAGTGAAACTATCGTGATATTAGATCGATACCAACAATTTTTCTGTTTATTCGATGTACCACGCTCTACTATTGTTGAGTTTACTAGAATAAAATGTCGAAAATCTCTAGAAACGTCATCAGAAAGCATAGCAAACATGACGTCATTTTATAAACGAAATAAGTTTTAAGAAGAAAAGGTCGATAACTCCAATTCTCAACAGTTTGAATGTTGTAATGCAACATAACGGAAAACGAGGCTTAACGTCTAAAACTGAACGCCCTGAACCCGCCGCTTTTCAAATCCTGGCATCGACAAATCAAAATTGTTTTGTGTGTCTGGTGTATGCAGTTGGCAGTTAAAGGAATTCCATTGATGTAATACTAGCGTGGTATCAGAAACAATTATCTATACCTACAATTGAAAATGATATTGTCTGTAACAAATGTTTTCTGCAGACTAAGTTTGTAGCTTCCTCAAGTAGTTTATGTTAACGTTATCGATAACACAGACAATCAAGTGGTTGATTATTAGTAGGGATATACTCCTCTTTAAAAGTGTAATGTACGTGGGGAATAGAAACGAAGTTACGATATTTCGTACAATATATAATTAAAGATTTTTTAAGGCGGGCCAAAAAATTACTTTATTTACTTATTTTGAGACGTCAAATTTCTGAGAAATATATTTACGCAACGTAACTTAAATATTCTTATGTTTTCTTTTTTGTTTTCCTTTTTTTGCTACATGTGAATTGGTACAGAGTATGGTTTAGACTTCTGGCTTACAGATTTTTTTTGTGTGTTCTTTTTTGTTCTCCATAAAATACCTATATGTTAACCTCTTGGTTCAGGTGCACTTAAATATAATTGTTTTTAACGATTAAACGATAGTTTCTGTTAATGATTACTGCTTTTTTGTTATTCTGATGAATGTCTCCTTTTTTCTATGTAACGCTTACCATGCGGAAACTGACAAAGTATTAAAATATGTTTGTTATGTATCCATCATTATTTCTCTCGCACCTCCTATATGTTTATTTAACGATTTTGGCTCAGCATGTCTAATAATTAATTTCAAATGGTAGTTTCAGAAGAAAAACATATACTTTGAGAATCAGCCTAAAGTCGCAGGCAAACAAAGTAACCCTGTAATTAAAACGCTACTTCGGTTGCCCATCTGTTATTTAACAGGTGTCTCGAATGTTTGATCGTATGTAGTAGTACTTGTTTCCAGATTGTTTGTGTTCATATCTGTTCCTAAACATCAAATATAATAATCTACTATAATAAATATCTTAATCATTCTCTCTCTATATGTATTCGTGTCGTCATCGTCTCTAGTGACATTAAGCATCTTTAGACATTAGAATTATTTTAGGATCTTACTTTCAAAAATAGCAGCAACTGATTTCATGTCTCAGGTCATTCCTTGTTCAATTTTAGACTAAGAATGCGTTTAATTATTTACAGATACAGATAAGATATTAACTGGTTTCAAGAGATGCACTAATCTCTTAATATAAAATATGATACGTGCTTTTTGTTATATGTCATTTGCTATATATAAACGTAATGGAAACTCTGGTTCAATTATTATAAAGTTATTTATTTTATGCTTTTTAGTGAAATACTGAAATATATCACCGAAATAAAATTGATATTTCACTGCAAATATCAAAATCAAAAAGTATACCGAGCGTAACGAATGCTGGAAACCAAAGTTAACGATGATGACGTCGTTAGTTAATACTAATTTATTTGGGTGGTGTTGAAGCATCCCGGGGTGTGTGGTGGCGGAATAATTCACGAGGGCGAAGCCCGAGTGAATTTTACGCAGGCACTTACCGACGGAAAGCTTCAATTTCGAAAAGCACTCCAAACATAGATATTTCGATTCTTAAACCGATTTTTTGAAAACTTATCGTAACTTCTACGGACCTTTTTCCAGTTCGGTGGTAATGTGTAAAACAGCATAAATGTAGCGTGGATTACTCCCTATTCGGGCAACCATTCAATATATCAAACATAACTATATTATACAAACTTATTTTAGTTTAATCATCTTATACATAAAATATAAAAAGAAATACCTGACGACATTATGCAGAAGACGTCGATTCAGAACCTAACAAAGCAGCCAGTCGATTTAAAGCGTACCGTTAATTTGAACTGTACAACGTTTTAACGTGGAGAATGACGTCAGGTGTGACGTAAACGTTTTCATTCATTGTTTTGTCTCCCGGAATCAAAACATTGTATGACTGTTAATCCTGAATGTCTTGGCCTTTTTTAAGGAAAACAAGGTGAGGGTATTCTAAGGCTTACTTGACGCAATCAAAAATAATATTTAGGTTCTTAAACAAATCTTTTTCATGCGACTGATGTATTTATACTGATATTATTTCCATTTCTATATTTTATTTTTGCGCGGGAGTAAATTAGAAAAGTCGGAAGGAGCTACTTCCATGTCCGAAACTCCGCCTACTTTTCCGAGTGCTTTAATCATATTAATGCACTCGAATTGACCATAGAAATATACCGTAGGCATATTAGAATTTGGCTTGATTGTGAAGAAAGCTTTACGCTTATCGAGTCTCTCGATTCCGCTTCTTGGAAACACCAGTGCTGGTGTCATATGACGAGGTACCGTCGTGACCCCAGTGGGGCTCGAACCCGCAACCTCCGGGGTCAGCGACAGACACATTAACCTCTACACCACCATTCCCCTGATATCGTCGTTAAGGTGGTATGCGCCTAAAATATTTTGTTCGAATTTTCGCATGAAATTTACACTGTGCATAATTGAAGATATTTCTGATGGAAATCCGATTTCAATGTTTTGATATCTCTTTCAGTTTCTATGCTGTTGTGCTTCAAACACTGCCAATGACGTCACTTTTTGCACAGCACGCTATTTCATAATTATTATTCCCCGAGTTTTCATTCACCGCGCTTTTAATTTTAAATTTATAGACAATATAAAACAAGAGCCATGTTACACATGGTTAATCCCCCCGCCCGGGAAGAAGTTACCTGAAGGTTGTACTTTCGTACATTTTACTTGGTGAGAGGAAATCCTTAAAAAGCCGTATGGTCATGGTCATGCTGAGTACAGTTTTCAAGTAAGAGGAAAAAGAATAAGGCAATGAAGAGAAGGTTTGCAAAATTATATTAATGTTCATTATCAGTATAGGTATGATCTTTTTCTATTTGACCAAAAGCAGGCAAGGTAGAGTTATTGTTCTTGCACACTGCACTTCCTACCAATGTGCTATGTCAGTGAATTAAGTTTGAAGAAAATACCTCAAGTACTTTTGGAGTTATGCTCCAGAATTTTTTTTTCAAGTAAATCTGATAAAGGGGAATAACTCTAAAAGTAGGCAAGGTAGAGTTATTGTTCTTACACACTGCACTTCCTACCAATGTGCTATGTCAGTGTATTAAGTTTGAAGAAAATCCCTCAAGTACTTTTGGAGTTATGCTCTGGCAATTTTTTTTTCAAGTAAATCTGATAAAGGGGAATCACTCTAAAAGTAGGCAAGGTAGAGTTATTGTTCTTGCACACTGCACTTCCTACCAATGTGCTATGTCAGTGTATTAAGTTTGAAGTAAATCCCTCAAGTACTTTTGGAGTTATGCTCTGGACAAAACTTTTAAAGTAAATCTGATAAAGGGGAATCACTCTAAAAGTAGGCAAGGTAGAGTTATTATTCTTACACACTGCACTTTCTACCAATGTGCTCTGTCAGTGTATTAAGTTTGAAGAAAATCCCTCAAGTACTTTTGGAGTTATGCTCTGGACAAGTAAATCTGATAAAGGGGAATAACCCTAAAAGTAGGCAAGGTAGAGTTATTGTTCTTGCACACTGCACTTTCTACCAATGTGCTATGTCAGTGTATTAAGTTTGAAGTAAATCCCTCAAGTA
This sequence comes from Saxidomus purpurata, assembly GCA_022818135.1. NCBI lineage: Eukaryota > Metazoa > Mollusca > Bivalvia > Venerida > Veneridae > Saxidomus > Saxidomus purpurata. The sequence continues at coordinate 42,943,436 of JAFMSR010000011.1, forward strand.
CTTTTGGAGTTATGCTCTGGACAAAACTTTTAAAGTAAATCTGATAAAGGGGAATAACTCTAAAAGTAGGCAAGGTAGAGTTATAGTTCTTGCACACTGCACTTTCTACCAATGTGCTCTGTCAGTGTATTAAGTTTGAAGAAAATCGCTCAAGTACTTTTGGAGTTATGCTTCGGACAAGTAAATCTGATAAAGGGGAATAACTCTAAAATTAGGCAAGGTAGAGTTATTGTTCTTGCACACTGCACTCCCTACCAACGTCCTTTGTCAGTGTATTAAGTTTGAAGAAAATCCCTCAAGTACTTTTGGAGTTATGCTCCGGACAAAGTTTTTCAAGTAAATCTGATAAAGGGGAATAACTCTAAAAGTAGGCAAGGTAGAGTTATTGTTCTTACACACTGCACTTCCTCCCAATGTGCTCTGTCAGTGTATGAAGTTTGAAGAAAATCGCTCAAGTACTTTTGGAGTTATGCTCCGGACAAAATTGGGACGGACGCACGGACGGACGGACGGACGGACGGACGAATACCATTTCTAATATCCCCTTCGCCTTCGGCGGGGGGATAAACAACATGCGCCTTGCATTTAAGACGCTCTTTAAAATGGTATAAAATTTGATGAACAAATTTCGACGCTTGAGACGCTAGTCGCGATTATGTGACGTCAAAACGGTAAATTTGCTTAAAATTTTTCCTTACAATTGGAGTTATTAAAAATCGAGAATTTAACTTGAGGCGCATTTCACCTTAAAAGGACGTCATGTGTGTCATACTTTCTGGGGTCATGACGTTTCCCGCAGTTTTCGACATTTCATTGAAAAAAAAACCTCAACAAAAGTAGAGTTTTAAACATAAAAGGAAACTTGTTTGTGTCGATGTAATATCACGTTCATTTCTTTCGTGAACACCAAAAGTAGTTATTTTCTTCGTGAAAATGTCACCTTTCGTGCAAACTCGGTGAAATTATAACGTGATATTACACCGGAACCAATAATTATCCTCCATTTATGTGCTTCAAAATATTACTACATGTACAATGCCTGTGACAATATTTCTTAAAATTTGAATAATAAAGTTGACAAATGAAAACAAATACTATTCAAGAATATCAAGAAAATGGTCTAAAAAAGGCAATGTAACTGTAGAACTCGGGCCAGTCAGGACGTGACGAAAATAATGTTCACCTGTTTGGTCATCATCACTTCTTCTGTTGACTTGTTTTGCATTCATCTCAAACGTGTATAAGATATTTTAAACTTAAAGAGGGGTGAATAAAAGTGACGGGTCTATATTTAGCTGTCTCATGAAATTTTAATAAGTGAAGCTATTCCTGATGCATTTCAATCAAGTATAATAGGAGCTAATGGATAATATGAAGGTTCCACAGCAGTTATTTTTCTCTTCACTCCATTACAGTAATATAACAAACATAAAACCACGGTTGCAATGTTTAAACTATATCCGCCCCAAAGAGTGCAGCCAGACACGAGGTTTTAATGCTAATTACAGATAAAATGTTGTTCACTGCATGCATATTGGCATTTGGAAGATAAATAGCTTACTTGAGTAGCACTTAAACACTCCATTCATTTTTAAATTTTAAGCAACCTTTTAATTGCTAGTTATTCTCAACGGTATTTTGTATCGAAAGGAACAGGTATTTTATGTGGTGCATATATATATATATATAATGTCTACATGTTATCTTGAACATCTAAAAAATAATATTTGATGGAAGGTCAAATTATTCTGCAAAATTAACGATATTGCTTAAAGTTAGGAAAACTTGGTATCAAATTTACATCGAATCAATGGGCCCTGATTGCATAGAAGTGTGTTTAATTCATCATAATAATATCCAGAAATTTGAGTACATTAGACTACAAATGTATGTGGTGTGCATCGAGTCCGAATTTCACGTTCTTTGTTCCGAAATACATAAGTAGTCACGAGAAAAAAAAACACAATAAAATTTCACGTGACGTCATAAGAACTTGACGTCATGTATTCATATAAACTGGAAACATTAAAATTTAATTATCATACCCACTTTCATAACAAGAATTTCCTACAAGTTAAAATGATGATTTCAAAGAAAGGTAGATCTCCATATCTTGGTGCAAAGCGTTAATCTAGTTCTACATTTGTTTTCGCAATTTAAAAACAATAGGCACACTTCTATCTCTAGAACATGCCATGAATTCGGATACCCACTATCAATAACAAACGAACAGATATAAATACAAATTTTGCAGCTTTTCCGTCGTAAAGACCACTGTGAAACAAGTGGTTTGTGAATTAAACATAAAGATAGTTTCAGGGCATGTGCCAATATGCAACAGATACGGATGCGCACAACCAAGAACAAACGAATAAATATAATTGCCAATTTACCGCGTTTTAACATAAAAATATCCTGTACCAATGTTCTGAACCCGCTGTGAAGGCAAGGAATGGGAAAATATCAGCGCATGGAAGCTTAGATCCAGAAATAAGATAGACACGTGATGCTGCTGCTGAGTGAATATTAGGAATATAGCACACTGAAACTACAAACGAATACACTGTAATGAACGAGACGATTAAACGTCGGATGAAAGTTACCGAGGTGTCGAAATGGTGTTAGAAATTGTTATAAATTCAATTAGACCACCGTAAATCCTTTGGTTGGGTGCGCAGCATATTAACAAAGAACTTCATAAAATGTTGAATACATAATGAGATTAATGCAGAATGAGACTGGTTTATATCCCCTTGCAAGCAAACTGAAAACGTCTTTGCAGTATGCAGTAAGTTGGCACCAAAGTCATCGTATATCAAAGTGACTGCTACCCATGACATTAAGTAATTCATTGAATCAAAGAGAGTGGCTGACCACAAAGATACAACAGTAACGTAATAAAAAATATCAAATTTCTTCAAAGAATTAATTATTTCTTCAAAGAATTAAGGAACTTAGAAGTCCTTTTGACTGACTATGATGCAGAATCATGTGAAGAAAACGAAACTCCAGTAAAAGGTTACTAAATTCAACAGTTGGTTTTATTTAGAGCAATGATTTCTTGACAAGATTTGGTATCGAACGATAAAAACCAGTCGGTATTAGGGAAATTTAGTTTTAATTTCTGTCAAATATAAATGAATAAAGTTCAGGATTTCTATGTGTAAGGAACTAAAAGAAGTTATAGCATGGAAGTTGTTGGTAAAGATCCTTGTCTATGTTCATTCAAATTTAATCCCAGTAATTACCGCGATACTACATATTTTCAAGAAGTTTCAATATTGTATAACTCTACCTGTACTTAATTACATTAGAAGTTTCATGTCGGAAAATCCAAGCGCGTCTAGACCGTTTGAAATTCACATAAATAAATCAACATCATTAGGTAAGATGCGATGAGTTATGTCTTCAATATAGGACATTTATTGGCTTCTCTTTCAACGCCTTTGCGTCTCCTCCTAGCCGCCAAAATAAACATTGAACTGTAAAAATAAACAACGTAACATCGACGCAAAGATGTATTACAGAAAAACACAACGTTACCAGCTTACTGATGATGTAATTAAAGGGAAAACAAAGACCTAGTTTTTGAAATATCGGTCAGCAAATAGTAGAATGACAATATGAAATTGAAAATAAGAACATTTACTTATTGTAAATTGTCACTTATGTTTTAAAGTAGATATACAGCGTGTGAAAATAGCGGCTTAGAATGTAACAATATAAAGAAACAAGAAAAACTGTGATACTACGTATCACACCGGGCCTAGAAACAAAGCTTTCATGTTGATATTTTGAAATGGGAGATGCAAATGAATTTTATAGACTTTATAACATAGACGGAATAAATTTATATTCTAGGTTCATGTAAAGCAAATACTTATCTATCTAGTTTGTTAAGCTACAATTTAGTAACTGTTACTCATTTTCAGTGTAAAATTTATGTTTCCTTGTTTGACCTATGTTCCATTAAGGTGATTTTCAGAACGTACAATACTATTCCTGCCTCTATCCTCACAAAATCGTTTGCAGTCAAAATGTTTGTAAACAAAACAACGCACATTTTCATAATTACTGAAAAGTCTCGTTAATTCAAAGTGCATACAAACCAATTAATTAACTTTGGCTACCTGTCAATTAATTGCTGTAGACCAGTCTGATAATTCGAAAAGTAAACTAGTCTGATAAAAATAGAAAGTGCATCTTTGGCTACCTGTCATTTTATTGCTCTGACATGCCATTTTTGATTAAAATAGACTGTCAGTGATTGTATATTGATACTCTCATTCAAAAACAAACTGAAGTGTGAATGTAAATTTTAAATCATAAAAATCGAGTCATAGTAATGTAATGGACCCACTTTACCCAATACCGAAAAATACCGGCATGTTTGACCGATATCGGTTTTTATACTCGCCGAACCGAATAAAACTTTTCACTACTTATTCTAGCAGGTTAGAATCGAGGATTAATAGATTAAAGCACTCGGAAAAGTAGGGGAGTTTCAGACATGGAAGTAGCCCTTCCGACTTTTCTAATTTACTCCCGCGCAAAAAAAAAATAGAAATGGAAATAATATCAGTATAAATACATCAGTCGCATGAAAAAGATTTGTTTAAGAACCTAAATATTATTTTTGATTGCGTCAAGAAGCCTTAGAAACCCTCATCTTGTTTTCCTTAAAAAAGGCCAAGAAATTCAGGAGAACAGTCATACAATGTTTTGATTCCGGGAGACAAAACAATGAATGAAAACGTTTACGTCATCACACGACGTCATTACTCCACGTTAAAACGTTGTACAGTTCAAATTAACGGTACGCATTTAAATCAATTGGCTGCTTTGTTAGGTTCTGAATCTGACGTCTTCTGCATAAGTCAGTCAGGTATTTCTTTTATATTTTATGTATTAGAGATTAAACTAAAATAAGTTTGTATAATATAGTTATGTTTGATATTTTGAATGGTGCCCGAATAGGAGGAATCCAACAGCACACTATGCTGTTTTACACATTACCGCCAAACTGAAAAAGGTCCGTAGTAGTTACGATAGTTTTTAAAATCGGCTTAAGAATCGAAATAACTATGCTTGGAGGCTTTATCGAAATGAAGCATTTCCCGTCGGTAATGTGCCGCGAATAAATCACTCGGGCTTCGCCCTCGTGAATTATTCCGCCAGGCACATCACCTCCGGGAATGCTTCAATTTCGATAAAGCACTCCAAGACATAGATTATTTCTTAATTAAACGTTACATAAGCATACAAAATAATTTGACGTTAACATGGATAAAAGATAGATATATCAACTTTTTGACAATACTAAAGCTACACAATGAACTGTGGTTTAACCCATTCTTTATCGTACCTTCCTAGGCGATTTTCATAACATTTTGTTCAAAGAACTATACACTACTTCACCTACATGTTACATTTTCCAACCACGTATTAAATATAGCGGGCCGCTGCGGCCCGCAATAACACGCATGTTAACCCATCATATGCTCGATCTGGCGATTCTACGAGTGCAATCCAATACATGTTATCAAATGCCCTTAAACCCTGCATGTAGAAAAATTGTAAATAAGGATTGCACAATATCAAAATACCTGTACAAGATATTTTATGTCAAATAGAGTATTTTGACCACTTGCAATATGAAAGTTTGGTTTAAAGAAGTACATAATTATTCGATATTGACCTTTAATTGATATGTCAATGAAAGCTAAACAAACCATATTTGCGTAGCAGAACAAAACACCATAAAATCTTGCGCACATAAAAAACCAAAGAAAATGCCAACTGTATCAGACAAAAGCATGGTAAATAAAATTGAAATTTAATATTTGGCTGTTACAATTTTATTAACCGCGCCATTTGTTTGTTGGAAAACTGAAACTATTTAAATCCAGTTTAAAGGCTCCATATAAATATTTGTGGAGAATGAGCGTCCAATAAAAAGACTTTTATTTTTAATTGTGTTTACCTAAATCCAACATATGCCCAGAATAAATATAACATTTCGTATACAAAACGCATTTGATTACAAACTATTTCAGTGTAAAATCCACATTATGAACGACCCTTCACCAGATCATACCCGTTTATTTGCAAGTGTAATTAATGAGAAAGTTGCCTTTTGCATCTTGCTTTTGTTCTTAGGTAAAAAAGAAAAATATAAGAAAGCCCTATAGAAACACTATTTGCGAGGCAGGGAGAATGAATGAAAAACCTACAAAAATGTTGTAACGTTCTTCAAATCAACGGAGGTACACTTAATGTTATTTGAACTGAGACATTTTATGAATTAAAGGGTGCAACCGCCCTTCAGTGAAGTGAAGAAGCCTTGAAACCGTACAAAAACTAGATGGGTATCTTACAGACACTGAGCTTATACAATAGAAATAGAAATATTTAAAAATCGATCACATACTTCATGTTTGATTGTAGAAATGGATACCTGCTGAATATATTGGATCAGTATGGATACCTGCAGGATATTGAAACAACATGGATACCTGAAGAATATTGGAGCAGTATGGATACCTGCAGAATATTGAATCAGTCAGAATATTGGATCAGTATGGATACCTGAAGAATGTTGGAACAGCATGGATACCTGCAGAATGTTGGATCAGTATGGATACCTGCAGACTATTTGATCAGTATGGATACCTGCAGACTATTGGATCAGTATGGATACCTGCAGACTATTGGATCAGTATGGATACCTGCAGAATGTTGGATCAGTATGGATACCTGCAGACTATTGGATCAGTATGGATACCTGCAGGATATTGGATTAGTATGGATACCTGCAGAATATTGGATCAGTATGGATACCTGCAGACTATTGGAACAGTATGGATATCTGCAGAATGTTGGCTCAGTATGGATACCTGCAGACTATTGGATCAGTATGGATACCTGCAGGATATTGGATCAGTATGGATACCTGCAGACTATTGAATCAGTATGGATACCTGCAGAATATTGGATCAGTATGGATACCTGCAGACTATTGTATGGATACCTGCAAAATGTTGGATTAGTGTGGATACCTGCAGAATGTTGGATCAGTATGGATAACCGCAGACTACTGGATCAGTATGGATACCTGCAAACTATTGGATCAGTATGGATACCTGCAGACTATTGGATCAGTATGGATACCTGCAGACTTTTGGATCAGTATGGATACCTGCAGAATGTTGGATCAGTATGGATACCTGCAGACTATTGGATTAGTATGGATACCTGCAGAATGTTGGATCAGTATGGATACCTGCAGACTATTGGATTAGTATGGATACCTGCAGAATATTGGATCATCATGGATACCTGCAGAATATAGGATCAGTATGGATACCTGCAGAATATTGGATCAGCATGGATACCTGCAGAATATTGGATCAGCATGGATACCTGCAGAATATTGGATCAGCATGGATACCTGCAGAATATTGGATCAACATGGACACCTGAAGATAATGATAATAGTATGGAAACCTGAAGAATATACCTGAATTTGAACAGTTGGATACCTGAAGATTAACAAGGTACCTGAAAATATGATAATAATATGAATACCTGCAGAATATTAGCAGCATCTTTTATCTAGGTTTTATCTAAAAGTAAATTTGAAAGAACAAAAATACATACATTGTAATACAAATGACAAACGAAGAATGCTCATAGTGCTGATATAAATTTTTAAACTTTATGTATTGCAGTTTTGAAAAGGGCAACTTTTTCTTTATTACTTTACAGTAAGGAAGGACTAGCTGACATTTTATGTGCATCAGTGAATTATCAAAAAACTTTTGAGCAACCTTTATTTTTAACATAAGTATTACGACATTGCAAATGATGAATGCATTTTTCACATCCGTCACTGTGCAAAGATTGGTACACCAAAATATTGTTTAGCCCGCGTATTATCTGTTTTTTGTTTGATTTTGTTTGTTATAACGGTTTGCAGAGTCGAAAGTGAGAACAGTGCCAAAATTGTATTTTCGATAATTGAAATAGAAAGTTAAATAGTAAGTATAAGAAGATTAGGAAATTCCTTTAATTAACTTTAAATTCGTATTCCCTTCCATCTTTCCAATGAATTAAGACAGTGACGTCACCCTTTTTTACGAATTAATTTGTAATAAATCGATGGATTTACATTTTAATTTACAAGCGTTTTCGTTATAACCAATTAGTGAGTAGATTTGTGGTTAAAGGCTTAGTTAATCCTTATGCGCGTTCAAATCCCTCCAAATGTGTTTTCCCTTTTTTTCTTAAATAGCGTATTGCTGCTAAATTCTTGTGTGTTAGGTCATCTGCTTTATTATACAAAATTCCATCATAACCAAACGATATTAAAAAATTACTGCAAATCAAAATGAATTCGATCAAAGACGAAAGAGCAACAACAATGTAAAGCATGTTAAAGAGGTTAATTCCAATCGCCAATAAATTTTCAGACTTTCCTTTTTAAAATATATTGATCAAATAAACAATGCTGCAAATTCAATTCAACCAGCAATATGAATAAAAAAATATAAAAATTCTAACATGACTCACGATTTTGTCTCTATAAACAAACTAAAAAAAAAGTTTCATTATGCCACAAACAAAAGTTGAACATATATACCGTCACAAATGACGTGATATTATGCCGCATGACGTTAAATAAATAAATATCCGCGTAGAAAATAACGCTTCCAGCCTTCGTGGTTAATTACTGCGCATTAGAACTCAAAATCATCGTTTATTAGACGATGAAGTCCGCTGGAACGGATATTATTTCATAAATAAAGAATTACTATTATAATTATAAACGTGGTAGTTTGTTATAATTCGGTATCATATAAAGAGGAATTGCAGGTGTAACTTTCGGGATTCAAACCAAACATGTAATGTAAATTGTACGTACGATTACCAAAACAGACCATTTACCACTGAACCTTTGCTGAACTGTTTTTATAGTCTCTTATCTTTTGAAAACAAAAAATGACGCCTTTGTCAATATTTAGCAGCAGCATAGTACTAATGTGTATTTCAAAACTATCAAAAATTAAAGTAAAAAAGAGACTGTTTCCATCTTCTTTTGATTGAAGAGTTAACGCACGTTTTTTGTGTAATAGCATCTGCATAATCTTGCGGAATGGTTTGTGTCCGGCACTATTGACGTCGTACATGATGTAATACTTGGAAGACAGGTCCATTGATTACAATAGCCCTGCACTGTGCATAAATGAAACCGGGTTTGAACGGCGCGTGAATATCCCCATTAACGCACGTTTTTTCTCCTGTTAAAACACAGGAAAAACGGGCAAAACAGCACATTTTATGCCTGAATGTATTTTATAACCAATAGTTGAAATGGATTATTTTATTTTTTATGCAGAAACATTGAACAGATGAGCTAATAAAATCGATCCTGTTTTCGCCAGAATTATATGCATATAATAATTACCAGTTTAAGAGCTATCTTTATTAATTTAAATGTGCACAGGCATATTTCAGGGAAAGCATATTACTTAGAAATGTTTATGAGATGGTTCTTCAAAATTAATGTTTTACATCTGTGCACTGAACAGGCTATCGGTAATACAGTAAACTCCGTATATAACGACTCCGGATATAGCGAAAATAACAAATCTTCTCTGGCTTCTTTATTTTACATGGAAATGGCATATATGGATATAACAAACTCCTGATGTAAGGAACAAATTTAAATGGTCCCAAGGAGTTCGTTATAAACTGATTTTACTGTAGTTATTTTCGGTTCTATTCTACTAGTATTTCGAGCGAAAGTATGCCCATGTTTTGGAACTCAATTTTCATATTTTATTCTTTAAAAGTTGTGAAATGATGCAACAATAGGATAGGGATTGTTCACTAAGTTAACAATTGTGAGCGTTACATGTGCGTCAAGTGCTAGATGAATTTTGTATTTAGGTCCCAAGTAGTTTTGTATGGTAGTCTAACGGTACACACTTCTTGTTTATTTTGTTATGGACGTAGACTGGTAATTGTAAACTCATCCGTTCTTCTCCTAATTAACTGCTGGTATCATGTTTCAATAAAATGTCAGTGATGCCTAGTTTTGCGCAATATTTTCTCTTATTTGCTCTTGAATATACGAAAATAAACATACTTGTACCGCATCGGGCTAAACCACGTCTTCCTGTATCTACTAGGAGATAAAAACAGTTCTTTTCTAAAACCAAACCAAATCATTTGGTTCCAAAATCCCGACTAGGCTAAATAGTTCAATTCTTAAAACCAGACAAGACTTAATCATTTCGTTACAAAATCCAGAATATGCTAAGCAACTCCATTCATAAAATCAAAGCGCTGTGAGCGCTGAAGGCCTGGGGGCTATAGGTTAACTCCCCGAAAAACAACTTTTCACCTACGTGTTCCTTAATCTTACCTAAAGCCGGGTCGAAATGCAGAGGACGAAAATCAATATATGACACAGAATGAATGATCACAAATATATGCGTGACAGGGAAGTTTGTTTTATTATGAAATGTACGTTAAATGAAAATAATCACATAGTCAACATTATAAAATGTTTAAGCCAGTACAAATAATTCGATCCCTTTGTACAACTTCAAACCAATGACTGATGATGTGGATCGAAAATTATTGTGTACCAAGACAAGACCTTGAAACAGAAATAAACAAAGCAATACCAGCAATGAAATATAAAAACAGTACTGTACAATGTGTATAACAGAGAAAACCAAAAATGATTCTGGGTTACCTTGTAGTTGTAATCAGTGAAACCGTTCACTGGGCCTCGAAATGCAGCGTCCTCGATAAATGCGGGTGAATTTGATCACGTTAGTTCCTTCTTGGGAATGTACGTAAATTATATCTTTTTTAAGAGACATTTATTTTTAGGTAAATATATATGTAATCGTTCGTAAATAACAAAGTTGTCAATGAAATAACATCGGAATTTATTTGAAAATCAAACTACAAACTCTTATATCGAGCTTCGTACGTTTTCGTAAATTTCCGTAAATATCCGTACTATTTCCGTGATATGCATATGATTATCTTCCGTGATCAGCTAACACGCATTAATTTCATTCAAAACCAGAAAAAACTGTAATGCAGCCCGTGTAGCTAAATACCTTCCGCAGTCGTTTGAAGTTTTATGTACTATTTTATTTGTAACATGTTCTTATCATATGCGGCATTCAAACAGAAGATTGATCGGTCTGTCTTGCACCACTTTCGCATAGCGCATGTTTAAAGTTGTTATTCGCACATAGCACGGCTAAAATTCTTGCAGGGTTTGAAATGAACTGTATACATAACCTTGGGGACTTTCAGTCCCCAGGCCAACCAGAACAAGACTAAATCATTTCGCTTCAAAATCCCGACTAGGCTAAATAACTCTATACATAAAACCAGACAAGACTAAATGATTTCGCTTCAAAATCCTGACTAGGCTAAATAACTATACATAAAACCAGACAAGACTAAATCATTTCGCTTCAAAATCCCGACTAGGCTAAATAACTCTATACATAAAACCAGACAATACTAAATGATTTCGCTTTAAAATCCCGACTAGGCTAAATAACTCTATACATAAAACCAGAGAAGACTAAATCATTTCGCTTCAAAATCCCGACTAGGCTAAATAACTCTATACATAAAACCAGGCAAGACTAAATCATTTCGCTTCAAAATCCCGACTAGGCTAAATAACTCTTTACATAAAACCAGACAACACTAAATCATTTCGCTTCAAACTCCCCACTAGGCTAAATAACTCTATACATAAAACCAGACAAGACTAAATCATTTCGCTTCAAAATCCCGACTAGGCTAAATAACCGAACACATAAAACTAAACAAAATTTAACCACTTCTTTCGTTAAGGTGAGATAAATCACCAGAAAAAAAGCTTTTGGAAAGACAACAAGATACACGTTAAACTGCTGATTCTACACCGAATTTTGTAATTGATTCAAAATGGAGGTGAGTGGGGTTACATTGAATATGTTAATGGTGCCTAATAAAGAACAGTAAATATCCACTCGAATATAACTATGATTAAAATCTACTTAGCATCTTTGTTTTAATTACATTCTCCAAGGTATTAATCTCATGTTATAAACATATATTTTAAATGATATAAATCATCTAACGCCGATCGCTTCTAATCTGTCTTAAACAGATGCACTGTTGCTCTCTATTACTAGGAAATGTGGGCAATCTGTGTAAGTGTTTTCTGTAAAACTTGTAATTAACACGTACGTGTGATGATTGAAATATGAAGCTCAGACGATTGATGGTTATTCTAGACATGCCTATATTTCAAGCGGCTTAAGTACCAGACACTTGGAGATGCATTTTATTCTCTCGGAGAGATATATACAACAAACAGATGATCTATGATTAATTTTCTGAATAAAATTCAAGTTTTAATGCACAGAATTAATGGGAAAAGGATGCAAAAACTATAATTTTCATATCGTTTCTCGGCTATAATGCATGCCTATTAATGTTGGCACGGAAGAATCTACCGTCTCAATATAGATTTAAGAGATATTTTTGTGTATGCTGCAATGAGAAGAGGAATAAACCCTCTGATCTCTGCTTACATAAGTCACCAGTAAAGTATGCGTAAACAAACTTTTTTAGATTTTCTGGTGACTTTGGACAAGAAAGCTAATACATGTACAATCAAATGTGTTGAAGTTAATCTCTGAATAAACATATGGAAGGAAAGAACTTTATTTGCAAGTAAATACATTTCAAGTAAACCAAAGCCTGTTAAATGCTATTTGTAAATAATAGCTAATTGTCTATACCAAAGCTAATCTTTAAACACAGGTATTACGCCTTTTTATTTCACCAGGTTATCGAAACTGAAAGTACCAACCATGGCCGAGCATTGATCGTTGAATAAATTCTGCAGAATTGATTTCGAAAATTTGTTGTGAAATAGTTTGACTCTGCATAAGAGGTACCGACAAATCTTGAACTTTATCGTGCACGAATCTAATGTGTACTTCACACCCGACATTATTTATTTTAGATGCAAGAAAGCGACCAGCAATTCGTGTATCACTTGTGTCTGAGTGTACTTTACAGCGTCTTAAGAGGGAAGGGTCGAACTCAATTTTATTACCCGCGATGCTTTGTATCTGAATCTCTGTTATACCAAGACCTCAAAGCAATGAAACAAGTTTTACTGCAGTTTGAGAATCTTATGAACAAATGTGCATAGTGTGGTATTAATCAATTCGGGCTGCAACACTTTATATGCATTTATTTTTTTAAAGCAAAATAACACAATTTGTTAAAAAACAAATTTGTTTAAATGCGACTTGCATTTCGAAAACGCGCAAATGGGAAACCGATGTGTAAAATATGAAACACGTATGACATTGAAAATCCCATGTGTGGAAATGCACAAACTCTATATAAGTAATTTAAAACAACTGACTGTGTAAAATTGTAAAACTTATATTTAAGAAATGTTAAACACGTGTGCAAATATGCAAATCACGTATGGAAAAATGTATGTAAAAAAGTTATCTTACTTGTTCATCTCCCGCCTCCCATGTAAGATTGACTGTGTCTATATCGGGCTCTAAGATTGGCAGGTTTCCAATGATACCTACATCGTTCATATAGGATTTCAAGGTACCTTCATGTATAATGTATAAGTGCAGTGGAAGTCCTGAAACACATAGAAAATAAAAATTATAACATATCTTGTCTAAATGTTTCTACTAGTTGATGTAAAATGGGTGCAAAAGACTATCAAACATGCGAAGATCAAATGGCAGGCAATTTTACATACCAAATGACATAGCCCGGCTAACTGATAACATATATATTTTTATTCAATTGTGCATTTGCAAGAAAACCGCATTATTAAGTGGCGGCTGTCTGACAAACCATGTGTTAGAGGTAAACTTAACAAACATGAACATGATTGTAACTTCCCTTAAAACATTCAAGATGAATTAAAATAATCATAGTAAAGGGCTAACCATCAGCGACAAGTGCAGATCGAGATAAGACTGTGCACCGGTGCACTTGGAGCTCTACCTTTTGAACAAGTAAGCGTTATGTCCAACATGAAAGACTGAAAAGCCAATTTCAGAAATCAAGCGGGTTGGAGTTAATGAGATTTCCATTGGGAAGTTACAGAGCAATATATTATAACATTCACAAGAAAGTTATCAAAACAAAGCAACACTCTGAACTGTAAGATGCAACTTCCCATTATGCTGACTGTAGAGTAAAAGTTAGCAACATAGCATGAACTATTTTTAAACAATACAAAAAAACGGAGACATGTTAGTGGAACCGTATTCGTAACATCCGGGCAAACAAGAAAAGAACCACGGTAAGAATTGTATTTTATAGAATAACACTCAAATACATGTAGTTACATCAATGGTGCCCTTAGTATCAGACAATAGCTCTTCAAAATAAAGTCACCGAAAATAAGTCGATGTAAGACATTGCGATCTATCAAGAACAAAAGTTATCAAGTTGCTGAATTGAAAATGGAAAGAATTTAACTTTTAGACAGGTCCAATGGTTAGCACTTCGCTATTAATTATAAATTATAAAACATAACAACATATTGATAAAGGTTGTGCAAATTCTGTCAGGAGAAACGGAAGTTTCAAAGGTAGGCATTTTGCTATTAATCATGAATCATAAAAAGAACACAGTATCTTTTTAGCGATAAAAGGTGCAAATTCTGTTTCTGGAAACGGAAGTATGTGTGTACGTTAACATAACTTAACAACAATGCCTGAATACTATCAAAATGTAACACTTGTTAGCAAGGCGATAGCGGGGATGAATGCCACTTTTTTAGAGAAGAATGTTATCAAAGCAGACCCAAGAGTTTTGTTCGTGATTATATTCCATGTATGTTGACATATCAAAATTCTGACAAAACATCTATATCTAATACTTTCTGAACAAAAAGAGTTTTGAGCATTAATAAATCAGCAAGGGCAAAAATGCAGTTTTCAAAGATAACACTTATCAATCGTGCTTCATGGTAGAAATAAAAAACAATTTTTTAAGATACCAAGAACATTGTTTGCCATTTATACAGCTTTTGTATAGTTTTTTTTCTGATAATAGAGTCAAAATAAAGGGATAAGCCCATATTTCTCCAGCAGATCTTAATTAAATGATAATTGATTCTAGTGATGCAGTTTATACAAGATTCAATATCTGTTACAGTAGTGAAAAGTAACATTAGAAAAGTGATGAGTAATTACTTAACGAAAGCAGCATATATCTAACATGTTTAACAATTTACAGTCCTAATATAAGTGGCCATGAGTTCTATCTGGTTTTCCATCAGACATTCCAGAAATAGGAGCTTTATCGGTATATCTAATTGGTAATTATTGCTTTAACATTACTATTATTATATTTAGACGTATCGTTGTGATTTATCTTGTTTTTAAAGGTGATGACAACGTTTTGTGATATTTGCATTTTCCCGAAATGGTTTAATTTTTCTAAAATGTATATATTTTTTCACTTTATGATGAAGATCTGAATAAAATAAAAGGTTTCTGACTTCAATCACGCAGAAGGACTTTTGTTACAGTTTCCTTAACGTATAGGTTAAAGTGCCAGAATTTTCCCTGTCATATCATATCATATTCAATTCCTCACCAGTCCACAATTATCGACTTACCAGCTCACCTTTGAATTTACATATATTAAAGAACCCTTCGGAAATGAATAATAACCATGTATTGATATATATGTACATGTATACAGACCGATTCTATGGGTTTACACGTGCTTTTTCGGACTAGGCGCACAAACGCTCTTTTGCACAGATAATTTTAACCACTAAGTAAAGATTCTGTTTTTGATCGATTCATACAGACTCAGCCTACTGATCATGAAAATACGAAAGGTACGAAACATGACTTACAAACTGTAAATTTTGATAGCATTATATATATAACAAGTCAGTCAGGTTCTTTTGATCAAAAGAACTGTCATACACAATAAAGAGACACACCCCAAAACTGGATGCAATTTGGAATAACATAAAAACTACAATTTATACATTAATTGAGAGAAAAAAATCGTCGTTCTTGCTAAATGCTGCAGTAATTATCGTAAACTTAGCAAACTAAGGATGTTTGCAACGTCTGTCCTTGAAAACAGCTTTTTGTCACAATTTCTTATTTTCAATTGCAGATTATTAAAAATCAAGTTCGGTGACCCGTGATTTTTATTTCAGATTTCTGTTTCAGACTTGACTCTCAGTCAAAATGCCAAGAATGAAGAAATTCTATGAAAGGGAAAAGTTCAGCCCTTTATACATATGTGAAACTGTAGCAAGCGTCTTTACGGTGTTCAGAAGTGCCGTTAAACCTTTTATCTATATGTTCTTCTCGACAAGTGCATTTATTTATTATATTACATGCACCTACAGTATCCTATTTTAAACACTTTGTTAGAAAACTATTTTAATTGTAGGGAATGCCCCTATCAGTACAAAACGTTCATATTGGTGTTGATACGTGTAATAACAGTAAAATTGATCACGTTAGCCTAACAATAAACAATGTAACGTACATGAACGATTCTGCGAAACATGAATATTTCTTATGACTCACCCACGCAATATCATTTGTCGTCTGGCATGACAATAAATGTGACGTAGACACGGTAAATATAAAATTAATATGTCTCCGAAAGACATTCGCGTTAAGAAGTCAGAATAGATATTATTTCGAATGTGTCGAAAAGGTTATGACTGTCCTAATGGATTTGAAAATGCCTTATCTTTCAGTTATGCAGTCTTTCAGTTCCATGCTTATGTGACCACATTTGCATCTTCTTTTTTCGGAAAGGTTTTTGCATGTGAAAATGAGATAGGTTGATGTTGATCTCACGAATTCGTAACTCTGTAACCACATGTAGCTTTAATCCCATTTATTTAAATATTCATGACGTATTTTGGCAAATTCTACGGAAAGCCGTGGCTTTCTTATATGGACATTTATATATATCGTGAAGCCGTTCCAGCACTATATAGCGTGAAACTAACAATATATAGAAGTATTTCGTCTTTAAAGGTGGTCAATCACATTTAAGCAACATTTTATGACAATTTTCACTTTTTGTATATTCTGTTAGAGATTTATTTAATGACAAAAGACCCTTAGAGTTAGACCTATCAGAAATTTACATTTTATTAACTTTTATAAATTTTGTTATTACTCCCGTTTAATATGAAAGTATTTAAAACGTTGAGTATTTCTTTTTATTTCAATATAGTTTCTACTTTAACATTCGAACTGGATAGATATACAAATATTTTAACATTCTGAACCAAAATGCAAGTTTTAAATATACGTGTAGCTTCTGAATTCATTTATTTCCAATTTATCTTCGGTGCGCACCCAAGATAGGTTAAGGGAGGTTTCAAACTAATGAATTCCATCTAAATATATAATTTTTAATGCAAATATTTCACAAATATGATACAATAGGTCTTATATTTATATCTTTCCTTAGGCAAAGTATGTGTATCAAATTTTTACTTATGATAAAATAACTCTATCTTGGTTGGGCAACCAGGATAGGGAAATCAAATTTTAAAAATACCTCTACTGAAAATCTTACTTGAATTAAGCGCTAAGTGAACATAAATGAGTGTAAATTATCAGATGTTAAAGTTTCAAACAAATCTGTTACATGGCCAAAATCTGATTATCCACCTTTAAATGGTATCTAAATACAATATCTAGAACCGTTGTCTTTATATGAAGTCAAGAGTATAGATTATAATTCCAAATTTGTCTTATATGGACGCATTTTGTCTCATATCGAAATACAATATACATGTATGGAACCAATATGTCTTTATATGATTTCAACCGAATGAATTATAATTCCAAATTTGTCTTATATGGAACCATTCAATGTGTGTGGTAAAATAGACATACATCTGTGTCCTTTCCAGGAGTGATGGAATATGTTATAAAATACCGGCTTGTACGAATGAAATTCTGTTGAAATGAATGTAAACATGAAAGAAAAGATAGATGTACATCAGCTCTGACTATATGAAAAATAATGCACAAAAATGTTGTGGTCATGTTTAAATTGAAGACAAGCTGTGTATGTAATATTGCATACCTTGCTGGTTTACAGTAGATTATGGCATTTACTGGAAACCTGCAAATTGCAATTCCTACACAAGATAGTGTCTGTGTATAGTTTAACATGGCAAATTTGTATTACTACATGCTTGGGACTACTCTATTTAAAATACTGATATTTCCCAGGAATGAACTGCATTCATTCATATAAAACTGTCCTTATAATGACAGCATTAAAATAATAACCACGTGTTGCTTCAGTCTTGACGTCATGAATGTGCATTTGTGAACATATGGTAGACTCATTTTGTAAATAAGTTTGTCATGTTCTATGGATGTTTTCGTTTTTTTCTGTTGTCGCAGTAAATTAAGGTGTAAATGAAAGGGAAATTATACGACTGTGTATTGTTATAGGATTACCGCTCTCTCTGATTATATAAAGCAAAAGTGATTGTGTTTTCCCACGATACGAACAAGAGCAATGCAACCAATTTGAACAACTTTGTGTTTTCATATGCTAAAATGCATGAGCTGGTGACCAGTTGTTACAAATCAATACTTTTCGTGGCTTAGTTATGTAAACTGATCAGAAACTGCTCTCGTCGAGAAATACAGATACTTAATCATTTTGTATCATTAAAGCTGCTAGCTCACAGTTGCCGTTGAAAAAAAATGAAATTTTCAACAACGATATATCAAAACATAAAATGATTAACTAATGGCTAGAATCAACAATTTACGTAAAAATCTAGGTAGGAATTTTCAAAAATTCATTGAAAATGTTGGTGAACTTGGTTTTACGGCACCGTTTCACTGTATGTCTGTATTGGAATTTCAAAAGCGTTTGTAACGCTTAAAGAGGCACTCCCTACATCTAGCAGATTATATCCACGAAACATAGATAATGTGTTCAATGAACGTAAATTGATAAATAAATACAATTTCAAAGAAGAACCTATGGCGAAAATTTCCTCATTTTACCACATTTACTCAAAATAAAGGCTGTCTGTAATAAATCGCATCCACCCATTAATTGTTCAACAACAACTCTACATAGGCTTTTGAACGGTTTACGGTACTGCAGTATATTTCAAACCGCTGATTAAATCGATAATGACTGAGAATATATAGCTGAAACTTTTAGATTAATTAATTATACTTGCATAGATTCTATTATTTATGTTTTAAGGTTATTTAGTTCGACATCAGTTATAGGGTATGTCCCTTTAATAATTGTAATCGTAAATGTTTCAAATTTACAGAAACAGTATACTTCACGGGAATTTATACTGGAACTTTTTTATTTGACTATTAGTTCTAAAAATATTTATTTTCAGAGAGTTTGATAAACTTTATTGTTTCACAAAAGTCTGAGAGCACGAGCAATTTTAAGTGAGCAATACCTCGGTGTGCAATATTCAACAGGATCGTATACTTCCGTTACTGCTAAATTTCTGATTGTTACATGTTCACATTCAGCGTTGTCCTTAAAGGAGACGTTAATGTGTAGAATAAACCGGAAATGGGATAAAAGATTTGAGTATCAGTAAACATTGAAATGACAGCAGGTCGTACGCTAGCTTTTTTACAAAGCTATTTTTTGCATGTGTACCGTCACGTTTTTTCTCTTTATGCTGCATACCACCTTTGATTTACATTTTAATCAAACTTCTTTGTTATCTTGTTATCTGTAAATTTTACATAATTTCTATACAAAACACAGATACAAAATGGGGATTAAGACTAATATAATCTCGAATGTGAATTTATAGCATAGCTCGAAATTTGTATTATTGCAGGAGGATGATAATGTAAACTGTGAATTTGGCTGTATGAGTGTTAAATATGCGATATGTTATTTGAGTTTACAGATTATAAAATCAAGGCAATTTATAAAAAGAAAAAGAAAACTGAAGTGTTATTTAATCGCAGTATGTCACTATGTGGCTGTGTTCATATGTAACTGAAGGACTGCATATTTGACTTTGGTGCTTTAGTTTAGGGGCGGGCGGACAGTTAGGGGTTAAGATTTCTGACGAACATATGCATGTACATCCAAAAGTGGACATGTGTTTTGACATTCAGCGAGCACTCGACCAACTAGAATTGTATTTGTTCAATTCATTCTTCGTTTGAATTTATATTTTAATGTGCATTTGTATCGGTAGATGTGCTTTGTAACACTGAATACAGCTACTTTCGAATACAGCTCACCAGAGAGCTGTATTCGGCGCGCATTAACGAATACCGCTCCCCGAATCAAAAGGGAGCTGTATTCGGGGTTCTTGTACCTTTCTTTTCGAATAGAGCTCCCCAGTGACCCGATGCACCATAGACGTGTATTTAAGGAGTATCATTGGTTGAACGAAATCTAGAGGTTTGATGAATTTTTGTTGCTATTGAATAATTAATTTCTTTCAATAAACCAACATTTTTTTATACAGGACTCTTGCACATATTAAGGCGGCAGTTTAAGTGTTATTGTACTTCATTTCATAGATAGATTATTGACGGGATGAAGCACATTTACACCCGGGTGTATTGCCCGACAGACGAACTGATAAAACAACATACAGGATAGGACAACAGACATATGTTCGGACAGATGGACCTAAGCTTTCGAACTACAATTTTGTCATTGACTTAAAAGTTTTCGGAACGGTCAAGTGGAGAACTAAATTCATTTGGCCCAAAGACACATCACCACGTACTCAGACTTCTGTCTTTAATCCGTTTTATCATCTGTGTGATCAAACATAAGAGGTTTTATTCGAATGTGCATATGATTTGGTTCGAACAGAGTTCCGCTACACCAAGGGAGCTGTATTCGTTAATGTGCACCAAATACTGCTCCCCGGGTAGCTGTATTCGAAAGAAGCTGTATCCGGTGTTACAGTGATAACTTTGGGTGAAAAACTACTCAAAAATATATTATCTAGAAAAATGTCTTACCGGCGAAATTGACCATTATTTGTATACGAAAAACATTCCTAACGCTGCTTTTTAAATCGAAAGTATATGCTACATGTATAAGAGTATTTGTTCAATGCTAAGAAATGTTTTTTTCTTGAAGAAACGACATGAATACGAAAGAAAGACATTCGTCATCATTGTTTAAGAGTAAATAGAACACTTTTTTATCATCATTCAATCGGAAATATATTAAAATTGATAAAGGAACTTTAAATTGCATTATTCTTAAACTCGAGAACAAGTTATGTGCATGTCATTCCGACAAAGGTTTCCGATTGAGTAATTCGCGCTCTATCCACCAAATAAGTTCGCGATTCATTAATATGTTTCTTAAGAAAAAAAGCAGACCTCTTGCCCGTGGATAATTGTAATTATCGGAACATAGAGAAACACTACTCCATACTGCCGATTCTGGCAAATTTTATGACTAAATAATTCTAAGTGCTATAACTCTGCCAAACACAAATTGACCAAAACATAACAATACTATTAACTAGGAGTTTTCTCATTAATTCTAGAGAGAATAGTTTCTAAAGTAGAACTGTCGACATTTGTAAAGGAAAAATATGTAATGCTACGCAACAAAAGCCTCTTTGCATGAATAAATACATGAACCCCATGAGTTTTTAACCCCGCTCTAGTGATCTGGAAAGCATGGGATCTTCGGCGTCTGTTTGTCCGGTTGTCCTAGTCATTAAACTTCCTAAAGTGTTTGCTCCAAAAACTTGAAACTTTGCTAAAATATTGCTATGACCTCCCGGCAGTGCAAAACACTTATGCATCTTCACTAAACCCCTACATCTGAAGATGTTTGGGTTGTGACAGGGCGGGGTCACTTTACAACAGGGCGTGGTCACTATACAATATATACAATACTGCCAATAAAAAAAAACACTTGAGCCTATGACACTAAAGCTCGGTATGCATGTTCGACATGACTAGTAGAACGCCCATACATATATTTAGGTAAGTAGGACAAAGGTCAAGGTCATCGTGAAGCCCGTCTATCCTGTTTGGACCAGAAACTTGGCCACACTTTTGCATCTGATCTCTGGGTGTCAAGCTGTGCGGACTAGGGCAGAGTAGGGCGATGTCCATTCCTACACAACATATACTGCCTATAAAATGAGAGCACTTAAGCGTATGACACTCAAATTTGGTATGCAGGTTTATTTTGAGTAGTACAACACCCTACATATATTAAGGTCAGGAGGTCAACGATCAAGGTCACCGTGGCCTTGAGAGGTGAAGTCATTTCCTTGTCGAAATTAAATGCGACATGGAGATACAAGATGGCCATCGACAAAATTCTATTGAAAAGAGCTCTTCAAAAACTATGACCACATGAAAACAAAGACCACGTTCGTAGCTTCCCAACAGTGGTCTTTGTTCACAGGTTTTACTGTATGTGCTAGATCTACAAATGTCAGTGTGGCAGTATTAAACTTGTAACGCTTTCTCGTTACCGCCAAAACACTGCATCCCGCAGCCTCGTTACCACCATAACACTGCATCCCGCAGCCTCGTTACCGCCAAAACACTGCATCAACGGTAGGACATTTTTCTTAGTAATAGGAACTTCTACATCTACGGTGCCCGTGAAGTCACATGTGATACTTTTTTTACTTCGTTAGAACGAAATATAACATTCCGTAAAAACGAAATAAGATTTCGAAAAGACGATTATTTCGTAAAAACGAAATAAGATTTCGTTAAAACGAAATACGATTTCGTTATTTCGAAATAAGATTTCGTAATTACCAAATAAAATTAAAGTATCACATGTCACTTCACGGGCACCGTATACATCTGAAGTGATGTTGTGTAAAAGAAAACTGAGTTTGTAAGCAGCTCAGACGAATATATATAACATTGTAAGCGAGGAATCGGGACGTAGAAACCATATGCGATATAGATATCTAAAAGAGTATTAAAGACAGAACAACAAACAAGCAAATAAACATTTAGTTTTCTCCGCTGAAACCGTAAATAATTCATCAAGTGCAAAAACTGGCTTTTCCCGTAGATTGTAGATATCAACAGTTTACCACGGTTGAAACAAACATTGTAGAATACAGATACCTTTAGCATTCTTCGATACAACATCGTGTTCCGAATGATAAATTACTGATAAACTTTGTATTAGGTAAATTATGGCACACTCTTTTATTTACCGTAGGCAAGATTATTTACGAGTTTTTCTATTCACCGTAACTGAATTCAAGGAAGTTATTAAAAATACATTTTGTTAAATGAGATGCAGGCAAAAATGTTCAACATATTTTTGTTCGAAAAATGGCAAATTAAGATAGACTGAGGCACCATTAAATCGTCGGTATAGATAATTTTCATTCCGTTTATTGCAGCTTATGTAAAACATCAATTAGCCGATCTGATAATGACTGGAAATACGGAAATGTAAGACCTCGTGAACGACAGACTACTGTTTGTGAAAACGTGCAGAGAAATGAGACTGAACGCTTGTCTATTAAACTGCCCCGACAGTCAATTGAGGCTGGCTATGTGATGCAATATCGAAGTGCAATTAAAGCTGCAAACAAATATAACTGAAAATAAAACGGAAGTGATCTTTTGGCCAGGTAGTCGTGCTTAACAGATGTCAATTTAAAGTGCGCTGTTCTTTATTCGCACGGCGGTCTCTTTTCAGAGGGGATTTTTAACACAGGGTTGACTATACAAAGCAATTGCTAATATATGTAATGCAGACAGAAAGGTGTACAAAAACGGTTTTATACCAAGGCTTAGAACTCACAAATATTAATTTAATTAATATTTAATTTACGTAACATGTTATGCTATGTTATGTTATATTTGATATGTTAAAAGAGTGAAAGCAACATAGGAAATGAATGCTGATAGATATTTTTTTTTTTTTTTTTGGTTTTTTTTTTTTTTTTTTTTTTTTTTTTTTTTTTTTTTACCAAACAAAAAACTTTTAAAATAAAATTTTTTGGCGCAAATTTTAAATTTCGGAGAATTCGCCGTTCACAAATTCTCCATTTGCGAATAAATCGTCTCCGATCAAATTGCGAAAGTTTCGTTACACGAAGATGTTCCAGTTTACAGTTTACACATACATTATATCTACTTCTTACACAAAATACATGTGTACATGTACATTTATGTATTAAATTATCTATACGAAACAAAGTTTAATAGGTTCAAATCTTTGTTTCATGAAGCACATCCCTGCTTTTAAATTTTATTCGAACACGATCAGCAACTTTTCCTTTATTACGATACAACACGTTTTCCACGGGAACACGTGTGATTAGTGACGCACTGTAACACCGGATACAGCTCCCTTGGTATAGCGGAGCTGTAATCGAACCAAAGCATATGCACATTCGAATAAAGCTCCCTTGGTATAGCGGAGCTGTAATCGAACCAAAGCATATGCACATTCGAATAAAGCTCCCTTGGTATAGCGGAGCTGTAATCGAACCAAAGCATATGCACATTCGAATAAAGCTCCCTATGTTTGATCAAACGGATGATAAAACGGATTTAATAATAGAAGTCTGAGTACGTGGTGATGTGTTTTTTGGGGACCAAATGAATTTATGTCTCCCGACTGATGAAGAAGCTTTGCCTTCCGTAGAATCTTTAAGTCAATGGCCCAAATAATAATTACGAAAGGTTGGGTCCATCTGCCCTACCATCTGTGTTTCCTACTACTTGTTTATGTCCATGTGTCGGACACACCCTGGTTTGGATGCGATTCATTTCGTCAACCCCAATTTATTTATGAAATGAAGTACTAAACGTCACTGCCCACTTATGTGCAGTATTCTTCAAATACCAAGAAAGAGAATAGTTCTTCAATTCCAACAAAAAAGTCTTAAACCTCAGATTTTTCGTTCGTCGTTTCATATGGACGGACAAGAGGATCATATCCTGCAGGGCTAAGTATTGATCAATAGACGGATCCTTATTTTTCTATGATAAATTCAGTGCCGGGTATTTATAAGCCAATGATACGCATTCAATACACGTCTATGTTGCATCAGGTCCTGGGGAGCTCTATTCGGAAAGAAGGTACAATAACCCCGAATCGCTCCTATTTGATAAGGGGAGCTGTATTCGTTAATGCGGGTCAATATAGCTATCCAGGAGCTGTATTCGTTAATTCGCACCGATATACAGGTTTTCCGGGGAACTATTCGAAAGGACTGTATCCGGTGTTACAACGCACACGTCGAAACGCATTCCGTGTTTGTAAGTTATTGCTGTACGCGTTGAACAATGTGCGGGGTATTTTTCAAAGACAATATTGTCTTAGAATCGAAATAACAAATGACTGCTGAAAAAAATACTGTCAGTCGTTCGATGGACAATAAAATCTCTCGTGCTACGCACTCTACGCATACGATCTCACAAGATCTCATGACTGTATTTTATTAAAAGCATTTTTATTATTGGGTTATGCCCCTTTTGGCATCACCCAGTATATTTGCGAGTTTCTTTATCATCAAGAGCGATTAACTTGTAAGGCTGGTAGGGGAAGCACCCCGACCCCTATCACGCCATCTACGGGGCAAACAAGAAGGGTTACCCCAATTATGATGGCCTCAAGAAAAATAAAAAAGCGCTGAATTACATATATTTTTAGAACTTGGCAATAAATTACAGGCGAGTTCAATTTGAATAACGCACGTTGTACAGTACTAGTAATTGCTACGCTTTTTGTTTACCGTGAATTAAAGTGTAATTTAAAACAAAGAAGTGTGTACATTTTCCAATCTTCATTGCATCAAGCTTAAAGTACAGTAGATGCTTCGGAAGCACCTTAGAAATGAGTTATAATGAATTGTTTCTCTTATTGCTAGGCATAATTGAAAATACACTTGACAGACTTTTGATAGTCATATTGAGTTATAATAAATTGTTTCTCTTATTGCTAGGCATAATTGAAAATACACTTGAAAGACTTTTGATAGTCATAGTCAACAATGATATTTTTGCAGATTTCCTCTATATTCAGTCGAATGAACGGTTATACATATTCATATTTTTGTTTACATAAAAGTCAATGATTTCTTTCTTAAGTCATAATGGTCACTTTGAACGGTAATACCACTTTAATGTTTTATACTAGTAACTTTAATCAACTCGAAATATGACACTCGTGGTTAGACAGTAATGCCTCAGTCACACTACACCATATAGCGTTAACGGACGCCCTTCGTATAGAAAAAATGCGGCAGAAAGTTATCCGGTGACGAAAGGCATCCCTGCTACTGATCGGTGCTCTCGCGTGTATGGGGCGCATAAAACGGACAAAACGCACACTGATCGCACGATCAACGCACATATACAGGACAAACAACGTTCAACTGACGGACATCACCGTACTTGTAACGGACTTGTTCCGCGTTAAACGTAAGCGCAACGCATGAGAAACTGACAAAATTTTGAACGTTTGACGAACGTATTTCTACCGGTCACGTGACGGACAAAACGGGTATAAAGAGTCCGATATTGTTTTGTTCTGGCACAATAGTTTCCGCTCGCTCAGACATCACACGTACTGAAGTTATTGCAAAATACCAAAAGCGAAGTTGTCCGTTAGATGTACGGTAGCAATGCGCTGGTATGCGTTTTGTTTGTTACTCGAGCGTTTCTTATTCTGTAATCACACTGTTCGCATTATTTTTGTCCGATGGACCATCGTTTCACGTCCGTTATTTATCAGTTCCTATGCGTTCCTTGTCAGTTATCGTCCGTTGAACATACGTTACATCCGTTGCATGTCCGGTAGTAGTCCGGCCGTGAATCAGGTCTTCTGGACAAGAACGGATGCGAACCGGACAAGTACAGAATAAGGAACGCACGAGTGACGAACACAACGCATACTAGCGCATTGCTACTGTACATCTAACGGACAACTTTGTCCGGTGATGTATGTTCCAAATTTTTAACATGCTCAAAACCTTCCACCAGATGAAACGAACATCGCCGGACATCGCCGGACAAGGAGCGCAGGCGCCGCATGAGAAACGGAAAGGAAACGCACGCGGACGGACACGAACGGTTTGAAAATTTTGTTATACGTTGGACGTCCGTTAACGCTATACGATGTAGTGTGACTGGGGCATAAGTGTCGCAGAATTGAAATGATGTAGGTCCAGAACGGCCCACTTCCAGAACGGACCAGTACCAGAACGGTCCACTACTGGAAAGGTCAGTCCAGAATGGCCCACTTCTTAGTATTATTGTATTATAGTAAAACCGATAAATTAATCATTGAAGGGAATTGCCGCTGGTCAAGGTTTTCAGGTAATTAATGTTAATAAGCGTATAAAGAAAGGTCCAGTCCTAAAAGGCCTACTTTTAATTTTTAAAAATAAAAGTTGTGTTGATATAATGAGAGAAGTTCTAATAGGCTGGATTGCATAGTCATAAGCATTTTTAGGAAGAAATTAACCTTCTGCATGACATTATGTCAACTTGTTAGTACTAGCTGTATCAGGGTCCGTATATACGAACTCTGGCTATATGGACGAAATAGCAGACATAAAATAGCAGAAAAATAATTACCAGGTTATTATCGAATTTCAAAGAAATAGTTCAAAATTTTCCTGTTTTATCTTGTACCATGCAACCAACATGTATTCATTGAAATAAAAACGCTTATTAACACAAATTACACGAAAAACTTCACCAATACTTTAACTCAATACTACTTGAAAGTGGGCCGTTCTGGACCTAAAAGTGGGCTGTTCTGGACTCGGCAGCTGTGGACCTCAGACCCCGCTTGGTGACAAAATGTTAATTTTGATAGCTTAAATGCTCAACTTTAAAAATCTGGATCGCATTCCGTACTAGTATGTCTATCCAAATCTATCCTCAAGTTCTTTTCAACTTGTACATAGAAGGTATTGCGTAAGTTTGAAACGTAGCTAAAACACATTTGTATCGCTCCTGCTTATATATGTTTGATTTTCTTTTTTCACAGAATATTTATTCATCATGCAAACTTTTCAAAACTTGCTCAGATGTTGACTTTCAGGTATCAAAAAGACATAAAGTGCATATTCACGGCATTTTCACAAAAACTTAGTCGATTGTACCTTTTATTTACTTGAGTAAATAGGTTGGTCTAATTAATATTAAACATACACTATAGTCGTTTTCACAAGTCATTTCCTTTCACGTCACGTACATATCAGTCATTATGCAGTTTATTTCTAAACAAAAGAACTAAAGAATGCCATGTGAGGATTTACGGAGTGTAAAAATCAAGCTCAAGCTTGTTTGCTGCATGTTTACTTAGTTCATATTTACTTATATCTTTTGGACCATATTTAACTTTCCTCAATATTAAATGTTGCATTCTTGACAACTTAAATGTAAAAAAAAAAGCTTTTCTTAAACCATTTCATCCCCCTAATTTGCATTTAAATGAGAGTTTTAAAATTTTATCGATATACTGAATTTGCTAAGATTTTCAAGGCCTTTGATTGAGTTTTTTTTTATCCCATAGATAACAAACATGGGAAGTCTGGAAATATTCTTGATGTTTAACAGTGCCATATACGTATAACTAACCAGCGTTATATATCGGTAGTAAAAATGTTAAAGAAGAAATTGAAACACAGCACATTTATCATTTTGTGATGTGACGGATTTTACTTTAACATGATAAAAAATATATGATACATGTAATACGATATCGCTGAACCTGTGAACTAATCAGCCATACCTGCAGTAAGAAGCCGCCCTCTTTAAGAAACCACCTTTGTAGTATCCATTGGCTAGCTTGCCTGTATATCTATATCCTGCTTACATGTTTTCATGTCACATAACGGCCATGGGTACAATCTTTTTCTTATCTATAAAAAGTTTTAACCAGTTTTCGCGTTACAAAAAAATCGCCAAACTTATTTGCGAATTTCTCTAAATATAAATATATGCGAAATGAATCTTTCGAGAAAAGTTTGAATGATCGAAGTTGAAAATTCACGAAAAATAGTTAAAATTGAATCATCGTGAACAGTACACACTTTTTTCACAATATTCTACGCTGTATATAAGATCCTATCACTATACAGTCAGACAATTGGCGCTTTCAATTTAAAAACTGCTGTTTTCAATGCACATTTTCAGGGGGATAAAGATAAACAATCAGCACGAGAAGAAGTAGTCGTAACATAGAAATCAAGGCTAATATAAATCTTACATGTGTCGCTGTATTGATGTCCTCTAAATATTTTTTCTATTTTTATTTCGCTTTCGATTTCGTATCTTTGTTTACCGCGGAATAGATATAATGGTTGATTATTATTTTACATCCCGTGTACAACTTATGTATAGTTATCACTAGATGACATAACTCATTTATTCGTATACGAGTTCTCCTTATGAACTTAAGCCCAACAAATCCGGGCCTTTAAGGTACATATTTAAAGAAAAATAACTTGGAAACTTTGTTCTTTCTGTAGTTTTCTAATGATGACGTCACCTGTAAGTATCTTTCGATTGAATTTGGTCAAAAATACAAATCAATTGATGTTTCAAAAAGCCTCGTGTATGTAGAACACGAGTTGTCTCGTACATGTGGCCCGTTACACGTGCCAAAAGAGGGGCGATAGAACCACGTGTGTATTACGACTAAACTATATTGTCCCCCCTTCATTAAATGTTGTTGTTTTTTAAGATATATACATAATACATCTCTGATTCATCAAGTGAATCAATTTGAGTTCAAATTTTGAAAATAAGCAATAAATTGTTATAGTTCACGTCTGCCATTTTCCTGTTTAGGTCACCCCAAATAGCTCGATATGGTCGCGGATAAGCAACATATGATTATTATGTTGGCCTTTCCATGTATTGGCACTAAATCTTATGATAGATTAATAGTATTTGATCTATTTTAACGCTATGTAATCTCAAAGTTTAAAAAAAAATTCTGAAGTATAATGTTCTCTAGTACAATTATGAGAGATATAATATTTACCAGATAGGTGAGGTTGCTCGAAAGCATTTAAGAATTTTGTATGCACACGAAAATGCTTCAATTAAAACACGGTGAGCTCTGATGACGTTGCTAAAAACAATCAAATACAATCAGTGTATGTATTTGTTCAAGAAGATAAAATAGAGAAAACAATAACTGTTTAAATAATGAAATATGTATTACATGAGTACGATAGCTCGGACATGATAATATGGAAAGAAAGTGACATTGATAAAACTTTAATTTTATCACGTAAACTGGATATACAGCAAGTGCAATGATTTTTGTCTCTTTCGTGCACGTGCAAAATGAGAAAATGAAAAAATTTGAAGAGCATAAAGGTATTAATTAAATATCTTGGGAATTAGAATATTAAGGGTTGTGTTTATGTAGAAGATTAGTAGTAGTTAAAAAATAACACATGGTCTCAAGAAAATATGTATACATGATAGTAAATACATAGACACGAATCGATAGACTCTCGTATAAGTACTATGACTGGACTTGAAATTGAAAAACATTTTAGGACTGAAATAATTTAATACACAAAATAATTTCAATTCTGTCTTACACACTTTGAAAACAATTACGTTACAGCTGGCATTATTCTAAGACGATTTGTTATCATAGCATTAGAAATAAACTATAAACATATTTGTTGAGAACACTAAAAATATCATCTTCCAAAACTATAATAAATAAAACTATCAATATTCTTACCTGCAACATTTTTCGTAATTGTTTGTACTTGTCCCTCGTCTATCCATAGTGACAGCTTACTTCTAGCATTACATTTCGTCATCATTAATAGAGTTACAAAGAATACACAACAAGTTAATGAAAACTCATTCATTTTCTCGGCTAACCATTTATAATTTACTTCGATCATGCGCTTACGTTTGATCTAGTACCATGATGTCACTAAAATAGATCCGACTCACATCGAGTACTATTAACCCGGAACACTTCATCATTTGTTAAATGTTATTTTGAAATTGTTATCCATGCCCTTCCAGTCTGCAGAGTATATTTACCGTTAATCCTTTACTCCACCTCTGTAAATATTGTACTATGTCTCAACGATTCCATTCATTATAGATCCGTTCATGCTTTCCAATCACATCTGCTTACGCGCCCATTTTATTATAAGTTAGGTAAAATATGCAACATTAATTTCAGAACATATTCACTACATTATCTTATATCAATCAAAAACTCTAATCGAACTCATGCAAGCGATTTCGCATATAAACGCACTGCATTATACACACCCGAACCAACTTTATCTTCTCTCATCTTATCAGCAAAGAGGCTTAAGTTCCATTGAATCGAATATGATTTGCAATTGTTAAAATACTCGCCCTATCGAACTATTTGTAATTAAAATTGATAAAATGCGAGTTAACTTCTAACCCCTAAAATCGCTACACATCCAGCCAATAAATACAATGGATTTGAAAATACTACCATTTAGGCTGCCCTCTTACTTTATAAAATTAAAATTTATTCACTATGTCCCCTACGCTTTCACGTATGTTAACCCCTCGTGTATTTTCTCTGTACACTCGATCGAGGAAGACCGGTCTCGTCTCTTACATCGCGTCAATGCATCACTAACTAAAATTACCGTAGAACTTATTTACAATAAGCGAACAGGTAAACAGACTTTGTTCAAATAGAAAATTTAAGGTTCTCGGACATCGTTAACAAAATTTTGAAAAAATACAGGTGTTTTACTTTGATGTGAACCGATGTAGCAAGAAATAAATGCAACACTATCTAAATACAGTGTTTTGTTAATGAATACTTTAGAATTGATTTTATTTTATAAAGAATTTTTATTGCAAATGATTAATAAGCATGGTAAAGGATTATTTCGTGTAGGTTAATGTAACCTTTGATGAAAATGAAGCGAAAGCTTTCTTATTCACCCAATTTAATTAAACATGTTCTTCTTTTTCATATAAGCATTGAAAACTTATGTTAACTGCTGTACCTTAAAACCTGCAGATACTTCTTAGTTAGGTCATTTTAAGCCAACTGAAGCGAAAATAGCAAATTAAAAACACCTGTAGAATAATGAAAAAAAAACATGAATTGATTTCAGTCGTTTTTTAAAACGAGTTCGGACTCTATCATAAGTTTGTTCTATAGTTAAAGTACTATTGAATTAATGCATTGCCAGTACAACACAAACAGACATCAATGTCACAAATACTTTGTAAATAATAAAAAGAATTACGTGCCGATGAATACAATGTATGATCAGTGAGGACGAGGAAATATCATTGGAAATTACTGCGTTCTCTTAACGACATCAAAAAATAAAAATGCAAGTTCCGTACTCCGGTATCACGCAACCTTAAAGCTGATCCCAGACTATAGGAGCATAATTAGAAACAGATACTAAAATTGCCGGTCGACAAGTTACTCGTGAAATTGAGCTAATTTCTCTGAATCTGTGTTTAGCCACACTGCTATGATTTGGTAACCCTGCCATTGCTCCCACTGGGAAGATGTTGCATTAAACATCGTTTTTCTTGTAAAAACATCAGGCTCTTTGTAAGTCGTTTGCATTTGCAGCATTTTTTCACGATTTATCGGATTATTTCTACATTCTGTTGGGAAACCTCTTACAGATATGTGTGATTTTTATATGTATTTAATCCCTCAGTGCTTTAGTGTGGTCGATGTTCTAAGTAATATATTGTGTTTATCGTCTGCTGTCACGCTTCTTCATTTGATTCGTCATTTAAGAAAGAAAAACAACGGATGTCTGTTTGACCAGAAGGCAATGTTAACATTTTCAAAGATACTAAAGCTGCGTCGAGCTTTGAGTTTCCGCAATGCCAACCTCAATTATGTGGACCAGAATTGGTAAATTTTATAACTTTATAGATATTTGAACCCTTTATCAAAGAACAGCATGACCAGTCAGAGGCCAGACAGTTTAGACATTTGTGAAAAAACGAATGAACCAATCACAGGCCAGATATTTTAGATTTTTTTCCGAAGAATAAATTGACCAATCGGATGTCAAATATTTGAGACGATCGTAGTTATTAGAATGAACGAACCAATCAGAGGACAGATGCTTGATATTTTTAGTTCTTAGAACAAACTGGCATTTTAAATGGCCATTTTATATTTCACAGTTACACATATTGTCTAAGGGATTGTTAATATTTTCTCACTATTTTCATGGAATTCAGATCAAATAAAAGTATAATAAAATAATATCATATTTGTATTGGCTTGAATGGGGAAAACAAATGCAAGATGATTTTGAAAATGTCTTGCATTAACAGCGGACGTCATTAATCATTGATTAAGTTGGAATAGACGCAGTAATAACAGCTCTAGATGTTCTTTGACACGAACTATAAATCCTAAACAAAACATTTAAAAATAGAATATTAAAACAATTGCATTTTTGCACGAAAAATGACGCAAAAGAGGCGCAGTAATTATTTCAATGCGATCATATTTCTTTGAAGTTATATTAAAAGCATTATAATTGCTTCTCATAGGTTTGTATTTTCCTTAACTGGCAAATTGTTCAGAAAAAAATGCTCCATCATTTATATGTCTCAAAATCCTTGTTTAGTGTGCAGGTATGTATTATTTCAAGCCCTGTAGCTATACAAAGCTTTATAACATAGAGAAGAAGACAATACTTGTCACTGAATATGTGTTAAAGAGTATATAAAAACGGTTTTTTACCGTTCGTTCCTTAATCATGAGAAATTTGTGATTGATAATTCAAGATTGCATTAAAGTTTTTAACAAATGATAGCACACGCCCACTTCATGTCATTTACAAGGTTTATTGTTTAACGCTGGTTTCTCGTTTTTGTCGTATCATAGGGAGTATAAATGATCAAATTTTGTACCGCAATGTAAAAAAATTGAACAGTCATTCTAGAGGATATGTTGAAAAAGAATTATCATGTCTTGTAGGCAAATAAATTATGTTAAATTTATGGGTTGGGTTGATTTATATTTTAGGAACGTTTATCCCAAAAAAGTACAGAAGATTACGCATACATACGTTTAAAGTTTAAATTGATATGTGGTTAATAGATATATAATCAACCTATTCAATCATAAAATTACCTGTCCATATTTTTTTTTCGGTGTAGCGGTTTATTTGAAGTTTGGCACCGCCTATATCCAAGACATTCAATGACCAACCCTCACAATAAATTGTTACCAGAATGTATGAATCACTAGCACGTCATGTTAGATTATAAGACATCAGTTTTGTCGGCTGGAATGTTCAGTGCTGGGAAATCACTACAGTATTAATTATACAGTACCGGCTCATATACAAAAGTAATTTAACAACAATAATTATGCATGTTTTACCTATTAGATAGGTTGTGTATTAAAGCCTGTGATTTATCAATTTTTATGTGCGCGTCAGTAATTTTATTGATTTTATTATATGTGATACATTTATTTTCAGTCCGTCAGAGCCCTTATAAGATATTGGTATAAAATATATTGAATTCCTTTCGCCATGAATATTCCTTTATATGAACAAATTAAGAACAGTTTATAAATATATATTCAAAATAAGTTTCTTTATGTAACAAAAGAAATGTTTGCAGTTTGACACTAACGCATGCGCAGTTTTCAGATTTGTGTTGGAATACAAAAATACATACCGACACTTCGATATAAGCTTAAAACATAATATCATAGGCGCAGCCTAGGAGGGCGTGGCCTTATATGGAATGTAGTTTGCCGGAACGCCATGGTAGGGACGGTTATTAAATGCTGAAACATTTCATTTTAAAAAAACGGTTGTTTTAAAAAATGATCTATTTTACAAAAAAAACAAACCTATTCCTATACCGTAAATAACAACATCTGTTGCGATAAGTGTAAAATGACATAAAAAAAAGAAATCGTAAATTGACTTTAAAACTGAACATTTCGGCCGACTATTTACCCGAAGACAGGTTTAGACTAACCAAAGACAACCGGAAACCTCAAAATATTGTTATACATATAGAGTTTCTAATATTTAGATGTCAAATCAGAAACATTTTATTAAACCTTTTCCGAGTACCGAAAATAAACTTATATCAATTAAAAAGAAATCGTATTGGCTTCGAAACCAACTATTTACCCGAAGATAACCATAGATTATCCAATGGCGTCCGAAAACGCTGAAGTATTGTTTTAAATGTACAGATGTTAAATCAGAAACATTTTATTAAATGTTGTAAAGAACTGGAGAACACTTTATCCAACGAAAGTATCTACGGCAGATAAGTAATTTAACCGTTGCATCTAGCATTTTCATTTGCATTTCATATATCCGATTCGCCATAGGTATAGGGACAAGGGTGATCCAGTTACATTACCTGGTGCCAAATTATAAACTGAAACATGAATTCTCTAATACCTTGCAGCAATTCTGTCCTTGTTCTTAGTTCTTATACAATCATTTTTTAAAAATAGCTATGACCGAACATGTTCTTTTAAATGATAATGTGATACTATTCACCAGGAAAGGCTTACATTCACATTTTAAGAAACCCCGCACAAACGCATGCACGCACAGTATCTATACATGTACGATCGTCTTAGAAAGAATCAATATTCCCAGTTTTTAAAAGATTTCAGTGAGATCCCGGCTAATCAGTGAAAAAACTTCTTGTGTTGTTTTCCAGAACAGGTAGCTGGAACATTTGGTAACTGTGTGGAAAATCCTGATTCCTATCACTCGGTTCGGGAATGTTCATTATCTGCACAGGTGTAATAGATTGTGGTGTAGATGATGGGGGATAAGTCACGAATGTTGTAACGGTAGTCGCGGCATTGACAAGTACTTGTTTTCTTAATTAATGGAAGACAAAACATCTTTTAAAACCTGCCATGATGAAAGGTAGGTATTTTTTCATGAAGACGGATTCGTTTCCTATTCAGTACATTTCCCGAGTGTTTGTGCGCCAATACCAGACAGCGCAATAATTCCGGCCAATTCTTTTCCGTCTTCGTAGTTTGGCAATAAAGATATTCTTATTTGTATGTTTGAACTGCTTGCTAGGAAACAGCAAGTGAATATATCAGGATACTTGGATGCAGTCCTCGGTGAATGTAACGAGGTACGGGTATGCTGAGAGGAGGAAAAAGTAAGATATTGTGATCGCTTGATGTCTGTCGTCAGTCAGGCTGTCTGTCGTCTTTCGTCTGTTTTCATTTAACCTTCTGTATGTAATTGAAGCTGCATTTTTCACTGAATCTTCATGAAACTTGGTCAGAATTACTGTCTTGATAAAATGTGATTTGAGTTCGAATATGGTTTATGTCTGGTCAAAATCTAGGTCACAAGGTTAAATCATAGGTAAACATTGTGTATACAATAGAGGCTGCATTTTTCATTCGATCTTTGTGAAACTGTCAAAGTATTGATGCATGCTAGTTTGAGTTCGAATATAGTTTATCTGGAATCAAAAACTAGGTCACCAGGCCAAATCATAGAAAAACGTTGTGTATGCAATAGCTGCTGCATTTTTCATTTGACCATCTTGAAACTATCAGAATTAATCTCTTAAGTATTGCAAGGTTGAGCTCAAAGACTAGGTCAGCAGATCGAATTCTAGAAAAGATCTTGTGTATGCAATAGTGGCAACATTCGTAGCACATTGTCAGAATGGGTGCCTTGATGAAATATAGACCAAGTCTGAATACATGTATAAGTAATATCGGATGTAAACTAGGTCAACAGGTCAAATACCAGGAAAACAATGTGAATAATTGTCTTGTTTAAATCTAGGTTGAATATAAGTAATATCGGGTTAAAAACTAGGTCAACAGGTCAAATGGTAGAAAAAAATGTGAATAATTGTCTTGTTTAAATCTAGGTTGTATATGGATCTTATCGGGTTAAAAACTAGGTCAACAGGTCAAAAGCTAGAAGTATCTTTTATATGTTATAGCGGCTGCAATTTTCACTAGATCTTCATGAAACCTGGTCAGAATGCTTCTTATCTGTATACCATATATGTTAAGTTCTAATACAAGACATCTGAAGCCGAAACTATAAATATTATTCTTGTTTAAAAACACAAGGACTAGAGCTTAGATACTTGATTTGTAGCATTATTTTGTGGACCAAGATTTTTCAAATCCTGCCCCTTGTGTCAATATTGATCTTACCCTTGAAATAACATAATTCACACTGACTTACATAATAAAAAATCGTCTTGTCTAAAACAGCAAGGCCGAGAGCTTAGAATGTTTGTTTACGACATTGTCTAGCGGCTCTTTACCAGGTTTGTTCGATTGAAATTGGCCTCGCCCGGGTGGTGTGGTCCTTTACTTAGGCTTACATAGTGAAGTAAACACATTGTAGTGCACTACCAACTTTACTCGGGCCATCTTCCTGTGACTGAGGTTTGCCATACCTAGCTTCAACCTGTGACATTAACAATTACCTTTTGACCTACTTTGTTATTTTTGAAGCTACAGCAAATCAATTTGGTCAACGTCTACAGTTTTGCAAACATAGTGTTGTACTAAAATGTGATAACCTCGGTCCGAGCCTTTTAACTTTCTTGTTTTGAAACTTCAAAGAAAAAATCTTGACCATGTGTACAGTTTTGTAAATTAGATACAATATTTACTTTGAACGACACTGCTATTGGTGTTTTGGGGCAATGGTACTGGTTAACGATATAGGGCCATTATGGCCCTCCTGTTCTTGATATATTCGCAGTTGCATGTTGGATTTTCTCCAAAAAAAGTGCAAGGTAGGCTAAATTCATGGTTGGGCATATTCACATATTATTATAAAGTATCCTGGCACATGTACTAAATGTAGTGGATGTATTATATCAAGAGATCAATAATTAACGATACATATCTTTAAAAAGAAAATTTTTAGTACATGAAAGAGGAACGTAGCTACATTTCATAGTTAAAATTCATGTCAAGAGAAAAATGTGTACCCTGACCGAGGCTCGAACCTGTGACCCTTCGTTTACAGCACGAACGCTCTCCGACCACAAGCATATCTTCACTTCAATCATGATTAAGTCCGTAACGTGGCATGTGCATCAGGAAAACAAACTTAATCCTTGTTATGAGGCTCCAAGTATTGATCTTTATTCAATGGTCAGTAAATATTATTACTCCGCACTAATAGTAAACATCAGTTTGGAGGTAACAACATAATTATTACGTTGATAGATATGGACTATTTACGTACTAAAACTATAAAACCATTCATTTAGACTGAAAACGCAAGGGTATTTTACCGACCTTTTACGTACGGTATTATCCAGTTATATAAAGCGCATTACAGAGTAGATTTTTCAATCGAAAAAATGTTATACATTCTACTTGTCACTTCATTGGCAGTTGAAAGGTTACCAACTTCCGGTCAAAAGCGAGCATAAAACGGCTGCGCCGAAAACATCTAAGATGTCCGTTTTCACAGATTAAAAAAAATGTACGTACGCATAGGAAAAATTAAACTGCTCTCAGAAAACCTTCCACTCATCTACGTAAGAAAGGCAGGTTGTTTTGTACGCAGAAATGAGAAGAGTAAACTGCGAAATGATATCGTTCTTAAAAATACATTACGAAAATAAATAAGACCCAAAAAATATAGAATCTGTAGCAATAGGTTTCAACAAAAACAGATGGCACATAAAGCCAAAAATAATTATTTGTCCTGTTTAATGATCTACCTCTTCTACATATGCTCTCTGTATCAAATAAAACATTTATTGCCAATTCATGTGCAGGCTGCAAAGGGCACAGACATCTTGGTTTATCATTGCCAATCATTATTTATACAATCTGACAATTGCATTTCCAATATATAGATAATTGTTTTGTAGAATGTGTACATGAACAGAAAACCGGCCAAATTACAAAAAAAAAAACATTTGGTAAAAGGATTCACTAAAGTTAGGTCTTTTTAGGCAAGTTTACCTTTGTTTACATTATTGAAGCGACATGGCGTTTAGTGTAGAAAACCAGACTCCACTTTCGTCTGTGATTCATTCATAATTGGTATCCTAGGGGTTGTCATAGAATGTAGTGAACTGTATAGGATTAAAATAAAAGAAGTATATTGTATGATGTAAACGGAGTTTTAAATAGCTTGTTTCTTTTTCTCCATTATTTGAACCATCCATTTTGTATGTTACATATACCGGCTGTGTTATGTTACGACATCTAGCGATTAATTATATGCACATAAATGCTTTTTATGACATTTATGCGATTTTTTGTAAAGAGACGAGACCCTTAGACCTTTAAACGTACACTCCTGGCTTATTGTTGTCGATTTAAATTAACTGTCAACGGTAATTCAATGTTGCTAGAAACTTGAAAAATATATTTACATGCACGACTTTAAACTTTTATGATTGCAAGCGTAGTATGTATATAATGCTTATTAACTCTCATTTGAAAACCATGTTGTTGAACCATTTCATTTGACGCCATATGCACGTCAAATTAATTTCTTTGTTTATGTGAGAAGAATGCAAGAATAATAACCTTTGCCAGTAATAAACATTAATTTTGTTCCGCGAAATGAAAACGTAAAGCGATTAAATCGGTAACATTAGTTTTTTTCGTAAAGTAAATGATTAAGAATCAAATTTCAAATTCATCTTTGTTAAGCGAATACCACAGCATACCTT
Source organism: Saxidomus purpurata (assembly GCA_022818135.1). Lineage (NCBI taxonomy): Eukaryota > Metazoa > Mollusca > Bivalvia > Venerida > Veneridae > Saxidomus > Saxidomus purpurata. The sequence continues at coordinate 42,983,206 of JAFMSR010000011.1, forward strand.
AACCATTGTACCCTTGTTTAGCAAATGAAACATTCATGTGTATTTATTTATACATTGCTGACTATTTGCATTTGTAAACATAAGGTGATACTTTGTTACGCTTGCTCCAATGTTGATTCTTCCAATACCAGTAATCTAGATTTTAATACCTAAACATTGGTATCCGGTACAGTTTGGAATCATTTAGGTTCGAATTGCTTCGCTGTAGATTCTATCAACTCCTTTTGTAGTTTATGTGAAGTATTACTTCTCCGCACATGATTGTTTTGTCGTATATGATTCAAACCTCTATAACTTAGTTTTGATAGAACCGTTTTGTCGTATATGACTTCAACTCCTATAATCTGGTATAGCTAGAACTGTTTTGCCGTATATAATTTCAACTTCTATAATTTTATATGGCTAGAATTGTTTTGCAAGGGATGATTTTAACTCCTTTAATTTAGTTAACTTAACCTTCTATTATTTTGTATAGATACAATTTCTGTGATTTCTATTATGGCAAGAGTTGATTTTAATTTCTATAATTTTGCATGGCTACACATGTAACGTTGTAGATTATCTTGAATGACTAAATTTACTTCGCAACTTATATAATTGCGTATGGATAGAATCTTGTTTGGCTAGAACTGCTTTGCCATAGGTGATTTCTTTAACTTCTGTAATTTTGTATACAGTACTGTATCTAATTGCCTCGCTGAAGATTCTTTCTATTCCTGTTATTTTGTATGGGTAGAATTGCTTCGCCGTAAATGATTTCACCATCTATAATGTTGTTAGCCGCTGATTTGAACTTCGGCTATTTTGAATGGCTAGCATAGCACATTGATTCTTGCAACTCCCATTATAATGTGTGGCAATAATTGATTCGCCGTAGGGGATTTCATTTTGGCTAGAATTGCTTGGGCGGAGATTATGTCGACTTCTGTTGTTTTGTACGGCTAGCATTGCTCTTCCCACCGGATGATTTCTGAAACGTTTATAATTCTGTAATTGTTTCGCCGTAGATGAGTTCGGCGTCAGTGATTTCGCATGGCTAGAATTACTTCGCCACATATGTTTTAAACTCAAGTTCAACCCCAGACCTCATTTGCAGATGGACGGGACTGTAGAATAACACGTATTCATATTGATCAAAGCGCATTTATCTGGACATAAGTTTGACAGCAGCTGCTAACGAAGAAAGACATTAAATTACATATGCTAACATTAATGTCCTTATATACCAACTACACCTAAAAAGCTCAGAGGTAAAAGCTCAGAGGTATGGGAAATTAATATAAAACGATTAGCGTTATTAATAAGTTACATTTATTAGTTTTCTTTTTATTCTCTGTGAATTAAATTTTACCCTTACATTTTGGCGTGACATTTGCTACGATAAGAATACTATTGTCTTGGTTGAACATCCTTTGAACACGTTTAAAGGATTGTTACGATACGGCTGTCACACTTTTTTGTTTTCAAGGTGTTTATTAGCATGCTCAGTAGCTATTATATGACATTTATGTGTGAACAGACCTTTAAGAAATTTAACTAAAAAACTATGTAATCATATACTGTAGATATGTGTAAAATTGATGACTATAACCGCATGTATTTCCTTGTTGTGACATATACAGAAAACTTCTGTTGCTATATTTTAAGATGAAACACATGTCGAACATGATCACATTGTAACGACGTTGTAACATGCTTGCCCATGTGGTTCAAAACGTTTCGTCGCCTGCAACTCTCTTGCCACATTTCACTTTCCTATGCGTCTCCGTGTTCATGGTAACGCCGGGTTTGTGTGGCAGACACACATAATTGTGAGACAGACACACATGATTATACTAGTTAACCGGAATTTACACATCGAGGGCTGATCGCGAAACGGTTGTAGCTCTCTACATGCAGTCGCAGAAAAGTGACTGTTGACGGCGACGAAAGAACAAATGCAGTTTTTAAAAAAACACGTATTGACCCAATGTGTCCGAAACTATTGTAAATGAATCTCATTGGTACGGTTGATTGGCTTCATTTCGGTATACTCTCACAGTTGTTTTATAACCAATCTTTTAAGCTTGCAAATGTCTAAAATGGCAACGGAGTTGTAAATATATTTTTTTCGACGATTTTTGTTGGTTCGTCTGGGGAGATACATTCCTTCTTTTAAACTATGTAATTACTTAAATTAAAATGACTTATTTCATTTTTGAAGTTACAGAAATAATGTGGATAAGAGATAAACCTTCTTGTAGAAACATCAGTCTTGCCAATTAAGTCCACAACAAAGTAAACAAGATTTGTTTTTCTCGTCTGAACTTTACTAGTCACGGAATAAAGCTCAACTTTGAGATGTTCCGTATGTTTGCATGATGCCTTTATGATGAAAATTGTAAGTTAATTAGCATTTTCTAAGACATTAATGCTTATTTTGGTGATTAAGCTAACATTTAACCCGTTGACTCATAATTATCAGACAAATATCATACTCGTCCTGTAAGGATTACAGTAAAAACAGTATAGTATGTTCACGGAAAATAAATTGAACAATGTAGAATGTGTTTGCTACTTTTTATGACATATTGGAAATTGGAAAACTATCGGAAAGCAAACCTAGCAATCTGACAACGGTATTCTTCTACACACATGCTACATACTGTTGAAAAATTAAGGGCGTCGCTTTACAAATTTTTGAATGGCTTCTTTCTGTGAGTAACTGTAAAAATTCCTCTTGGTTCACTGACCAACAGTCTAATATTAGTATTAGCCTGTTAAGCATGTAACACCATGCTTTATGAGAGAATGACATGTTTGATGTAAAATGTCGGATGTTTTCGAGTAAAAACAGAGTTTCTCAGGGCTCAATTGTGGGTCCTCTATTGTTTCCTAATTATCTCAATGATTATCCTCTTCAAACTAATTCTGAAATTGATTCAGATGATTTGACATTCATGTACATGAAACAGATAGAAGATTAACGATATTCAAACACAGCTACAAAATGATTTAACGAGCCACTCCCTACATCTAGCAGATTATATTCTCGAAGCATAGATTATGTGTGCAATGAACGTAAAATGATAAATAAATACAATATAAAAGATATAAAAGAACCTATGGAGACAAATGCTGCATTTTACCACAATTAATCAATATAGAGGCTTTCTGTAATAAATCGCATCCACCCATTTATTGTACAACAACTCTACATAGATTATTGAATGGCAGGTACTGCAGTATATTTATGGCTGGGAATGCATAGTTGAAACTTTTAGATTAAGTTATAATACTTCCAAAGATTCTATTATCTATGTTTTAGAGGTTATTTAGTTTGACATCAGTTATAGGGTATGTCCCTTTAAATAGCGCACGTTAAGTAAGCGTACTTTAGATGAGGAACTAACTGCTATTAAACCTATTTACAATATCAAAAACACCCAAAAATCTAAATAAATATTAATTTTGAAATACAGTGTGCAATAACGAATTTTTATTCTGGTTTCGACACCAAGAATCAGTATTGATTTGAAGCACAGATATGACTTTGAAATTTGGCACTCAGTGATCGCAATTAGGGAAAAACTAATGACCGAGAAGTCCGATCCTATTTAAAGGTCCAATACTAAGGAAAGTGAAAATTCAAATAAGTTATTTTTAATAAAAAAAGAAAGTTGGTATGTTTAAATTCTAAATAAATCACAGTGTATGTATAATTATTTTTCTATGCATTATGAAGAAAGTTAAAAAGACCTGGGTGGTCATTTTGTCGATTCACTAAAATTTCAACATAATACACATACTTTTCTTCGTGTTCCAAACACTTTCTGTAAATTTTAACCTGCCAATCTTCATTATTTAGTGTCTTGCATAAGGTAATGTACTTGCCATTGAAATAACTGTCATTTAATTTTCGCTTAGTAGTGGACCTTTAAACACGATGTACTTGCGTTTCGCGAACCAAATAGAATATTTGTAAATTAAAAATGTAAATAGCGGTACAACGATAAGCATGACTGTATAATTTACATGTGTACATTTAAAGGTCTAAAGGTCTTCTCTCTTTATAAAAATCGCATAAATGTCATAAAAAGCATTTATGTGCATATAATAAATCGCTAGGTGTCGAAACACAACACAGCCGGTAAATGTAACAAACAAAATGGATGGTTCAAACGACGGAACAATAAGTTCATTCTCCTTTACCCTACACAATAAAACACTGAACGAAATATTTCTTGTAAACAAAAGTTTTATTTAGTTTACATGAATTGTAGAAATGTTTGCGTTAACTTCACTGTAGTTTTACTTGCAGACAGTGTGTTTTAAAGTTCAGCTAACCAGTACGCATTACAAAAGATTCTAACAAAACTCACGATCATGTCTCTTTATACAAAGAATTGAACAATTCGGTTTTATTATGCCATAAACAACGCGGGAACGATATGCCGTCAATATGACGTCATATTATGCCATATGACGTGAAATAAATATCCGCTATGCATTTATTCACTTTTTGTAATCTCTTGTCATATTAAAATCGAATAACGTCCCTTTAAGCGTTGTAATCGTCTTATAAACAACTCTTTGTCGTCATGGTGCGTATTTATAATCCACTCAGGCCTCCATTACTGCACATCAGACTTCAAGTCATTGTTTATCAGACAATGAACATCGCTGGAACGGATTTTATTTCATAAATCAAATTTCGCTGACAAAATTCGAGCCTATACCTAGACGCTGCAATATTATATACTAAACAAAATCTACATGAATCCAACATGCCTAACTACTCAAAACCACTACAGTATGTGTATTTTTGTAATTGTTGCACGTATTTCCATTCATTAAAAATTTATTGTAATTGTTGCACGTATTTCAATTCATCTAAAATTTTAGAGTCATTGTTGCACGTATTTCCTTCATTAAAATGTTAAAAGTAATTGTTGCACGTATTTCCATTCATTAAAACTTTTACAGTTATTTGGGGATATATGCAGTTTTTACCAGTGCTGGAAAATCTCATCTTACACCCCCCCCCCCGCCCCTTACACCGTGAATTACTTATGACTTAACGTTATAAACAAACTTTCCCACACATAGCATCTAAAGAACGTTTGTTTTTATATTAAAATGCATCATTTCGATAAGTTTGTTTTTAAACATCTGATTCAAAGTGCAAGACGGTATGCAAGAAAAAGTTTCTTCCACGAGATACTTGGTTAGATCGAAATATCCGTCACTTCGGGTAACTGTTTCGCGGGAACTCGGCTCTGAACCTCGTGCTCATATAAGAAACTAATAATCTGCAGTTTTTACCAGTGCTGGAAATTCTCATCTTATACCCCCGTGTAAGACGACTTACGTGCTTACTTGTGACGTAACGTTATAAACAATGTGACGTCACTTTCCCACACATAGCATCTAAAAAACGTTTGTTTTTATATCAGAATGCATCATTTCGATAAGTTTGTTTTTAAATATCTATTTCAAAGTGCAAGACGGTATGCAAGAAAAAGTTTCTTCCATGAGATACTTGGTTCAGATGGAAATATCCGTCACTTCGGGTAACTGTTTCGCGGGAACTCGGCAGAGCCTCGTTCCCGCCAAAACAGTTACCCTCAGTGACGGATATAGAGAATCTAACATGTTCATGAGTTGTGGATAAGCAAATCCCACCCGAGGGTTGAGATACGTCCATAAACGAGGCTCTGCCGAGTTTTTTGGACGTATTTCAACCCGAGGGTGGGATTTCCTTATCCGCAACTCAGTGGACATGGTAGATTTATTTTCTCACCGTTTGAATCGCATTTTCACACAAGTAAGAACAAATAAGTGTAAATTTTATACAGGATGGGGATGAAAAAATGAAAATCAACTTTTTCTCGAATTTTACTTCAAAACTGCTATAGATGGATAGAAAATGATCTAACTAAGAAAATGAATACCCATAACCCTATGTTTATTTCAAAAATAAAAAATTTACAGTCATTTTTCGATTTTTATGTGATGTGCACGCGGAGTGTGGGATAACCCTATGTGAGATAAGATTTTCCATCACTGCTAAAAATAGAGATTTTTCTATCCGGTAAGTGATAAAAGTTTATCTGACATGGGTAAATGCGCGGAAATATGTATCTCATAGGTGAGAAAAATCTAACATGTTCATGAGTTGTGGATAAGGAAATCCCAACCGAGGAGTGAGATACGTCCAAAAACGAGGCACTGCTATGTATCTCATAGGTGAGAAATTTCGATCTGAACCTCGTGCTCATATAAGAAACTAATAATCTGCAGTTTTTGCCAGTGCTGGAAATTCTCATCTTAACCCCCGTGTAAGACGACTTACGTGCTTACTTGTGAAGTAACGTTATAAACAATGTGACGTCACTTTCCCATACATAACATCTAAAAAACGTTTGTTTTTATATCAGAATGCATCATTTCGATAAGTTTGTTTTTAAATATCTATTTCAAAGTGCAAGACGGTATGCAAGAAAAAGTTTCTTCCATGAGATACTTGGTTCAGATGGAAATATCCGTCACTTCGGGTAAATGTTTAGCGGGAACTCGACAGAGCCTCGTTCCCGCCAAAACAGTTACCCTCAGTGACGGATATTTCGGTCTGAACCTCGTACTCATACTAAAAACTAATAGTCTACTGATTTTCAATAATAAACTTATCTGTCTGTGCCCTTTGCACGTTGCACATGCGCTCACAGAGCATAGGTTGAAGATGCAGATCATTAAACATGACAATGATTATGCCATCTGTTTTTTGTTGAAACCTATTGCTATATATTCTGTATTGTTGCGCGTCTTATTTATTTATTTATTTATTTATTTATTTATTTATTATTTATAATAATTATAATAATAATAATAATAATAATAATAATAATAAAAAAATATCTTTATTTACTGAAGGTTAACACATTAAGACATGCAAAACATTAAGTTATTTATTTGTGAAATGCGTTTATTAAGAACTGTTATATTTAGCCGTTTTCTTTCAGTTTTTGTGTGCATAATAGTCTGTCTTTCTTGCGAAGATAAATGGAAAGTTAACAGAAACTACGTAGAACTGTTTTCCCCCTCATTTTGCAGTTTATTTTTCAAAACGGTTCGTTGACTCTCACACACTAACTTTCATTCAGTATTAAACCAAGGCATTTTATCATGACGGAGATTCATGTAATGAAAATGATTCCATATGTCTTTATCGGAGTTAGACTTTTGTAGAAAGATCTTTAAATGTTTTGCATTACTAATAAAGTTATATTGTGCAATTTGCCTATGCTTAAGAAAACAACAAGAGTTAGTGTTTACAAACTCAAACGTTATACAGAGTATCGAACGTAGTTGTGCTCATCAACACACACTTTTAGTAATAAGAGAAAAATGGGTGCCAAAAATCTTGCTTTGAGCTTTTGGCTTTTCACACTTGTGTCCTAGAAAATACTGCTGTTTTTGTAAGTTTTCAGCAAGTAACTTTTTGGCCGACTGGTCAAAGACACTCGTTCCTTAGTCACGCTTTCTCTGTCCATTTGACTATTTAAAACAATATGATTGTAATCTTTGATAACCGCCAGCTAGTTTCTATTTTACCATGATCACATTTACATTATACTGCGTGAAAGCGAGAAATGTAATGGAACCAGTTGCTGCGTAACACAACACAATAACATCAATGTTACAGACTGTAGGAAACGTTAGCTTTACATTTGACAATGGACTTAAATGCTTGAATTCTACTCTACAAATCCTTGGAGAAATCAGAGGTCTGGCCCACACACTTGATGAGTGTTCGATTAGAAATGAACCGTGCTGACACTTAATTCAATAATCAAGCACACCGGAACCACTTTCATGTTTCGTTTCGAATGGGTGACGAATTTCGCTGATAAGTTAACTACCTACATATCTTTTTGACTAACTAAATTAGTAAGAGCGATTTAAAAATAATTTTGATGTATTAAATTTAGAAATAGTATGAACATTTCCAAGGCCGGACGAGCTATCGGTCGTTCAAGAAAACAAAAGAACGATTCCGTGCTAACAACAAACCTCATTAAACCCCAATTAAAGAGGCACTCCCTAAAACTGGTGACAAGTTAAATAACTTCAAAAGCATGTAGATAATAGAATAGTTGCAATAATTATTTATATGTAGATTATTTGTGCGACAATGAGGCATTTTTCGATATATGCTGTTCTTTAAAAATGTATTTATGTATCATTTTACGTTCATTGAACACGATATTTTTGTTTGAAGAATATAATCTGATAGTTGAAGGGAGTGTCCCTTTAACGCTAATTAAACTTACAATCCATTAGCCTACATGTATATTTGAAAGGCTAACCGACAACAGCTTTATACTAGTTTTAGAAGATGGTGGAATGTTTGCCTGTTTGAGGTCAGTGGCAAGAAGATGTGCATTTGTAACACGAGCATTATCTGTGGTACTAAAGTATAGTGATTTAAGAGGTTTAAGCTAATTTAACAGTAAATTAAACTTATCATTGATTTCCCACATTAAAGATTATAAGGGATAAGTAAATTAAATTCAACATTCAATGCTGACTGGGAAATACCTGTGAAATGACGAATTCTTTTGATTCAGTGCAATTTTGAAATCGTTTGTAATTCACTTTGAAAATAACACTCTTACAGAAATAGATGTTTTTTATATTTAAAGAAAGTACGCTTGGCTGCAGAATTCTAATTACATTAATGTAGTTATGATATTATTTGCTAAAAGCAAAAATTTGCTACATCATTTCGGTTGCTGTCCTTAATTTTTAACACATCTTAAAGACATTATGATAAATGCAGCTAAAAACAGTTTTACAATAGCTTAGGTAAACACCAATATGACCAGCGACACAGGAAAATGGGCCTTCGGACAAAATACTTAGAAACTAGCTTTCTTGCATATTTTGAACAAACCATATTTCAATATCAATACTGGAAAATTTTAGTTACCTACGTCCAGTACATACAAAACTACAACATTTTGAAGAAGTATACGTAAGGCGTCATTGTTCACTCTAAAAATGACGTCACATACCACAATTTGACGTCAAAACTCACTTCAATTTACATGGGCAGTACACTATTCCGGTAATCATTTCCTAACAGCGTCATTTATTTTTGGTTGCAACATTTTATACTCTTTCAATATATATCATATCTGGTGAGCTAATTCATGTCTTCTTTCCACGATATGCCTTTTTTCATTGGGTATAGCTTAAATAAAAAAAAGAATCATTTCAAATCGCTGTTGCCATAGTAATGGATTGGAGGGTTTTGAAGCAAATAGTATGCTTTTGTTGAAGAAAATATAGTGGCTTTCAGTTGTTAACATTAGTTTTGCATTCAAAGAGGAGGACAAAAATGTAAATTTTATAGGTTTTTTATCAGTTATTATGGAATAATGTAACGAATGTCCGAAGGTACATTTTCGCGTTTACATTAATGCATTATTGCAAGTCAGTTTTATTGGTATATTTGTTGGTATACTTTCAGAAAGGAACTAAAAGCCAGCTTACTTACTTGTGTGCCGGCAATAACACTATCTTAACGATGACCAAAATATATCTGTATCTGCCTCTAACTGTAACCGGCACCAACAGAGCTTAGCTCCTCGATTATTTTGGTAGTGTCAACCTAGACAGTCTCCTTTTCCTGGAAAATGTATCACAATTTGCCCAACTAACTTAGAGCAAATGTTTTTTAAAGAAACCTTAAACAATCTTAATAAAAAAGAAATATGTGTCAGCCTCTATTAGCAACAGAGCAGAGTTTTAGTGATTCAAAAATTCAAAGCAAAACTGTGTTTTCTTTCTAAATATATTTTGTAGAAATGTTACTGAAGATTGTCCAGAAGCATTTGTCAAAATGATTGCATCCTTTGGCCATTAGTCTAGATGTTGTCTCACTCGCTGCTGTCCGAGTGCAGCTTGGGGAACTGAGGCACGTGTGGCTCGTTTTCTAGCTGAGAGTGCGAAATCCAGTGTAATTCAGTGTAGATGTTGGTTTTTCAAATTCTCACGATATAAATACAAACACGGATTATTACAACAATGAAAAAGTGAAAGGTACACATGTAGTACTTTCTTGATGCACGTGCTTTTCGCAGTTATACGAAACAAAGCGTGCTTTTAACATTACATTTTAGAAGTTTCATGAGATGTTATTGACAGGCATATAACAATTTGTAATAACATTACAAGTAATGTAACCGCTGGCATAGAAAGATAAAAAACATTTAATGTAACACTTGCACTGGCCGTCTGGATAACTGGATCTTTTTTCCTCTTTGACATCAAGAAATCTAGTTTTATCAAAGTCGACGTAAAACATTATTTTCCGAAACGTACTGTTAATGTTCGGAAAGTTTTGTAATTAAAGTGTCTATTAACCCGCCTCTCTCTTCTTATCTCGAAGCAAAATAGGCAATAAGAGTGTTTCAAAATCGAACATTACTACGACCTAGCACAATATACAATTCGTAATTAAGTTTGTATCTTACTCACTAATGTGTCTTTGTGTAAGTTACATGGGAAATAGTGGTATAATTCGGTTATAACCTGATTTAAGCTCATCAGAGCTTATGTTTCCTAATGCAAGTCTTAAAATAAGCCATATCTTACCTTATGTGCCAGTCTTTTGTTAGACCGAACGAGCCACGGACACATACCTGAAGTGGCAACCCTAGTGAATATTTAGATCTACTAATAATCATTGAAAATTTACTTCCTGTAACTGAAGAAACCAGGGTTTAATTCCCGGTTTTTTTCTTTCAGCAACAGAAGAAACCAGTAGAGCCGACGTAGTGCCGTCTCAGGACCGAAATGTTTCGATCCCTACCATAGCCATGTCGGTAGTGTCCTTAGGCAAGACACAAATAATTTTACATTGCCTCTCTGTCTCTTTGATTAATCTAAATTGTAAGAACTTGTTTCGCAATCGAGAGTACATAAACTAGTATCAATTAACATTAAACCAGGGTTCAATTCCGTTTCTTTACCGCCAGCAACTGAAGAATCCATGGTTCAATTCCCTTTCTTTTTCGCCAGCAACTGAAGAAACCAGGGTTCAATTCCCTGTCTGTAACTTGGGGATAGGCTTCTAGCGTCAAACGTGCTTCAGTGCAACCCGCTAAAAGAATTTCTGGCCCTGTGTAATAAGTTTTTGTTGAGCATGTATGGTGTCCAGAGAGCAATTAATTTGGCCCCGCGATTATAAAACCAATGTGTTCGTGCTCAAACTTTAAGTAAATATAATATTAAAACATAAGATACATTCTTGATAAAAATGTGTCTAATTTGCTTTTTATGACATTTAAATAGCTCTCAAAATTGCTTCTCTTTTGTTTTGCAGACGAAAAACAACATTCATGCTCATGAAATAAAGAATTTGTTATCATCATAATCATTATTAAACCGAGTGGAGCATGCAAAAGGTTTTATAATCACGGGACTAGGTTTTGCAAACGCGTTTAAACCAATTAGTATTAACAAAAAAGAAAATGAAAAATATCAGTGACTTTATGTCGCAGGCCACGGGCAGCCAACAGTATACAAGAGTGTTCCCAATCCTTACTTTTAACGTTGTATTAAATGGTTTAAAGTACTTCAAACACAGAGTTAACCCCAACCTGCAAATCGGACGTTGAACGGACAAATCAACAAAGCAATAATTGGCTGTTAAGTTCAAATCAATTTTGACACTGTAAATAGAAATAATTGTTCGCTACATCTTCTAACCTTATTTCAAACGTGCTGTAATTTCTTTAAGTGAAAATTACCATTCAGTTTATGAAAGAAGTATCTTTAGCAAGGTGGTAATTATACGGTGGTCTGTAATTTTAACAAATTGCTATTTTTGTTCGTTATTTTAGCGGAAAGAGCATCGGCGACTACGTGATAATGTAGCCGTATTTCCCACGATGGTATGCATTAGAAAGACACCAAAATTGTAACAAATAATTATGTATCGAAAATTAGAATCATAGACATGCTAAAAATATTAGAATATTTCTGTTTTTAACTCTAGACCGGCTTTCAATTTAATTTATAGTCATCTGTCATTATACTTCGCGAGTCATTAGTATAATTGATACAGTGTCGGGTTCGAGACCAGCAACGGCCAGGACCATACCATACCCGAAGGCGAATGCTCTTAATGTTTTTGCAATAGAATCTTAGTGTTTTTTAAATGCGCGCACTATGGTATTAATTTATATTTACTGAATTATTCACTAAGTCTGTTTAAAAATTCCAAAAATGCATCGGTTAATGTATTTACGGTTACATAATTCCGCATGTAAACGACATAAATCTTGACTACATTATATTTTCAAGCACAGAGAACAAAACTCTATTCAAAATTTGATTTATCGGACGCTTTAAAGGGGATCAAAATACCTTTATTACCGTGTGTAATCTTTGTTCAACTTTTGATGTAGAGGAGTAGAGGAGATTTTGAGTGGTCATTTTAAATCTAAATAGAGGGTTTAACATGTCTTTAAGTCCTCTCTACAGCTCTGTAAATACTATCAAAGGAATACAGAGTCAAGTTTGTTTTCAAAAGAATTTGTAAAGACTGGATGGATTGCTTGAGTAAATATACCACGAATACAGGGTAAACAGAGATTAAGTTCACATTTTAAGGGACTTTAACTACGTTTTAAAGACACACGCGAAGCCTGAATGAGTTGTCGTTCTTTGTTACATTGTACAGTCTGGTCTAATACGGTGTTCTTTCAGGACCATCATTGTTTTACATCTTAGACCTGTTGACGTCCAAGGGCGAGTTGCAAAGGGACGATAACACGTTTGGGCGATACAAAAATGCTATATAATTATTGCAACAAGTAGGCTCTATATCGCCTTCAGAACCATTGAGTGTGTTTTAGCTACTGGAATCTTTAAGCTCGAGTTGTTTGTTAGTGACTTTCTTGTTGCTATTTTGACAGTTTTAATGTCACCAGGTTTCATGACTCAGTAGTTGTTGTATAAGGCTGAGATTTCTGCAATGCTTAAGGCAGATGATAGCAACTTTACATTTTATCAATATCTGACTGTACTGATTTTTTCCAGCTCATAAATTACTCAACTTTACCTTTACTTTTAACCTGGTAATCAATTGCCTGCAGGATTAACTTGCAGTGTATTATGGGATTGTTAACTTGGCAACTTTCACCCAGCAGGTGCTTGCAGAAAATGTTTTCTTGTATTGTTTTTGTTGTATAAAATAGTTTCTAAGTCTAAAATTTATTTGATTGCAGTTAAAGTTAAGATGTTGTTGGCCCAAGTTTGTGCTCTGAGCTACTAAACTACCATTATTCAAACATGCTCCATGATAAAATGAGACATCCTTTTTCGATGCTGTGCTTCGAAAACAACATTATTAATTTGTTAACATTTTCATCTTGTGCCGGTCCTGAGCGCCAACTCGGAAGTATCACTGGCTCTTTTTCAGCTCTTCTCCAAACGTAGGCGGAGCCAGTATTTACAGGTCGTGTATTTGCCACCTGAGGTGTCAATCAGTTTCAAAGGAACTGGATTTCAATGTTTTCTGTTATCATGAAATAAATTATAAAAGACACAACAAAAACATTTCAGATTTCAGAACATTTTATTTGCTATGCCAACCATAATTCTGCTTGGAATTGACTTCTTTGAACAATACTGAAAGAGAAATATCCAAAGAAATAGCTATGCGAATGTTCATCAGCTTTTACAAAGAGAGGTCGTTTAACGACATTATTGAAGCACGGACATATTATGTCAGATACTCTGCGATCAGTATCAGTGGTCACAGAAGCTCACATTGATTAAGCTAACAGAAGCTCATCCTGATTAAGCTAAAAGTTATTACCTTTCTGGTGCATTTACGAACTACACTGTACGTGCATCACGTTATTTTGTCGGTAGCACTAATTAACATTAACAAATGGCGACCTGTTTAAATAAAACTAAGATACCATCATGCATAGCAACCACTAGCACACACTAGCACACACTAGCACACACGAGCTAGTAATCGTACCCACTGAAACACATTATGCTTTTTTGAAATGACAAAAAGGGAAATTAATTCAGGTTGAGTGAAACATATCAGGTAACAGGTTCCTTGACGGCTACTGACACGGTGGTGGATCTCCTAACATCAACACGACACGTCCCCGTTTGATGTCGGAATGTGCTGCCCTTTTACCAAGCTAATAGATTAGCACAAGTAGTGAAGGAGATTGAGGGCTACATAATAGTCATGTGATTCTAGATGATATCTCTAGACATTATTCTGCCTCTCTGCCCATGAATTTCACGCAAGGGTCAGGAAAATAAACAACAGCAAGGAGAGAGTCGACAAGGTAAATCCGTCTTTACTGACAGTGACGAAATACTCGGTTTATGAAAGGAGAGAGATTTTGTCAAAGGTCGCCGCCTCTTTGCACACAGGGCCATTCACAAACTGATTTGGACTTCTAGATTAAAATAACCAAAGCAAGATAGACAAACATCATTATCAACAACAAGCGGAGCCACTCTCTCCAAGAAGTGCGGGTAACAAGACATGATGCTGTTCTAGTGGTCACAATCTTGTAGTGGGAACCATAAAGTAAAGGTTAAGAAAGCAACGATCAAGAATACGAAGGCTTCTTTGCTGAAGGACTAAAGTGTAATTTTTACGTCGAGCCGAAAAACCGATTCAATATCCTTCAAGATGTCATGTCTGAGACTGCTGCAGAGGTCATAGGCAACAAAAGGAGTGCATGGGAGGACATGGATAGATGAGTGGAAACAATGGAAGAACAAAACTCCTATCCGTCAAGTAATCAAGGTTGAATGAGAGGTCTGCTGCGCTGTGCATAGAAAAAGAAAAGCAAATCAAGATTTCTGCCAGAAAAGAGAAATGCCAGTGTACAATGTATTGAGCGACTGGCAGAGGAAGCTGGGCTAACCAGTGAACAGCAAGACAAAAAGACCGTGAACTAACTCACCAATAAACTATGAGGTGACAATGGACAAAATAAGGACCTTCCAGTGAGGGGCAGAAGGCTCACATGAGAGGAAGCTAAACTCAAGTAATGGAGGGAATATTTTGAATGCACCATGAAGCAACTAGAGTCACTAATGCTTGCTGACATTAATGAAGCATATGAAAATCTTGACGACAATATAGGACATTCTACAAGAAGTTGAGTGAGCTTTTCGCAAGCTAACGAATGGCAAAACCCTACGAGAAGATGGTGTATGTGCTGGGATGCTGTATGTAGAGGACCACGAACACGATGATTGCCGCAGCGTATTCTTCACGACACCTGGGATAAAGAGAATATTCCGATTGACTGAAAGAATGGTTGTCATTGCAAATCTGCCCAAGAATCATGACCAGGGAGACTGCATGCAAAATATAAGTCATCGCACTTTTTTTCTCTCAGGGAAGGTCTTCTGTCGCATCATACTTCAACTCATTACAACAGCAGTGGACAGCATACAACGCCAGGTACAGATAAGTTTCCGGAAGGGAATATCATTAATATACCACTTCTTTGTTCTCTACGACAGATTCTGGAGCAGTCACAAAGTTGGAACAGCGCACTCTACTTGCTTTTTGTTGACTTTGAGAAGGCGTAATAAGTCTACATTGTGACTCTTTTTGAGAGATCGTATGTCAAAACAGAATCTCAAAGAAACTGGTCGACATCATCTAGTCCCAATATGGGAATTTTCGAGTGCTAACTTTACAACAATCAGCTAACATAGCATTTCAAAGTGGACACTGGATTGAAGCAGGGATGTATTTTGTCGCAAATGCTCTCCTCACTGGCAATTGACTGGATTGTGAAGAGTGTTACGCAGGGAAGAGACAGTAATAAGCATATAGAAGTAAAAAAAGTATATGTGTCGATTACCTGTGAGCTGAACTGCAGTATTTTCAATGTTTTTCTTTCATGAATATTAAATTTAGAAAATTATTATTTATTGTGTTGTCAATCTTTTAAGAATAAAGATGTTCCAGCATTCATGAAGATCATTTAAAATTATTCAGACTGTTATTTACAATTGAATTTACATTCAAAGTTGTTTTAGAAGACCCATCAAATTAAAATGAGAATGTATTTGCTCAAACATATTCATGTAAGCAGAAAATCCTATAAGATGGGATTATCCATAATTGGAAACAACTGAAATGTCAGAGTTCATAAGAAATGTGATTGAAATACTAAAATTATACCAGAGGTCTAACACGCCAAATTCATACCTTAATACATGGAACTGTCTCGTTAAAATGGTGTCATTGGGTTGGAAAGGTTAATTATATATGTTTGATGGTATTTCCGATTAATGGTCTGGTTGTAACTTTCTAGATTGGCAAAACATTGATCTTCCGTACCGCCCCTGGTTCCTCCACTATCACAACTACTAGTCTTAAGCCGATAGGTCCCAAAAAGATGTAAGTTATTTAGTGCAGTACACAGAAAGCGTCCAAATTCCAGAGAGACTCTTGCCTTATACACTCGGCTCTCAGCTTTGACCAGTTAAATAAATTTTACATGTTGTTGTCAAGCCTTTGCAAAAAAAAGCGCCCGCACAAAACTATTTTAACATTGAATTAGCAAGACTAAGAAATACCCCCGCCCGATTCTTTACACTCCCACTGTATAGATTATCAACGATAAAACTCTAATAAAAATGCCTACATACAGTTAGATATAATTGTCAAATAAAAATGTCACAACTTCTTTTCAGTCTATCCCAATTTGACATATTTAAGGGCTTTCCCGCTTTTAAGGCAGTGCCTAGTTTCATATTAGTGTCAGTGACAGTGTTTTCATTTTAAAAAAAAACTGGGATTCAATCATTCGAGGATAAGATGCTTGATCGACTGAAACGAGATCTTATGTAACCCGTTTTGTCGTGGAAGAAACAAGGTAAAGATAGCATGAATGAACATTTTAGGCCCTTTGAACTTTGATTATTTTCACGAAAAACGTGTGCAGTGCTAACAAACGTCGTTGAGAAAAACAAAACGGTTGCACAGCGGCCATTTTGTTTTAAATGTTTACAAACAAATTTTACACAATCAGAAAAGGCAAAAACGACAAAGCTCCAAATGCGGGATTGTACGGGCTCATATACAGAGGCTCTTTACCAATCAAAATCAATCAAATTTATCTGCGGTTATTTTTTCGTTATGCACATTATTCTGACATAAATAAAATCGGAAATGAGAACCACTTTTTGTCTGCGTGTGTCCAGTGTCCTGACATTTCAAGGTGTGTTTCAATGTGAGAAAGAATGACAGGATTAATAGAATAAAAGTTTGGTAGCGTAGATGGAGAAAGTTTATCTGACTCGGCCCCGGAATTTATCAAGTTCGCCTTCGGCTCACCCGATAAATTCCTCCGCCTGGCCAGATAAACTTTCTCCATCCACGCTACCAATGTATTATTCTCTATTTCATCGATGTTACAAAATCTGTGACACTGTATGCGGGCTTTACTTGATGTTTGCTTTCTTGTTACACCTGCAGATTGTGATTCTATTTGTTTGCCATGTCCACAACCTTCTCTCATTATGACATACTTGCAGGATTCACTTTTCAGTATTTATTTTCAGTAGGTCTAGTTGTAAGTGGTTGTAGACCGTGGGCTGCTGTAACCCCCACTTCCCCCCTCCCCACCGGGGGAATTTTCTACAGTATGATTTTTTTAAGTATAGTGAAAGACGTATCAAATCCATTTGTCTACACACTGGTCGTTGGGGCAAACGTCCGTAACGCGCTTTTTCCCTACGTTACCTATATGCGATATAAATATATATACATATAATTCCACTGACAGAGATCAATTGATGTAGAGTTATTTGTAAGCATATTAATATGTACCTACGAAACCTGTAATGTTGTATTGTAATTCCTGAACATTAAAGTAGTTTTTGTAGTTTACGTTACCTGTGTTTGACAATGAAGTTATGTACTGTACAGAGAAAAATAGGTACTTGCGTACTGATCTTGTTTTAATGTATAAAATTAAGGATCAAAAGGTTAAACAATATTCGTTTTTCAGATGCCAGAAGTATGTCTTTTCTGTTTACAATTTATCGGTGTTGATTACACGGTTGTGCCCTTACTTACAAGTCCACCACTAGACAGTAAGTAATGTTACAAAATGTAAACGACAATGACAAAGTAAAGTCATCGTATAATAAAAAGTTTCACCTTAATGTATTTTTAGAAATATGAAAAAAATAGAAAATTAATAGAAGGTTATTATAAAACAAATTTGTAAGAGTAGTAGTGTTCGGATTGTCACTAATAATCGGGTGATTTAAAAAACCACTAAAAGTGTATGGTATTCATGTGTTTCAAATAAAGCATCTTAACGTTTTGGTCCTAGAGTATTTGAGCGTCCAGATAATTTGTAGAACTAAAAGTATACATGTACTCAGTTTCGAGTCAAAATTTTCTCTAAAATATTCATTTTGATATCTATTATGAAATAAAGCATAACAATGGGAAAATAACATTACCATATCTTTGTATAATTAAATATACATCGGTATAGTCATGGAGCAAGACTACAAAGGTGAAAAAAGCCAAAATGTAGTTGCATGAAAGGGATGGGGTTATATTTGTAATATATTTTAATAGCACTAGGTTCAAAGGCTTGTTGTTCAGTTTATTTTCATTCTGGGTACACAAATACCTAGAGGCCAACAGCGAAGAGTAAAGTCACCCACTCACTCAATCCTCTCTTTGCTGTCTGGTGCATGACATGACTACAAAAGACGTCCATCTGCCTCTGTCAGCTGCTACACGAGGGTCGTCTCTAACATGTTTCCTCTGTTCTTGGGGCCGCTTATCAAAGGCCCGCCTCCATTTCTCTTTTTGTCGGCCTCTGTGGTGCCAATTGTAGAGTTACCTTAGGGAGCGAGGTTGGTTGCATGCGACAAATGTGTACCAGCCAGCGTCAGCATCGATCTTGGATAGTTTCAGCAATAATTGTACTCATCCCCGTCCTGTCTCGTTATTCTTCATTGGGGTTGGTGTTGGGCAAGAAGATCTTTAGTATGCCCTTTGGGGACTTGTTCTGGAAAACTTCTAGTTTCTGTTTCATGGCGATGGTATTTCTTCCAGCACTCCGAGCCATATAAGAGGGTACTGATTATGTTTCTCTTGAAGATCTTGATCATGGTGCTTGTGCAGAGTACTGTGGTTCTCCATATTGCAAAGGATTTGTTGGCTTTGCTTATCCTGCTGTTAATCTCTTCGTCACAGTCACTGTCCGTGGTGACTTTACTGTCTCTGTCCTTGGCACCCTTGAGTTGCCTCCTGTGACTGGGTTGCTGCTGGTGCTGTTCTTTCTCAAGACCTCTATAGTTCATAACCTTAAACACTGAGTTAAGTGTCAACAGTAGAACTTACTCTCTTGAATATTACATAACAGGATAATAATAATAATAATAATAATAATAATAATAACAAAAACTTTATTTTATGAAGGTAACATATAAGACATATAAAGAATTACAATGTAAATCGAAGCATATCTTTTTTCCATATGGCCTTCAAAAAAAAAAAACAAAAAAAAAAACAACAACAAACAACAAGAATTTAAAATCTCTCTCTCTCTCTCTCTCTCTCTCTCTCTCTCTCTCTCTCTCTCTCTCAATCAGTCTTCTCTCACACACACGCATGATCTCAGATCTCAATCACACAAATGCAAAAGTATGTAATATTTTCATTAAACGGTATTTTAACAGTCACTCTGTTTACATATAAATATCATAAATAATTTAATCATTTATTAACACCTTCAAAATACATCCTTCAATTATTAGAGCAATTGCTATAATGCTGCAATACAATATACGTATTAATTAGTCAGTCATGCATTCAATAGTTAAAATATCAACATGTATATAATAATGATGATCCAATATCAATAACATTAATCATCATGTATTTCATACTTATATAAAGAAAAATTACAAAGTCCTAAAGAACACAAATATTTCAAATTTCGCCTCTTTTGTAAACATTCAGTTAAACATGAAGAATAAAGTTATGCAACAAGAATTTTTTGTAATTTTCTTTAAATATTTTTATGTTTGCTGAAAATTTTATATCTAAAGGTATTTCATTCCATATGTTTTTACTGTAAAAAGAAAAGGTATCTTTGTAATAATTTGACTTAGGTCTTGATTGTAAAACAAGATCCATGTTAGTGATCGATCTGAGTTTATGCGTATTTCGCCTAGATTCATTAGAAAAAGTAACAATCTCATACATATAGTCTGGTGTCATATTATGCATGGTTTTATAAACCAGTACAGCTGCATGATATTTACACCTGTCATGAAATGTTAAAAAATTTAACTCTTTAATTACTTCTGTTGTCGATGTTCTCTTTGGTTTATTTAACATAATTTTACACGCTCGCTTTTGCAGTACATATACTTTGTTTATGTAGGATTTATTGTTTTTGCCCCATAGAGTGCATCCATAATCAATGATGGGCAATATATATGAGTTGTAAAACATACTTTTCATTTCATCCGTGAGATAGTTTAGTATTCCTTTTAGTAATGAAATTTTTGAGTTCATTTTTCTGCAAACATAGTCAATTTGTTGTTTCCAGCTTACAGTGTTATCTACATATAAACCTAAAATCTTTTGACATGTGACGTTTTCAATAACACTGTTTTTTATTGTAAGATGTAAATTACCAGTTCTTTTTATCCTATAAGAAGAACCTATTAGCATACAAGTGGTTTTTGCTGGGTTTAATGACATATTATTCGTGATACACCATTCATTGATACAGTTGACATTATTTTGCAGCTTGGTTTGAATGTCATGTAATTCTAAACCAGATTCGTACAATGTAGAATCATCTGCATACAAATCTATATTAGTATTAGGACATGCATAGGAAATATCATTGATATATAGTAAAAATAATAGAGGGCCTAGAATGGAACCCTGGGCACACCAGATACTACTGAAAGTTTGTCCGATTGTGTATTTGCTACCTTTATCATCTGTTTTCGACCAGAAAGGTATGATGCAAAAAGCTTCAAAGATCTTTCAGTGAAGTTATACAACTGTAGTTTATATAATAGAATTTGATGGTCAACTAAGTCAAAGGCTTTTTTGAGATCCAAAAACACAGAGCCAACCATTTTTCCACTGTCTATATCTTTCAACCATGCATCGATAAGTCTTAAAAGAGCTGTATTACACGAATGACCTTTTCTAAACCCAGACTGAGTTCTGTGAATAATATTAGTATTTAGGAAAAAATGATGTAATTGGTTTGCAATGTGTCTCTCAAACAATTTTGATATAGTAGGCAATATAGAAATCGGGCGGTAATTGTTTGGGTTTCCCCTATCGCCAGACTTAAAAATTGGTATTACACGTGCTTCTTTTAATGAGTCAGGAAAAATCCCTGACGCAATACTATTGTTTATTATCGATGTTATATATGGAGTGATTGTATCTCCGCAATGTTTTAATTTTTTTGGACCAATTCCATCAAGACCTGTTGATTTATGTATATCTAATTTGTCTATAAATTTCTTAACATCTAGAGGAGTTATAAACTCAATTTCAAATTGCTGATTCCTTAACGAATTATTTAATTTGTTTTTAAGAATAGAAAAATTACTCGATACGAAAGATGTTTTGTTTATAATATTGGAGATGTTTACAAAATGTATATTTAATTCGTTAGCAATATTTAAATCACCCTCAACTGCACCAGTAGTCGTCAATAATTGCTTAGGCAGCACAATATCTTTTACTTTATTCAAATGTGTAAGATCTTTTAAATTCTTCCATAGATAACTTGAGTTCTTATTTTCTTCGATTGCTTTGTTAAAGAAGTTTTTCTTACTCTTTTTTATACGTGAAGAAACTTTATTTCTTAATATTTTATACATATCAATGTCTCCATTTTTATGACATTTATCCCTCTCATATATTAGAGATTTAATGTCTTCAGTGAACCACTGAGGTTTTATATCGTACTTTATTCTTTTTTCTTTTATTGGCGCGTGTTTTGTTAATACATCATTCAAAATTGAATAAAGTAGGGAAAGTGCTTGATTCGGTTCTATAATTTTCTCCACATGACTAATCTCCGAATTTTGTAGGTCAGTTTGGAATAGTTGTTCATTAAAGTTTTTGAATGACCTGTATCTTAGTATTTTATGTTTACAATTTCGGTTTTTGAACACGTTCTTGAATGGTGGAATAGTAAAACAGATGGGATAATGATCACTTATTGCTATATCTGACACAAATATACCATTTATAAAGGAACTCATCGGAGCATATATATGATCTATTATAGTTTTGCTATTTTTTGAAATTCTGGTTGGAGTTTCAATGTACTGTTTTAATCCGAACTTTGTAATTGTCTCGCACCACCTTGAGTTATTAAATTTTTCTACTGCATTTCCAGGGAAATAGTTGATATTTATGTCACCTAGAATATAATAATCAATATTCAACTGATAGAATATAGATGTCAAAAAAGTATGTGTGTCAAGTACCTGTGGTTCAGTTGAATAAACATCTACAGATATTTTATTTATCCGTTTTAAAAAATGATCCTTACATACATGTTGCTTCAAACAATTTTGTCTGAATCTTACATTTACTGTGGACCCAGTCTTTTGCATAAATTGAAAATCAACCAGACAAGCAGAGGAAGCGTACTCCTTATACTGCTGTATTGGAGAATAACAAATGAATTATACAGTTATCAATCCAAATTGTTCGTATTTATGTTTCGAATCGTAATCGGGACGAATCGTCGGACATCTGTGACGTCACTAAGAAAAATAAATAGAACGGAAGTCAATGGCGAGTTCCTGAAGTTACTTTTATTTAACTTGCATGAATTTGCAGTAATTATCTAGAATTAAGGTTTTATGAATACTTTTATTGTTTTCCGAACTAAATAAGTGCAAACGATAACAACCTTGTGGACTTTTAATCGTTAATTCATTTTAGACCATTCCGTGCACATAACGCACATTCACCGCGGTGTTCTTTTTGCCCACAATGCACTGGTCATGGCGCTGCCCGGTATGAACTTCCGGAAGTAATACACTTTTCAGAAGTTGATGGTATATGTTGAAAAGTGTTAGAATAGGATTTTTGAACTTGTTACTTACTGACATGCTTTATACATGTTATACGCATTACCTATCGGGCGGAACCGCCCCGTCGGCTTCGCCGACATGGCTTTCCTGCTAATAGGTACTCTTCAAATTAATAGTATTCCTTTCTGCAACTAATTACTGCTGACAAGATATTTATGTACAGATTCAGCCTCTGGAATGACAAAATGAAATACCGCTAGATCAGAGGAAAATCTGAAAACAAAATGTCCTTTTCTATCCTGTTTATGCA
Organism: Saxidomus purpurata; assembly: GCA_022818135.1. Taxonomy (NCBI): domain Eukaryota; kingdom Metazoa; phylum Mollusca; class Bivalvia; order Venerida; family Veneridae; genus Saxidomus; species Saxidomus purpurata. The sequence goes on from JAFMSR010000011.1 coordinate 43,006,637, forward strand.
CTATTGCAATTGTCTTACTAAAATAAAGTGAAGTCTTTCTCTAATTAAACGCTGATTATCCTTATGTGTGTCACATGAATTAGCCGAAGTAATAAATTAAAGCTGAGAAATCTTTCAATTCAATACACTATGTACAAATAATGGCTACCAAAACATTACTGCCTCGGTGGTGTAAACTTGAACTGATGACGTAATAAATTCGAAATAGGACTAGTTTAACATGTGACTGCAAATGATACAAAATGTCATACTTTACTTTGCTTTTAGGTGGAAAGCAAGCCACAAGATTACTTTTCTTTCAATTAAGTAGTCCGGTAATCACATACAAGTCACGTGGCCAACTGCCGTATATCAGTAAATTTATCCGGCATCCTGTTATCGGGCCGATAATGCTGCAAGTGACAGGATTAATCTAAATTCATTGCAAATGCTTCGGTATAGTTTGAAATATCAAAAGAAATATATGAAAGTTGTCTCACATTTGTTCTTTGTTTTAGATTAAACTGAAATCATTTTTCCTCAAATCAGAAGTAAAAATGACAGAAAATGAAAAAAAGGACACATGAAATGTAATCCGATCAGAGTTAACATTTCAGATAATAATAATCATAACGTTCGTAATAGAGAATACCCAACAGACCATGGAAACTGAATTGATAATTAATAGTCACTGTGGCTGTGACAAGAAAATGTATTGTTATCTTCTTATTAATGATTGAATGATTGAAAACGCATACTGCGAGGAGAGTAATGATCTCTTTCAGTAATTGAGTGCGAAGGATTGCTTATAGATTGTAATCTTTCCATAATTCTCGCAATGTCATTTGAGGAGAGTTATACAAAAGAAATAGAGCCAAGACATACGGCATTAACCTTTGAAATAGTAACCCAAGAATCATATATTTCATCTACACTCTTAACAATTTTTTACACTTTACACATAATGGTTATACAGTTCTTGAAGTTTCCACCAGAAAATATCTTATAGTTAATACAATTTTGTAAACTATTGTAAGTTATTTGATAACTTCTTTTCGTGCGCAGATCTACTCTAAGTCACTTTTCGTATTTCTTTTAGGCTAATTAAAATGTTCTGGCGTTACACGCCAACTATCTAAGCTCTAGGCCTTAGTTTGGAGGTTTTGGAGATTTTAAATGTTTATCGATATAAGTCTATGTAATTTAACTGTATAACATAATTTTAAACTAATTTATTTTCTCTCGATTGCGAAACAAGTTCTTACAACATGGGTCCAATAGTTGTAACTTACAATGTGCCCAAGTTCGCAATACCATCTATATAACTTCCAAGTTTCAACAAATCCCTTGAATAGTTTTTAACAATGTGTCACGTGACACATTGTTATAGTAGGCAATTTTGAAAACGACTCAGCGGAGGGGCTTATACGTTTGACGCTGGCCGGAGTAAGCCGGGGTACGCCGGTATATCCAAACCTCATTGCTTAAAAGGCGCCGATTTCATTCTAGCTTTTTGAAACGAATAGAACGGCGTACGCCTGATGCGTCAAACGTATAGCCCCTGACAGTTTGAACAGCCATAGGTTTCTCCTTTCGCCTGCAAAGTAGATCGACTTTAGCTGAAATGCGTTTGGATCGTGTTTGTGATCTCGACTTAAAAATAAACTAAAACCCGTTTCCGTTGCGTAATACACGTGTTAATGCTTTAAATCATTGTAACACTAATGTAGGCAAAATTCAGAGTATTTGAATTACTACACCATCAGGCAGATTCAGGATCAAGTCTTGTTTTGGCATCCCGCATGTATACATGTATTATGGAAATTAAACGTAATCGAGAGGAGTATTTGGATCCGACATTTCATACAATGTGAACATCCTTATTTCCATTCAGTAAAATTACATGCGTGCTTAAAACGGAAATGGGTAATAAAAGTGGGTTTTTGTTAAAGGGGGAGGTATTATAAACATAAACGATGAAGTAAATGAATGATACAATGTATTCGGTTTAATTGTCGGATTTCATCAAATGATTTTAAATTCATTCGGACTCGAAAAGCTGCATTGAATGACCACAAAACAGCGACCGATAGTGGCGACCCTTAACTTAGCGACCGATAGACGTTATTGAGATATGCTGAGTTACTCCGCTTGAGTTAACGGTGTAACCGGTGAAGAGGTTAAATAATTTCTGTTACCTCCAGAGAGTTACAACGTGTTTACTGTTCGTTTTATAAACAATAAAAAATGATCCTAGACGAGAAAGAATGGCCTTCTTTGGCCGAGGCATGTTTGGTAAAGTGTTGAATTACATAATTGAAATCACTTAAATATTAACTTATCATATTTGCAGTCTCACGTAATTAAAAGCTTGTTTTTTTTTAATATTTGAAGAAATGGATTGCTTTGCATTTACTAGGCAATTTCCCCAGACTTTTTCCAACTTTACCGGTTAGTTTGTCTAGATCATCTTGTAACATAGTGCAACCTGTAAATATTTTGAATGCTCGGATTTAATTGAATATAGGTAGGAAGTGTCTCCTTGTCTGGTCGAGTGAACCAGACTTGGAGACTGTGCTTGTCTGGTTCAACTGGACAGAGACAAATGGGGGGGGGGGGGGGATATGTCTCAACGTCCAGCTCTATTTGTGTTAACCGACAACCTATACTGTAAAATTATTTATAACATATTAAAAAACTTTATTACTTTAAATTTGAAATATTTGCTTGACCCGAGTGAGAGGAAAGCAGTGTCTTTATTTATGCTAAATTTACTAATAGTTCATTTTTCTACTATTGCATAACTTTGCAGTTAATGGGAGTGTGTCTTTAAATTCAATTGTTCACACATTTGTACAACACACATCCAATGTCAACATAAACAATATCGGATTTATTCAAAGATATAAATGTTCTTGTTATTACTGAATACAAAAATAATATCAAACAGGGAATGCCACGTACCAAAAACGCAGCCTCCCCAAAACGAGCCCCACAGCACCCAGAAGTGCACACCACCAAAGCATAATATATTTCAGTTATAGTATTGCTATGTTAGTGCTCACCATTTACATACTTCATTAATAGTGTTACTATTTAAGTGCTCACCATGTTTACATTTCATTTAAACTGTTACTATGTTAATGCTCAAATACTTGCAATTTGTCTGTGTCCCATCATAGCAAGGCAAATTGTGGCTTTAAAAAAGGACCCCTTGCCGTCTATCTGATGTCCATTAACTTCTTTCTTTAACAACATTTCTGAACTCACAGCATTAAACTTTAACAATCTTTTTATGAACCAGAAGGCCAAGGGCTTAAATAATTGGCATACAGCATTGTTAACTAAACCTCTACCAAGATTGTTAAAATTCAACCCCTTGATCAATATTATCCCTATCAAGGACTCGCTTGGGTATAATGCCTAAAATACAAACATTTTAAATTCTTATTGTCTGAAACCAGAGTAACAGGTGGCCATTTAAACCCTCTTGTTTTAACAAAATTGTTGCCATTTTCAACTTGGCGAGTTTTCAATTATAAATTGTAATATCTTCAGTATCAATGATCCCACTGTTCTGAACTCCACCTTCAAAATCTACAATGACAAATGTTTCATATAAATGCTCATTGTCCTTTTGTATTTAGCACATAGCTCTACATCCCAATGATAACATGATTGCATCTATCATACATTCATGGTACTTTGAAATTGTAAGTGAAACTTGTCACACCCAATGTATAAATCACTATTGATGGTTAAAGTGACATTATGCGCATCTTACTGCACATAGTGTATTTTTGGTGACAGTTTTATAAAAGCAATTTTTGGTTGCTGTTCGTTTAAATGTGTTAAATTAATGATTATGCCGCATTAGTATTTAAGTTGGTGCTTTAGATATAAAAAAATCGGACTGATAAAATGATAGTTGATTGTGTCGTTATTTATGTTGGTAGAGATTTCGGCAGTGGAAGGGAATCAACTCCTGCATGCAGTTGTTTTTTTCTTAAATTGACTCTCCCAGTCAAATAAGAAAAATCAATATATGGAAACTTATTATTTCATACTGGTAGCGTGAAGAGTTTGGTATATTGGGTTAAAAGCTATTATTTCCTCTACGCTTTTGTACACATACCATATTCAGCTGGATTTTTACTTGAAAAAAATGCGCATAATGTCACTTTAATACACTTACAGTATTCTACTATTAAATCATAGCTTTGTGAAAGACCATCTTCCGCATATACACTTGTGATGCATTTTCAATCTGATACATAAAACTGCATTTTATGATTTTAGCTCAAATGGACCAATAGTGCTATTAAGATCGCATTATGTCTATCATCCATCCATCCACAATTTCCTTTAACAACACCATGTTGTCTGAAACCATTATCTCATTGTTAAAACTTTCCAGGGATATTTCTTGCATGAAGCTCTATCAATGTTGTTCAAAATATTTCATTCCATGCAGAACTCTAATTGCTATGGCAACAAATAGAAAACACTTAAAGACTCTTCTTCTCTAAAACCACAAGGCCTAGGGGTTAGATAGTTAGCATGTGGCATTGTCTACTGGATCTCTACCAAGATTACTCAAATTATGACCCCCATGTCAAAACTGAACCCAACCGAGGTGTCACTTGGTTTTACATAGGCTTATATGGGAAAAACTTCTAAAATCTTTCACTCTAAATTCACAAGACCTAAATATTAGATATTCGGCATATAGAAATGCCTAGTTCCCCTTTACCAAGACTGTTCAAATTATGACCCCCAGGTCATGTGTTGAGGGTGCTGATAATGATTTTTGTGTGACTCAATGTAAAAGGTAATCAGAAATTTTTAACATATTTGGAATGCAACATAAATGCGTTAAATACAGTCAAAGTTTGTGTAATGTCATATGTAAATGCAATGCAAGCTAGTATAATCATGAATATGGTTAAAAAAAACATTTATCCCATCAGCAACACAATTTCATAGATAGTATGTAATATGATCTCCAAATTTTGATCTCGTTCATTTGTTATTTGTTCGCTTTTTTGTACGTATGTTTTGTTACAATAGTTTATTTCATTTAAATATATTTTATATATTTAAAATATCATCTTAATATCTTGCACCTATTGATATTCCAATGCCACAAGTTTTTCAAAATCCAATGCCTCAGTCTGTCCCAACTGTCATATAAAGGCTGTAACTCTCCTACATGGATTGATTGGGATTGCATTCCGTCCGTCTGTCCGTCTGTCCGTCAGTCCACCATTTCCTTCAAATGACATCTCTGAAACCACTGGTCCAATGTTGTAAAACTTTGCAGGGATGTTTCTTGCATGAAACTCTATCAAAATGTTCAATGATTTCCATTCCATGCAAAACTTTGGTTGCTATGGCATAAAATACGAAACAATTAAAAAATATTCTCTAAAACCGCATGGTCAAGAACATAGATACTGTTAGCGAGGTATCACTCATTTTGCAGAGGACACATTGTTGTCAGCACTTTCAATGCTTTGATTTAGCAATAGTCCGGCTAATTATGTCTTTAAAGAAACGGGAAAGGGGAGATAACTCAGCTGTCAAGAGTACAAGAATTATAAATCTTCACAACTTCCCACTGCCATCTATCATTGTTCATTCAATTTCTTCCAGTAGTTTCCGAGTTCTGCTTCTAACAAAATTTGGTAAATTATGCCTTGAAAGGAGTGGAACAGCGAAGTTAACTCAGCTGTCAAGTATCCAAGAGTTATAATTCTTGCGTTGGGTACAGCTTCAAATGATCCAATTTTCCTCTTTTCTTTTAAGAATGGCCCTGTATGTTTACAAAGCTGTATGCACTATCTAGGATATGGTCGTGGACATTGAGGGTCAGAGCCTCGGCCTAGACGGGGAGATAACATATAAAGGTCTCATCCAAAATACCTTTTTAGTAATTTTAGTTGGTCAGCCCCGGGAATCGAACATGCAACCACGAGATTACAAGTCTCGTGCTCTATCAATTGAGCTAACCGGGCTGACTCTCTTATGACAAGTATGTATGTATGTATGTATGTATGTATGTATGTATGTATGTATGTATGTATGTATGTATGTATGTATGTATGTATGTATGTATGTATGTATGTATGTATGTATGTATGTATGTATGTATGTATGTATGTATGTATGTATGTATGTATGTATGTATGTATGTATGTATGTATGTATGTATGTATGTATGTATGTATGTATGTATGTATATAAGAGCTTTATCGTTGGTACCAGTTTCCCATATGACCAACGCCCCCAGAAGAGATTAGTTATTTTAGGTTTCGGAGGATAGTGCAAGTTACAGAAAAAGTCCCAATTCAAGAGACATCCCTGGTTCTTATACATGCCAGGTGTATAGCACCCATACATGGGACCTCGGTTTTTAAGTCTCATACGAAAGACTGTTAGTAGTTGTTAGTTGGTCAGCCCCAGGAATCGAACCCGCAACGCCGAGATTACAAGTCTCGTGCTCTACCAATTGAGCTAACCGGGTTGAGAAGCATGGTTGTTTCACTTATATAGGGCAAAGTCTGTTCGTATCGGTCAAAAAAAATCTAAAATTTGATTGTTTATCTATTTATAGTTCTTTTTATTCATTGGTCGTAAGTGTTAGCATGATCGGTTTTCTATTAATAGAAAAATGTGTCCAAATATGTTCTCTTAATTAATCTATAAGTAAAATTCAAAAAATTACCTTTTTTTGTCTTTGTGTATATTACTCTTATCTTTTGTCTTGACTAATCCATATATCCAAAAATAACACGTTTTGGTAAACTCACAGCAGGGCAGCGGCGGCGGGGTTAGTGACAGTGGTAATAATCCGTCATCTCCCCTGTATAATGAATAGGCCTGTGTAATTATGAAATAGTTTTGTATGTATGTATTTTAGAGTTTTATCGTTGGTACCGGATAATCCATATGACCAGTTTAGTTATTTTAGGTTTCGTGGAAAAGTGCAAGATACAGAACCTGTCCCGTTACAGAGACACCGCCTGGTTCTTTAGCATGCCCGATGAACAACACCGATATATCAGACCTCGGTTTTAGGTCTCATCGGAAAGACATTAGTTATGTTAGTGGAGGAGCGGGGTATCGAACATGTGATCCCTGAATTACAAGTCCAGCGCGTTAACCACTGGATCACTGATCCACTCCTATGACGTCGTTCTAAAATAGATTCAAAATGGCCGACACGTATTGTAGCGTCATCACTGTCCATTTGCACTCCTGTCCCAAACGAAGCCCGTATACTATTATTAAATGTTTGTGTCTCAGTATGAATTAAAACACTTGCTAACACATTGCTAAAAGAAGTATATGTCCCCTTCAACAATGACGTCACAAGGGTTTTGACCTTTATTCACTTACATATTCCATTTTAAAAGATCATATTGGCCCTGCCCTTTATTCACTTTCTTACAGTATTGGGGGATTCGTTTTCTAGAATGATACATTGTATGTACATTTGTGTACCAGATGGCTTGTAGACATTGCCATTTTCATAACTCGTCGAGGTAAGTGGAATTTACATTTTAAAGTATAATATAGACCGAAGTGTCTGAATAAACAGCACTATAAGTGCTTTGGAATGTTCTATATATATTTACAATGTATCACCTCTATGTTTTGTAAGCAAAGAAAAGAAGAACGATTGAATAAAAAGAAAAAAAAGCTCTTATTTGTTTATTTTTGGTAAAATTATAACCAACGTACTTTATTTTCCCTCGTTTGACCCAGATTTGTTAAAGGAGTAATTCATAATACCGAAATAGTACTTATGCGTTTATGGTACGTAAAAAGAAACATTTGCTTATAATTGTTTTCGATGATACGGCGTACGTAATAGCGCCTTTTCTCAAATAAATGATATCTAGCGGCTGGAGGTAATAAACCCTTTGATCATTTCACGCACCAAATTATTTATTAATATATCTTCTTTCGTCATGTTTGTTTAAGGAAGAGATAGACTTTCCTGCTGAGAAATAACATTTTTTTAGGCTGGACAGTTTATGGTTACAGTCCTATAGTCAAAAATAGCTGTCGCGGCGGGACCGTTTCCAGAAATACAGATCCGTTATATAAACATTCTACAGTCTGCGTACCAAGTGCTAATTGGTCAAATTAATTGCAGATAACGTACGTGTACTTCTATTAGTGGTTTCAAATGTTCGCGGGTCATTTTGTGGGATTGCAGATACATAAGCGATATTTCAATTTCGCGCAGTCACAAACAATATATGAAGTAATATAAGCGCAGAAATAACCACATTAAACAGACGTTCATCCGCTGATACTGCAAAATTATACGAGTGCAAATACTTTTTCACATACAGCACATGATATACGAAGCGTCTAACGAATGTGGTATCAAAATATAATCTGCCAATACCGTCTGTAGCTGAATAATGTCCACACTCCATTGTCTTGTAATCCGTAGAGACAAAGTTTATATGGTAATTGTAAAACCATTGCGATGTAACAGGATGGAAGTTATAGCTTATTTATAAAAAGACTACATTAAGTTTCTGCGATTTTGTACAATTTAACGTATTTACGACACTTTAATAAGAAGCTTTACTGGCAAGAGAATTGACAAAATGTTCGACTTGCCATTTGTCAATGAATTAAGATACACCGACGGTGGAAATAGAAATATCTCCTAAAGGATTCTTTTAAGTAAGACAGGTAAGATGAGTATTTCAACATTTGTAAATATCTCCTAAAGGATTCTTTTAAGAAAGACAGGTAACAGGAATATTTAAACATTTGTACTGGTTTTGTATTATTTTTAAATATATTTATTTACTGTTTTGTACAAATTGTGGATAATATATCTCGTAAGTTAAACCTCTAAAATAAATCAAATTAAGACATGTTTCAAGGGATGTAATAGTAACATAAAACTTGTAACATTTAAAGTTTATTCCTTTTTTAAAATAAATACATATTGATAAAAAATTTGCTATTTATTTTTACTTATTCAAGGTATAATTGCATCACTGTATTTTCTCTCATATTCGGATCCGATAATCTTCTGCTTTAGTTTGAATTAAATAAAATTTTGTTTACTATAACACTTTTAATTTCTAAATCATTGCAAAAAGGTTATAATAAAAGTAAAAATGACAGAAGTAATAACATTCGATTTTTTTTCTTAAAGCTGCTCGCTCTCAGTTGCCGTTGAAAAAAATACAAAAATGACATACTAATACATAAATATAAAACTACAGGCTAGAATCAACAATAGAGGTAAATATATAGGTAGGAATTTGCTAAAATCCTGGTTTTACGGAACCGCTACACTATATGTTTATATTTGATTTTCAAAAGCGTTTGCAACGCTTTATTATTCTATATCTATTTTATAATCCAATCGTGAACCTTTATTTGCAACACGTGACCGTACAATATATAACCATATTGGACGCACGTGCGTTCAAAAAATCCTGTATTTTTTCCATATTTAGACGGTTCAACAGTCCCATGTTAAACATACGATAAAGCCCGAAACGCGTGAAAATGATCCGAATTGTTTAAGCGTCTTGAAATCAGGATTATTTGTCATTTGCTTGTTCTGTATAATATAAATTTGCACTCGGAGCAAGCTGGGAAAATACAGAAAAGGCAGAAATACAATATTCAGTGAATCGTTTTTAATTTAAACTAAAATAAAATAGCTATAGAATAAAAAAGGTTATTTAACATTGTACTGTACAATACGGAGATACCCAGTTGAGAAAACCATATTGGACTCGCCTAGCGTCCAAAATATATCTCCGTATTGTACAGTACAATGTTAAATAACCTAATATTATTTGGTACCGTATTATTTCAAATATACAGGATATACTTTACAGTCTAGAAATTTTTGACTATAAGTTCTAAAATATGTTATTTTCATACAGTTTGCAAAAACTGAGAGCGAGCAGCTTAAAACAGGATGAAATGACATAACGTCATTAAATCTCTTTATAATATAGCTTAAAAAAATGAAACATCAAAGGAAATGACAACGAATGTAACATTACAATATAAATGTTATTTTTATATAATTTTGTTTACATAGTAAAACTAAAGTATGACATTTTTAATTGTTTACAGTCAATAAATACATGACTGATATTTTTTCTGGCGATAACCAGGGTTTTTTGTTTGGGATCAAATCAATTTGAAGTCGATTGTGCTAATAAACTACTCAGTTTTCAGAAACCAAGTTTGAAACACTTTACACTTTATATTTGAAAGAAAATATGTAAGCCAACGACAACCAGAAAACCAAAACACTTAAAATGGTTGAGTTTTTCATTTAAGTAATTTGTGCACAGACAAATATAGGACAAAAGAGAGCAATTAACCTTTAAGAAAAGAAATTGTTTGTATGATTCTCGGTTGAATATGTCGTTTACATTGTTAGAGACCTTAATGTTAGCTATATTCAGACAGGAATTTCCGTTTTCAGTAAAGACTGCCCGTTAGTGTCCTTCATTAAAGTTCCAATAATGATGTACACACTTTAAAGTGTTTCATAACAATGGTTTAACACGAAATATGTAATTACATATAGTTTTCATGTGGGTAAGTCGAAAATATTTATTCATGTTTTATTTACTTTTGCAAGGCAAGCATGTTAACAAATAAATCCATTCTGCACCTGCAATGTCTTGATTTTCCGGGTTTCATGACCGTTGATTTGTACTGAAAACACAAAATAGGTACAAATACGAAAAAATATCAACAAAGTTTGTTCGTTACGCTTCGTTACCATACCACAACATTACGTTTGTCAGGAAGTTTATCAATCCAATGCATCTACTTTATACGTATTTCTATAACTGAATCTATTAAACATTATTATGCCCAAGTCATAGTGTCACGTTTTGGTCACGTCAATGTATAAAAATAAGTAATTGCAATTTATTGAAGGTTACTAAAGTATTAAAGTTCTAAACATTTCCTTAAATAACTATATGTATTTGTACTATTTTAAAATATTGACAAAATTAAAATGAAACATATTTTTAGTATTTAGAAATCAAAACTGATATCTTCTCTATTCAAATCAAATGTTAAATTCTAATGCAGATTCGTAACTTAATACGGTACTGTGTAGCGTTTAATGTGCTAAGTTGAGGAGCGCATAAATATAAGACAAAATACTAATTAAAGAAATAGAAGATAATTGTTGGTTTCGATGTAAGATCACGTTATAATTTCACCGAGTGGGCACCAAAAGTGATATTTTCACAGGTGGCGCAGTGACGAGTGAAAATAACAACTTTTGGTGTTCACGAGTGAAATTAACGTGATATTACACCGATAACAACAACTTTTCTGTTGATTGTTTTGGTTAAAACTCTACTTGTATTGCGTTTGTTTCTTTAAAATATCGAAAATTGCGGGAAACGTCATCAGAAAACATAGCGCAAATGACGTCATTTTAACGACGTCATCGTCGTATGGTTTCCAGCATTAATTACGCTCGGTATACTTTTTGACCGTGAATCCGGGTTAAAGATTGCAAAAACAGTGAAACCAAAAATGGTAATCCACTGTTTCAAAACTGTGGATTATAACTTTTATTTCACTGAGCAAACCCTATAATTCACTGGAAAAGGCGTTATTATCGTTATTATCAACGCTGTCTAAGGATGTAATAAATTTGATAAGTAGTATTATTTTAGTGTTCCTGTAAAGAAATGTTTCTGTAGGTTAACAAATGTTTTATTTTCTTAGGAAGAGGAATTGTCGATGATGTCGGTAAGGCTGTTTATCCTGGGGTCCCTTGTGACTGTTGCATCAGCGCAGACGACATTGTCAACAGATTTTAAGACAAATTGTTCAATGAGGTATGTGCAGATGAGGATCAGAGTCCAGAACTGTCTTCCTGTACGTTTACTCGCACGTGCCTGTCACGGCTCTTGCATGTCTTACACAACCGTTTCATCTTTTGATCCGAAAAAGCTGGAAACGAAATGCGAATGTTGCCAGTACGTTGGAAGAAAGAGAAAGCGTTTTGGAATCAAATGCCCGCACAAACAACACAAAAACCTCTACAAGATAAGAGTTGCTTCAATTATGCTACCAAAGAGGTGCATGTGTAGGCCTTGTTCTACGGCGCCTAATCGTATTCTTTCCGCTGAAAAAGCCATATTTATGAGAAACCCCATGCTGGATCTCCTGAGGATTGGATCATTCTTTAGTTAAAGAAAAACATTCTTTAGTCATGGAGAAAAAAATATTATAGCGTATATATATATATATATATATATATATATATATATAAATATATATATATGTATGAATATATAATAACAAAAATGCATTTTAACTTGCTTTTATTACGATGTTTTTATATTTTTCTGTTTCAATTTGACAATCTGTTTGTGCTGCAATTTTGAGTACAAAATTGTCAGTTTTTTTAAAACAAATAACATTTATGTTCTTAATTCTACAGTTTTTTCTGTTGTGCATGTTGCAATTAAAACATCATAAAAAGCACAAAGTTAACGTACAATCTTGATTGTTTTTCCGAGTTACTATTTCAGTTCCCTTTCTACTTTATGCCAGTCCAGTTCAATTCCGATCTTTAAAGGTCCATTACTAACACCAAATTGAATTTTCTTTTAAATCTGGAATTGTAACAGGGAAATACAGTTTGAAACTGGCTTCTAAAACTTTACAATAGCCGTGGAGTATTTCCCTGTTTGAAATACTGCTGCAGAAAAACGAGTGAATGTTTGTGTATTTCCTTAGATTGACCTGCATTTGTCCTACTTTTGCTTTATTTAATGTTGTAAACAGTCAGACATATACTTTGCACATCATAGGAAGTAAAGTTCTTCAATTATAATTCAAAATAGGCATGCTTATTTATGTAAAACCTATTTACACCCTACCCTCTCTCTGTGAGATTTCTGGAAAATTACAAAGATATTTCAAAACGGGAAAACCTACTTTCGTTTTGGAAAAGGCAAACTATGATGTATTAATTCTTTTGTTAAACTCAAATTTTCAACACAATATGATCTTATTCAATGCAGTATATCATATTTTTCCTTCTGAGAAGACGCCCGTTACGATTCCAGATTTAAAAGAAAATTTGATTTGGTGTTAGTAATGGATCTTTAAGTTTTGACGGTTGCAACATTTACTGTTGAAAGGAGTAGTGCTATATCTAAAGAGATTATGAGAAGAATAAAAAGTTCAGCTTTTAAAACAGCTAGAAAGCGACTCGCTTTGCATGGTTTTTGGTAAGAAAATATAACAATATGTTATATAGACGAAGCAGGACCGAGTTCGGTTTTATATTAATGCCCATGAGCACACTTATTATATGCAAATCAAAGATAGATGAGGTCCAAACAAAAAGTAACAAATGTGAATAATTCTTTAAATTAGGCAACTGTAATGTTTGTCTACGTTATTTTCTTTTAACTGTACTAAAGTATATAAATCTACCCATTTAACAACGCCGACTAGTTTAGTGAAACGAAATTAAAAATACATCACCAATAAGAAAGCCTGCCAACTTCTTTGTCTCAAAGCGGCTATAGAGTTTCAATAAATACCACGGTAGACGATAAGTAGCTAATTTGAAATAAATATTAGATTTGGAATCATTAATTCAGAATATCGAATAAATCTATCATATGTGATCAACAACAACATTTCTAGATTTTTAAGAAATCGCAATTTCAGGCATTTTGATATGAGTTCAATATTTTTATACTTAAGAAGACATATTTGTTTTAGCATCATAATGTGTCTGTCTCACCGAACACATATAATGGGTGAACACTTTCTCGGAGATTCACCAATACATCTGTTTCTGGTTTCATATTGCGTTTCAGATTTACCTGTTGACTGGTATGCAAAATAGCTTTCGTTAAATGTATGTCTTCTTGTCTGTTGAAAATTCTGAAACAAGTAATTAGACTGTAAATAATAGAGAGTGAACACGGAACTGAGATTAGATTTCGTAAGGCTTGCGTCAGCAGGAGGAGAAAAGTAGACGATCTGACCTTGAGCAACACGCAAAACATTTATAATCCGTATCTTAGAAGTAAGCAGTAACCGAGAATCTATGAGTAGTCTTTGTGCATCGCTTGTCTGTTCTTGCACCAACTATTTGACACTGTTTTTTAGCAAATAAACCAAAAATCACAGAGAAGCCGAAACTATAAGCAAGAGAGCCAAGATAGCCCCATATCACTCTCTCGGCCATCATACAAAGTCAACAACAGGGCCATAGAGTAAAGTAAAGTCCAGCGATTGTTAAGTTTTCAAATTTATGTAAAGGCTCTGTGATTTTTGAAAAACAATCAAATTTGATATCATCAATGAAAAAGTAGCGAAAAAGTATAACATAAAAATCGTTTAAAAATGCACACATGGTCCACATTTTATAATTGTAGCCTTACAATCAAGGAAAAATGTCAAAAGGTCACATTCAGTGTCATCCTGGTTAAATATTGACCATGCAATTGTAGAGAAAATATTTTCAAAAATGTTTCTATTTGAAATGTATATAAGTCTTTGTAAAACATTTCCCTGGGTCATAATTTGAACCGTCTTGGTAGAATACATCTAGGTAATTCTACACGCCAACAAGTTAATCTCTGGGCCTCATGGTTTTGGACAAGAAGATGTTTTAAGTGTTTCATGGCATAAGTATAAATAAAACAAATGATGACGGGGGAAGGGGGGAGGTTTCATCCCAGAATACAAGCTAATATAAATGCTCTCATGGACGAACCTATATAAAATTTGCCTCAAATCAAATCAAATCAAGGGGGAAGGGGGGTGAACGAGTTCAATTATGACCCATGAGGTATAATTGAATAACCTTGGTAGAAATCAATAGTGCTACGTACAAACTTGCTCAGCTCCAGGTCTTATGGTATTAACAAACAAATTTTCAAAATATTTTCTAATTCAAGTCTATTAAAACAACTGACCTCTGAGGCAGAACCAGTTGTGACCCCAGGGGCATGCTTTGAACAATTTTTCAATAAAGGACCACCATACATTCCCATATATCAAATGTCTAAGCTTTAGGCCTTACAGTTTCTGACAAGAATATCTTTTACATTTAACAGTATATTTCTATGTAAAACATCCATTACCCGCGGCCAATTTTGACCCAAGGGACATTATTTGAACAACCTCGGGCCTTGCGGGTTTGGAGAAGATTTTTAAATGAAATTCCTATTTGCTACCATAGCAACCTGCGTTCTGCATTGAATAGAATTCTTTAAAATGAATTGGTAGTGCTTTATGAAGGGAACTTCCTTGCAAAGTTTCATCAACATTGGCCAAGTGGTTTAAGAAGAGATGTCGTTTGAAGGAAATGGTTGACCGACGATGGCGGTCCTAATAGCTCGCCCTCTTTGCCAGGTAAAAAATAAATAACAGTTTTAAATGAGTTCTAGAAGTGTTATAAGTTTTGTTGATATTCATTTATTATATATATATATATCTTCAAAATAATATTTTTTCTAGCAATAATTCAATATTTGTTTTTCAAATGACTAGACCATTTACTTTGTATTTCTGCCTGCAAAACGGCTTTCATAACAACTATTATTCATATTTAAGTATTCATTCGCCATCAATATCGTTAAAACACTGCCGAATAGTTAGCTTTATACTATTTTTAAGTATGCACAAAGCGCATATATGCTGTAAATTTATAATAATAAAGTCTAATACAAAAATCCAGACCGAAAAAGCAAATTTCTGTGCGATTTTGATTCGATTTTCATTTTCTTGTAGGAATCATTTTTTCCAACAATATAATAGGTATGAAATAACTAAATCAATCTTTGGTCGAGTAACTCTAAAATCCACGAAATGTGTGGACAAAGCTCGATCTCGTGTAAATTGAATTTCTACGGCAGGACTGTCACTCTGACATTGGACTTTATTCCTAGCTATTGTTCTTATATTAAGTAAATGGTATGTCTTTATCTTGTATCGACCCAACATAAAGGGACACATCTTTCTTAATACAAATACGTTAAAGTTCGTATCGTTACCTGATCAAATCACATTTGATGAATTCTGGAGCCGCACTTCACTCCAGGTTATTCTTACAAAATATTCCCCACTACCACTGGACAAATAACTTGTATCAGGTATCTTAAATGAGACTTGATGATAACTTCCCCTGAAGATGTGCGCCAAATAATTTCAAACTGTTATAATTTAATTATATTAAATTTAAAATTATTCGAGGAAAGTTAAAATTATAACAGCTTGAAAATATTTGACGTAGAAGCCCTCATCAAGTCTCATGCAAGATACCTGATACAATTTATCTGTCTAGTCGTATGCAGAATGGGTTTGAAAGAATAACCTGGTGATAAGTGCTGCTAAAGAATTCATCAAATCTGTTTTGATTAGGTAACAATGTGTACTGTTAGTTTGTCGATAAAAGGATATTCCTGTATCGATTACACTACGTCAAATTGATACAAGATAAAGACAAGTGGGGAATCTTTTACATAGAAATTTAATTATTATAAAATTTAAAAGATCTTCTTGTCAAAAACTGTAAGGCCTATAGCTTAGACAATGTGTGGTGGTCCTTTATAAAAAGTTCAGAACATGATCATAACTGGTCTTGCCCAAGTGGTCACTTGTTTTATATAGATTTGAGTAAGGCTTTTTTAAAAATTGTTTGTTGATACCATAAGGCCTAGAACTGAGATAATTGGTACGTAGCATTATTGGAATTTTACCAAGGTTGTTCAATTATTCCTCATGTGTCAAATTGGACTTACGCAAGGATTCAATTGTTTTATATAATTTTACTTATGTCAGAAATATACTTTAAAATCTTCTAGTCTAAAGATTAGCTAGTTGGTGTGTAGCAGTGCCTATTTGTATCCTACCATGTTGGTTCAAATTATGCCCCTGTGGTCAAATTTTGCTGATCTCCAGGGGTGATTTTTTTACACAGATTCATATAGAAAGATGTTTGAAAATACTTTTCTCCATAATTGCAAGGTCAATATTTAAATAGGGTGACATTGACTGTGACCTTTTGGCCTAATTACTTGTTTGTTAAGCTATAGTTATGAAATTCAGACCATGTGTGCAGTTTTTTAAACAAGTTTTAATGTTATACTTTTCGCTCATTTTTATTAATGATTTTAATTTTTTTGTTTTTCTAAAATCACATAGCCTTTACATAGATTTGAAAACTGAACAATCGCTGTACTTTACTTTGTTTTCTATGACCCTGTTATTGCCATTGTATGGTCACAATTGGTACCCGGATTAGTGATTAAGGACCATCTTTACCAACCTGTTTATTTTCTGGTTTTAGATCCTCTAAGTAAAAAACAATAAAACCATAGCTGTATATATAATGTCGGCTTCTCTATGTTTCTTAATTTATTTGCCAAAATACAGTGCCAAAAAGGTTGTACAAGAACAGACAGTCAAGCGATACACAGAGATACTCTTGAATTGCTCGGTTACTGCTTAAAGCTGCTCGCTTTCAGTTGCCGTTTGCAAAGCTTAATTACTTGGTAGCCTATTATTTCAAATCTACAGCTATACGTGACATGAATTTATACTGGAACATTTTTATGTGTTTATATCTTCTGAAATACGTTATTTACAATCAGTTTGAAGAACTTAATTTTTTTACCAAAATCTGAGAGCGAGCAGCTTTAAGAATATGGGTTATAAATACATTGCGTGTTGATCACGGTGATAGTCTGCAATAAAAGTAATTGTTTGTGACATTAAACGAAAGCCAATTCGAATACCAGTCAACAGGTAAATCTTAAAACGCGATAATAAACAAGAAACATCTTTTTTACTGCAGAGAACAGTGAATCTCCGAGAAAGTGTACATCAATATTATGTGTTCGATGAGACAGACGTATGTCAGTCTAACAGAGAAAAACCGGGAACAATAGAATGGACTTTTTATGTTGTTTTTCATTTTTATTGTATATTACAACATACTTTGCCATATATTCCCGAAATTCTGATGATGAACAACATATTTTGTAAATTGAATTTATACATGAACTTTTTCTTAAAAGTACTGCTTGGGAACAGAGTTTGATTATTGAATTTGAAAAGGATTGTTTTGGTAAGCACATTGGACTACAATTCCAACGAAAACGCGTCCAAAACATTTATTTTATACTATTTTTTTTTTGTTTAGCCATATGGTGGCTTTAAGTAGAGGGACCTAATTGTCTGAGAAACAAACAACCACACCTTCGCTGTCACTATAACAACAGTGCCATTTTCTCACATTAATTCCCGGCTATAGCGGTCATATTCTCCAGGTCAGATAAATTGTTTGCAACTAGTATAATACCACCTGCTAGTGTCGGACTACTGCATGGTATTGAACCTATATGAGTGCCGAAACAACTGACAGTGAGTTCCTTAAGGAGGTAATTAATATACATGAGCAAGGTCTTTCAAATAGTATGGTCTAGAAACGCCCTCTATAAACGTCTTATCGTACTGATAATCTTGTCTCGGTTATCGATTTTTACCTGGAAGCGATTATCACACCGTGTATTTATCACGCCGAGCGAGTTAACTGGTATTTTGTCCGATAATTGTATGCAAAACTGCCCGTCATTTTGTCATTTAAGTACCAAATTGAATAAAAAAATGGTATAATTGGAAAGCTGAGGAAATTTTCTGTAAAACTGAAATTAAAACCTTTATATATAATGAACTTTTGCTTTAAACGCGAATTAAACACGGTCCATGCTATTCCGTCTTGCGCGTTTTAGCGATGGATGGTAATTTGACTCGCGATACTGGTCTTACAAAACTGTACGTTATTATGTTACTAAATAGAAAAAACGAAAATCTAATCCATAACATACCAAATATAACCTTTAATTTACATTTTAATTAGCAATTTTCCATCATTTGACCCTAAATATACAGTGAAAAACTGTGCACAAAATATCACCGAATCGCGAAAAAATTCACCGGTGACGCCATTTTTTAGATTTTGAACGGATCTAACCGTCCCAGAAAAATAAAATACGGATGAAATACGAAAATCTAAGACATAACATACCTACATTCGACTTAAATCTATGAGAAAAAGCTGCTACATTAATCCCATGAACACCATGCAAATAGGAAAGAAGCATTAAAATTAGGTCGGTTTTCGGCTTTCGGCCATTTGTGAAAAAAGCCGTTCGTATCAAGTCAACTTTCCAATGCGTAAATCCATCTAAACCAAAACATCGGGAAAAATAATGTCATGTTATGATAAGGAATGCATATATTGTATTAAGGATCTCTTTGTTGGTCAAATTGATTGGTTAAATATCGAGATATGCGCAGATATAAAGTTCCAATATTTTCTTTCTTTTTCCAAAATTGCGGGTACCCGGATGTTTGTCACGTGATCCGAGGCAAGTTATTTATCGTATTACTCTCGTTTCCGGACCATACTATTTGAAAGACCTTGACATGAGAAAGAATCAGGTAGTTTTAAACTTATTCCGAGATCAAAGAATACAAACAGTTTCGTATTCAAAACATTATGCATTAAGCATTGATGTCTGGAATTATTTTGTTCATCATGGTCACCTTTTATCTTAATGCCTTTTTATAACATTTCAAGGACAAGTCACCATAGGTGAACAAATTAAAGACAGATTTATCAGTGCATATGTTTTGCGTGTTTTCTTTTCTTCTTGCCAAATAAAAATACATCTCTTACATTATCTCAAACGATTTCAACCTCACCCGGATTTCATACAGGTGAGGCTTTTCGTATATTTTTTGTCCGTCGTCTGGCGTATGTCGTCCGTCGTCCGTCGCTCGTCAACAATTACTTCTAATGACTTCGCATAAACCGCTTCATGGAATATCCTCCAACCTGGCCAGAAGCACCCTTGCATTTAGCTCTCTTAAATTTGTATAAATGGTTCCGGTTGACTGAACAAAATGGCCACTAAAGGTAAGAGTAGACAAAATATTCTTCCCCAAAACTACAGAGCTTAGCCTAAGACGAATATAGGAAAAATGTTTTTATGTTTTAATTTTATGAATCTGCATACCGAAATTGAGAAAACTAGAAGACCCAGACCCTTTTGTCTTTGGGCAAGGCTGCTTCTGAAGTAAAAATAAAATGTTAAACCATATTCCCCTTTCTGGATAATGTTGTTGCATATTTTTTTTTAAATCCATTGTTATAAAACTAAACAGATTTTTTAAATTTTCAATACAACTTAACTTTGAAACGAGCTAGGTAGGGAGACTATAAAAACAACTATAAAACAACCCATGTAGAAAATATAGCTGTAGCTATACAATTCAGAAGGAATGATGATTGAGCTCCTTCTGAATTTACTTTGGTCACTAATTCATGAACCAATGGTGATAATTTATCAAAATACATTGTCGGATAATAAATGTACAATTCTTCATAAGAAATGTTAGCAAACGTCATATGTAGAAAAATGAGTTGTCAAATATAGAAATTGTCTGGACATTTCACTGCGGTTTGTGGAACATTTTCTATAAATACTTCTGTGTATAACGATCAGTATAATTTCCCCCTGCCATAACAATATCACTACATGTTTTCTAACTGGTGCTATAGAGAAAGTGTTGTCAATAAATATGTTGTTTGTTTTGTATCTCGTAAAGCACGGCGGCTATATGGTATTTTAAGAGTTTGATGCAGCAAATCATTTTTATTAATTTAGGCAGTATTTTTATGCAAAGAATACATCGTAAACCATGATTTGAAAAAGATAAAAGAATAAATGATAGGTAAATAAAATATTTTATTCGTTTCTCTCTGTATTTGCACTTAACAAGCCCCTAACTTATCTAAGTTTTTAAACTGAAAGTAGTATGGCATGGCGGTGTGGTTAAAAAGTCTTATTATGTCAATGACGTGATTAACATTTTAAAATATCGGACAGGTGTTATCAGGCAGAATTAATACTACTTGCATGATAAAATTGCTAATATGAAAGCTCTTTAGACGCAGCAAGAGATGATACGGTTGTTAATGCGTGTGCATGGTTTATGGTAACTCGGCGTAATACTGTATTACCATAAAGCTGTATACCAGACAAAATAAATAACACCTTTCGCGGCCACTGAAAAGATTTTATAAATATTGCAGACAATTTCCTCTGTTTCTAAAACGTAAGGCGATATTGCTGTAATCTGAACGTTGTAAATGTATGGCAAAAAACATAAGAAGTCTCACAGCGATGTTCGGACAATTTCTATACTTGACAACTCATTTTCTAATTCTGGCATTTGTCTAAACTGGTGAAGAATTATGTGAATATCATCAGATGCTGTGTTGATGAAAAAACACTATTAAAGTGAACGCAGAATGAATTGAATCAAATGCTTTGAGATGTGTTTTTATACCCCAAGGTACGAAGTTATTTATAGGGACTACGATGGAATCACTCTCGTCCGTCTATAGTCAAAATTTGTTCGGGCTATTTCTTGGCAACCACTGATGGCATTCAGTGAAACATTACAGAAGTGTTAAGTACCAAGCCTAGTTGTGTATATCCTCGTCATGTATAGCTCAGAGGATTTTTCATTGAGTTACTGTCCTTTAATTTTTTCATACATATAATGTACTAGAAGAGAGGTTTGTCCTCGTTAATTCGTAGCAACCTCTGGTGAAAATTAGTGAACATTCATAGAAACATTAATTACCAAACACAGTTGTGTAGTGCTAGTGCCATTTCTTCATGGAGTTATTTTCTACGTATAGTCTACATAGAGACGTGCATATTTCTCAGCAACCACTGGATGATTATATTTAATGATTATAACCAAACAGCAGGGCGTCATAAAAATAGAAAACTGCCTATAGAAATAAACATATTGTTGTGGATATTCATTTTCTTAGTTAGATAATTTTCTGTTCATCTACAGTAATTTTGATTCTATATCGTTGAATGTTCAATTAACATGTTTGTAGTCATTCGATTTTTGTTGTTGTATAAAATGATGTGTTCAGTTCGAGCATACAGTTATGTACCTATACATTTTTAAAATATATTATTAGTAAGTATTGGTTGAAGCACCTTCCTGTCGCTTCCAAATGATATTATCTGATGCCTTTTCTTACATTCGATATTTCTATATGGCAGTCCGACAAAAATGCACCCGGGCAAGATACTCTAAAAGTGAAAGATTTGCTTTTTTGAAAGAAATTCTTCCTCAAAATTATAAAATAATGAAATAATAAACATAAATGCAGTAAAACATACACTGACTTAAAAATTGTTTTCAAATTGGCAAAAGAAAATAGAAGAGCTATGTTTCTCCTGCATAGTGTCAAAATTATGTAGCCTTCTTGCATAATTCATATGTTTTTAAAAACATACATTTTGTTTTATTTATTATTCATGATTGAAGTCATCTTAGGTTTATATGTAGTCCTCTGTGCACTAATTTTCGCAGCGAGGATAAATGTTCCCGTATATTTTAATAAAACCACTGTGCAATATTACATGTTTGTTTTCTTCCCATTATAACTTTCCATTCTGACCTCGACCTAATAAGGGTTTTCCATAAATTTCTTTCCTTAATATCACATATATTACTATTAGCACCATTAGTATCTATTAGCACCATTTTTTGAAAGCCTTGTTCTTTCTTAAATATACACGTTTAACATAAAAAGAGCTGTTTGTAAAACATGTATGCCCTCATTCATGCAATCAGTAACGTGGTAAAGAAATACATGTTGCCTTTAAAGTTTTTTATTTGGTCTTAAAAAGAACAACAGCAATTTCAAAATGCTAGGCTTACGCGTTCTCGAGTTATCGTCCGGAAACCGTTTTACAATGCCGGGTCACTGTGACCTTGACCTTTGACCTATTGACCTCAAAATCATGACCAACCTCATCGCAAAGTTTGAGGCCCACGCGTTCTCGAGTTATCGTCCGGAAACCGTTTTACAATTTCGGGTCACTTTGCCCTTGACCTTTGACAAACTGACACTAAAATCAATAGAGGTCATATTCTGGTGATGACCAACCTGCATACCAAGTTTGAGGAAAGCATTCTTAAGTTATCGTCCGGAAACCGTTTTCTTCCGACCGAGTTAATTACAGCAATCTTGACCGCTGCGTATGGGAAAGAATTCATTTTGGTGTCTGACTCTTAAGTTTTGCATTTCTGGAGCCATGATACAAATCATTCTCGCTGGTATTGTCCTTGAACGCTCTAATCTTTTTCAGACACCATAATGGAAGTTCGGCTATAAAGCAGCTGTAGTTCAAGAGAAACGTCAAAAAGTAAGGTATGAAACTAACCTGTATAATTGGATAAAATCTCACTAAACCAAAATTCGGCTATGCACCTATATAGACAAAAGGTTTATGAGAGGGTTTTTTTTATCGTAAGTATTTTATTCTTTTGCAGATGAACTTAAAATATAAAACCTATTAAACCTGCAGAGCCGAAACAACGTCATTTGTTTGGCAGAAAGTTCATGTAGTACTGCTTGCCAGGTGAAAATATGTAGACATTTTATGTCTTAAATCAGGTTATGTCCAGGCTCCAAAAACCTCACTTTTAGTAAACGAGACTCTCGTTTACGTGTAACCCTCTGATAAAAGAAACAATTCCCAGGGTATAGACAGTTGACATTCAGACTTGTGTCATTTGTGTTCTGAGAAATAGAACTGCTATATACACCGAAACTGGTATACTAGCACTTCAGGTTTTATTACAAGATTTAAATTGATTGCGCGTACTTGCAGATCAGTAATGTAAGTAGTATGAGAAGGCTTTTGCAAGACTAACAATCTAACGAGGCTATTTGCATAGACCAACATGTTGACATTTAATGTCACAGCGAATGAGTAATTATGTTACTAAATGTTATTTATGTTATAATAGCCATGAAATTACATAATAACAGGGGAAAGTGTTTTCATCTAGAAACAAACGAGCGGAAAATAATACAATTATTGCAATTTTAAATGGGCAAAGCGTTTTAGAATTCTTTTCATGTAACCTTTTCTTGTTATATAAAACAATTATCAAACGGTTGCTAACATGTTTATGATAATTCAAAAAGCGTATAATCTCAACAGTATGGCGACTGATTTGTGTGGACCAAAGATATCTACATGCAGTATTAAGTTTCACAGTTTGAACGAGGCAAACAACAAAAACGGGTGTAAAGCCACTCGGAACATTGGCATGATACAATATTGTGTAATAGAATTTGAAGCAACCGTGACAAGGTTTCAAACGTTGGCAGTTCATATGCAATTCAGAAGGTATGCCGTTTTGTCTGTTTGGAGAATGATTTATTTTTGAAACGCTATACGAAAACTAGCTTTGATTTAAGACTAGTATAACTTTAATTAGGACTGTTCATGTAATCCAGCTCGCTTTTTATCATCATTTTCTCCGACTTTTGCCAGAGATCACAGAGTATATTTAAATGTGTTTCTTGTGCAAATTTAAGAAGTTGTGCATATTTTGGGAATTAAAAATAGAAGATGTCTGGTTTTCGCATAATGAGTGAGTGGCATTTCTGATTTATTTGCGATATGTCTAACGATATAAAATGCTATACAAAACATCTTAAAACCGACAAGATGCACAATTAAAATCTTTAAAAAATGATCTTTAATAGGGCTAAGTATGTCTTTATTTAATTATACCGATTCACACAGAAGTATTTTATAAATTTTAAATGTAGGTCACACCTTTTATAAACATTTAATTATAGACAAATTTATATACTGTCAGAAAGGGCATCATGCTCTGGGTATAAAACTAGACATCCGTTCTTTTTTTACAGCAGAGACGTAGTTCGAAGAACCCTAACCTTGAAAGACCATGGCTTTTAATAAGACAACGTTACTTGATGATATTGGTTCAATTACTATGCCATTAACAGAAAAGCTTCTCTAACTACGGATGATCCAAACGTTCATACAACAACTATGTTTTCAAATTCGAATAACAGTGCCTTAAATGTCTCTGACAAACCTTTAAACTTTGATGATTACAAGTACGCAGGTTTTTACTTTGAAAGAATAGTGTACCTGTATATATGGAAAGTACCAGTAATAGTGTCATGTCTTGTGAACATTTTGGTTATTTATATCCTCTTAGGCAAAAACATGCGCAGTGTAACAAATGTAATACTGTCGGCAATTGCGATTTCCGATTCGATGAGTGGACTAGTAACGTTGCCAACATTTATTATGATATATCAGAGTACGCCAAATGCAAGTGTCATGGCGTACGGAAGAAATGCTACGCAGGTCCAGCAAGAAACAGGAACTGATCCAGATTACGTCATAACACTGACAAAATCTGTTTGCATCAGTTTCTTCGCTACTCAATACGTATCAAAAACTTTGCATGCAGTTTCGGTATTTCTTATTTTGTTCCTTGCGATTCAAAGATATATTGCCGTGGTTTATCCATTAACTTACAGGTCAAGATTTACTTTGAAGAAAACCATTATTTACTGTCTGTGCATTTTTCTTGTATGTCCTATGTTTCATATATACATTTTGACCAAAGGAAAAGCAATTAACGGACTATGCCGATTCCAGATTAGTGGAACTGTTTCCGAAGTGAAAGAATACATCTTTTTATGGGTATTCTTTTCCATACGACACATGTTACCATGCGTACTACTACCAGTCGTGACAATCCTCTTCATCAGAAAATTACGATCAGGGGTGAATACTTCACGGGAAATGAACAACGGTGTCTTGTCGGAGAGGACGAAGGCAAACCGTCGCGTATCGAAATTTGTAATTTCGATCGTCATTGGTGTTTTGATACCGGAATATTGCCTCGGAATTTTTCTCCTATATAATGGCATAGTAGTAACACTAGACAACGGATCAGAGATTAGTACTATAAAAATGAAAAAAATCAATATGTCGTATGATATTTTACTTGTACTATCATTTCTTGTGAATTTCTACATTTACACATTCTTCAATAGAAAGTTCAGAAACGATTTACAAAAAAGATTCATCAAACCATTTCAATCATTCGTTGGACAAGCAATGAGGTTTTGAAACATTATGGAATCATTATCCAACGAAACTTCCTATTACAACGAGTGCAACAGCAAAGACTACGATTATTAGTAAAAGTACGGACAAATCACCATAAATGTTTCAAACGGAAAGGAATAACTGTAACTGTTCGGGGAAATCACAGGTCCAGCTCCATTTTCTAGTTTAACAGACTTTTTTTACCAAAATCAGATATTTAGAAAAGCTAGTAAGCTACCGTATTGAATTAAATACTGAAAAACTGAAAAGACACACAGATACAAACAAAGAAGTCCTCATACACATGTAAAAACGGGTGTTCGTATGACGAACAACTAAGCTAATTATCGGTGATTATGTGTTACGGAAACAGGTTGTCTGAAATTTTATCTACTACCAAACGTCAATGAAAACATTTAGATGATGTTGCGATTTAGCTTTTCTCTGAACAGTCGTACTAACTCGTGTTTCATGCTAACTCGGCTATCATCGGAATCTTTCGTTCGGCTATCATCGGAATCTTTCGTTCAAATAACCCTCCTTTGTAATGCGAGCCGTGAATACACAAAATGTGATCTGCTCCGGTAACAGCTGACTTTGAGAGACAGACTAAGAAGAATATTAGGGTTGAAACCAGGACAAATCAAGTCATATTTTTGTTTGACTGTATAAAATGTAATGTTTTGTTTGTCTTAAGTTACATGTAGTATGCCATTATTTGAGAAGTGTTGACCAAAAGTTATGTTTATTCGCTTTCTGAAAAAATGTTCAAGAACAGAAGAACAGTAACGGTAGTAAATTTCAATAAAATGTTACTGCAATATGAGTTCAATAACTTTGCTCAGCATAGTTCTCGTCAAAGCCTTGTAGAACTAAAGGCATTATCAAATATATTTGGTTGTTCGTAACAATTCATTTGGTCATAGGGTGCATTCAGCTCAATGAATTTCAGTGCTTTGTCTGTGTTAACCGGCATCTATTTTTTTACGACAAACCGGCTTGGTTCCGTTAAATGAAATTATGATAATGAAAAACCTGGTCTTACCAAGTCAATCTACTGATCCGGAAGGGTAACGGATCAGACACGGCTTACTGTATATTCGCATTTGTATTTTATTTGTGAAATGTTTATAGAGGTCCAATACGATAATGCTACTATTATCGGAAAATCAAATTTTAATGTTTTAGGTAAGGAAATAGTATTGCGTTAAATACCTTTATAGATATATTGGATAAAGAACGGTGCACATTCTAAAAGCTGCCGTGGCGTAGAGGATAAGGTGTCTGAATACGAACGAATTTATAAATTGTCGGTGAAAGACAACGTGTAGCCGGAATGCATTTTTTAAAATTTCGTAATGTTCTTTTGAAATACCCATTCAATTTTTGTAGCTTTTTCATTACCATTCTACTTTTTATTTATCATTATTACTTAATTAAATATAATATGTTAGCCATAATCTTTATCTACACGGTTTTTCTTTTTCGAACTTCTCCTTTCTACCCACATGTATGTAGATAGAATTCTGAGATCAATTTACATTTACTTCTAGTAAAAACCCGTGCATTTCGTGAACCGTTAAAAAACTAGCATGGATAAAAATCTGCCACCGTTTTATCTGCTGCGCTACACGTCTGTGGTGAAACAGGAAGGCCATATATACCTTTTCAAACAAAGTATAAAGGGATGATCTATACCTAACTACCCCTTATACCTTGTTTATATGAGCATGATAATTGTAGAAATATCGAATTTTACCTATAGTTCAAATGTGACATGTTTTGTTTTTGTTTTACTAGGTGGTGTATATATATATATAATTTATTAAATAGTATTAACTTTACTGTTTGAAGTGACAGCTCCAAAATAAATGTAACAATATGTGTTAAATATTTGTTTGTCAATATGTTCTTTTTATTTGAACCATTAATTTAATAATATTCAAATAATATAAGAAGTGCAAAGAAGCTTACATCTTTTGAAGTTAACTGTAAATCCTTTTTTTTTAGATAAATCCCAGCAATAATTTTGCTTGCAAAATTTTGATGTTTACAATTTGTAAACATGTAAAATAAATGAACAATTAAAACGCTCTTACGAATTGAGTTGAGTGTCTGTCGGTGAATGTATGAAGTATAGGTTTCTTAATTATTTGTAAACATATATACATGTATACTATGCATGTATGTGAGTGTGTAAATGTGATACGTCATTTTTGTGTTTCAGATTTGTTTATAGAAGGCCGCATTGTGAATATGATGTTGTGATGGGTTTCTGTAAAATATCATAATGTGTTACCTTCTGAAAATAAAGATATTACTATTATTATCATTCTATATTCAAAATTATTTACAGTTCACTGAGTCTATCTTTCTTCCAAGCAAGAATAATGTCAAAGCTATTGCAGAGAATGTTTGCACATTGTATACATCATTGTACAGAGAATGATGAAACATACTACTGATCAAGATTTTTGCGGGTTTTCCAACAGGGACAAATCTCATCTTATAAATTTTGGTTTTAACCGATGTCGGTGAACATTAATCTCCAGTACTATTTTCAATGAAAAACTATCAGGGCTTAATATGCAAACAATATGCAAGCTAACAACCTCTCCTATCCATTTACATTGATTTCTAACCAGTGGTTGCTGAGAAATATCACATATACGCTATACGTATGAAAATAACCCCGTGAAAAAATGGCCCTAGCTCTACACAACTGTATTTGGTAATTTACGTTTCTGTGAATCACTAATTTTCACCAGAGATTGCTACGAACTAACGACGACAAACCTCCCTCTTAGTACAGGTCTCATCCACAAATTCAAGCTAACATATTTGCTGTTATGGACGGACCTTTATAAAATTTGCTTTAAATCAAAATCTCTCTTAGTACGCTATATGTATGAAAAAATTAAAGGACAGTC
The DNA here is from genome assembly GCA_022818135.1 of Saxidomus purpurata. Classification (NCBI taxonomy): domain Eukaryota; kingdom Metazoa; phylum Mollusca; class Bivalvia; order Venerida; family Veneridae; genus Saxidomus; species Saxidomus purpurata. Next base: position 43,035,618 of record JAFMSR010000011.1, read on the forward strand.
ACTCAATGAAAAATCCTCTGAGCTATACATGACGAGGATATACACAACTAGGCTTGGTACTTAACACTTCTGTAATGTTTCACTAAATGCCATCAGTGGTTGCCAAGAAATAGCCCGAACAAATTTTGACTATAAACAGACGAGAGTGATTCCATTGTAGTCCCTATAAATAACTTTGTACCTTGGGGTATAAAAACACATCTCAAAACATATGATTCAGTTCATTCTGCGTTCACTTTGATCATTAATGGTGTTTTTTCATCAACACAGCATCTGATAATATTCACATAATTCTTCACCAGTTTAGACAAATGTCAAAATATAGAAATTGTCCGGATATCGCTGTTGGACTTTTTCTGTTTTTTGCCATACATTTACAACGTTCAGATTACAGCAATATCGCCTTACGTTTTAGAAACAGAGGAAATTGTCTGCAATATTTATAAAATCTTTTCAGTGGCCGCGAAAGGTGTTATTTATTTTGTCTGGTATACAGCTTTATGGTAATACAGTATTACGCCGAGTTTCCACACGCATTAACAACTGTATCATCTCTTGCTGCGTCTAAAGAGCTTTCATATTAGCAATTTTATCATGCAACTAGTATTAATTCTGCCTGATAACACTTGTCCGATATTTTAAAATGTTAATCACGTCATTGACATAATAAGACTTTTTAACCATACCGCCATGCCATACTACTTTCAGTTTAAAAACTTAGATAAGTTAGGGGCTTGTTAAGTGCAAATACAGAGAGAAACGAATAAAATATTTCATTTACCTATCATTTATTCTTTTTTCTTTTACAAATCATGGTTTACGATGTATTCTTTGCATGTTTATAAAATAATCATGTGCCCCTCATATTTAAGGAACACTTACCCCTATCAAACGTCATGATTATCCCACAAGGTTTAGAGCAAAAGGCAATCCCTCCTTTGATGGTACAGGTTTTTCTATGTCAGTATAAGAGATATGCTCTCCTGTGGTCAAAAGTTTTGGAAAAAAATCTTTTGCATACAATGGTTGTTGTCTATGGAACAGTCTGCCACAAAAGTGAGGGATGCAACTACTATGTATTCATTTAAAGCAAGGTTAAGGAACATTTTTAAGCTAACTTGACTTTTCTAATGTCTTTCAATCAGGGTTTTTATACAAACTTCTCTTAAGGCATTTTGCTGTGATTTTTACTGGATAAATTGTATCTTCCTATGTCATACAATACTATATCTTAAGGACCACAATGGAAATAAGAGTTTGTTTTAGCTCTTTTTGTTATCCTTAACATAAAGTGATTGGCATGGCTATATTAATTCATACATGTTTGTTTATTGTTTTATTGTATGTTTTAATTATAAGTTGCCATGTAAATTGTACATTTTATGTTGAAATAAATCTATCTATCTATCTATCTATCTATCTATCTATCTAAAAATACTGCCTAAATTAATAAATTTAATGATTATAACCAAACAGCAGGGCGTCATAAAAATAGAAAACTGCCTGTAGCAATAAACATATTGTTGTGGCTATTCATTTTTCTTAGATCATTTTCTATTCATCTACAGCAATTTTGAAGCAATATTTGAGAAAAAGTTTATTTTCATTTTTTTATCACCATCCAGGTTTCAAATTGAATTCTTAATATTTGTATGATACGGCCTGAAACCTATAAGCTACCTATCAAATGTGGAAAACTGTCTTAAACCGCTCAATATTCACTCAGCATTTGCTCGTTTTTTACAATTAGAATACCCAATTGTTGTTGTTATGCCCACACCGTCGTTTTGAAAATGAATTTATATTTGTTGGAAATTCTTGTGTGTGTGTCTTTGCAAAAATTGTTTGCAATATCGTTACATATAACAATAAAACATTAATAAATATATTCATGAAGATAGTTGTAAAACTACAATTATGTCTCTTTTATCTTCTTGTTTTTGCCCTTTGAAATTTAGAACTTTTTTTCGAAGCACATGTAATAATTTGAATTTTTTTTTTACAAATACCGTATTTATTCTATTTCAGGCCCCTAAAAATGTCAAAAAAAATTGTATGAAGATGTTGCAAGATAAATAGAATATTTGTCAACTGTCTTTTGACAACAGGTGAGAGCCTCGCCTATTCCAGCCGCATCTACCTCACCTAATATCACCTGTTATAAAAAGAGGTATCCTAATATTCTCTATATCACGGTGTCGGTTAATGAAATCAAGAGAACTCACAAAGTATCATGGATTTGATGGTTAAATTGTTTCCTTTCTGTGTTGTATGAAAATCATATGTGACGGTTGTTTGAACTCAAGGAACATTTGTGCTTGCTTTTATGTTTTATTAATTCTTCGTGCCGAATGTCTTTGTTTCATTTACAATGACGGATTACCCTCATACAAAATCTACCGGTGAAAAACAGGGTATAACTCTGGTCAAGTAAACCACTTTACCCGCACAAACTGATTCCTTTGATAAGATCCTTGAATCTCTTACATGACTCATAAGCAGCCTCGCAACCTATTTAAGCACTAGTGTCTGATAAAAATCTTAATTTCATGCTAATAAATTCTCAAATGAATCCTAGAGTAACATAATATATGGTCATACCTCAAGTCGCTATAACTGATGGTATATTAGGAATTATTCTACTAAAAGTTAGCTCCCGTTCAATAATATTTGCCCACGTTTAGCTATCAGAAACCGTGAGGAATGTACTATGAGGTGAGACACGATTTTGATCATATATAAGGTTGTCACGGCAAAGGGTAGAGTTTTAGAAATGAAGCGCGGAGAAGCTATAGTTGCACTTTACGAGTAAACTTGCAAATGACAATAGCTCTGTGAAATATCAACTGACCGGAACGTACCAAGGACATGCACAACTGCTGATGCTTCCTGTACAATTTTAGCAAAATTCAGAGGTTTAGCAGATAAAACGCAAATAGATTTTCTAAATTCAGGTCCCTTTGACCTTTACCTCTAAAGTAGCCCCACATTATGATATGCACAACTAGACTTCATATCGATAAACAGAAACAACAACAGGGCCGTGATGGCACTGTATCGCACACCTTACAACCACTACCCGAGGAACTTTTGAGTAAGATTATGTAACAGGAGGGCAAAGACGTCCCTATATCGCTCACCTGTTAACAACGTTTTCTATGATTTGACATGGTGACCTAGTTTTTGACCCTATGCGACCCGGTTTCAAACTTAACGTCGACTTCATAAAGACAAACACCTTAAGAAATAGTCATGATGATTTTGTAAAATTGTGACTTCTAAGATGCTCACAATGCTTTTGTATAATTTGACCTATTGACCTAGTTTTTGAGTCCAAGTGACCAAGTTGAGTTTCAAACTTGACATAGAATTTATCATATGTCAAACATTCTGACAAATTTTAATGATGATTGCTTACAAAATGTGGCTTCGTAGAGTGTTCACGAGGTATTTCTTCTATGTGACCTGGTGAACTTATTTTTACCCCGTTTGACCTAGTTTCGGACTAAAAGTTCATCAATGCATAAAACTATATTCTGACTTATTTTTAAGATACACGTGACCTCTACAAAACAGCGGCTGTAAGAAGCCTTCTGATTGGCCAATTGGATAAAGGTAAGTCGCATCATCAGTCGAGGGCTGGTTCAACTTCTCAGACGACCAATTAGCTAGCCCGTTTTTATTCTATTCTGAAGATCACGTGGTACCAGCAATGACGTTTTCGAAGTAAATGAGCAAGACGCGGTGGAGAAATCGCCCGTACTAAATTATCAGTAGTTTCTGGAAAGACTTTCATGCATGTGAGTAATATGCAAAACATTGTTTTATGAAATCGATAAAATACTTTTGAATATGGCATATAAAACGATTATTGTCTGGTAAATTAAGTTATTGTTTTCATCCATTTCTTATGAACTACCGAAAAGAGTATTCAATAAAGCTTCAGCGTACCTATCCTGTCAAGCATATAAACCGGGTACGCTGAAGTTCATTATCTACTTCATATCCGAGAAATCGCCTAAAGTGCCGTATCACTTAACTTTTAGAAGTATACTTTACCAGTTACGGTCCTACTTTCGATCACTTTAGGCACATATTTTGCTATAACTCCAAAACTAGTTACCAAATCTTCATAAAATTTCACCTAAAGCAACTTTTGTTCCTCATGCTACTGAGAAATCTTTTTGTTTACTTCTAAAAATAGATTTAGCTCACAAATAAGGCCCAAAACACGAGGTCACCAAGAGAAGTACTTTTTACAATCGAAAGTACCCTTATTATGGATTGAGTTATATGCTTGTTTTCTCCTCGTTTTTTATTTTAAAGTAATGAAGTAAAACAGAAAGCATTTTATGTAACTTGCCGACTCAAAATAAATTTACAATCCGGTTTCAGTTGCTTCTATTAAAAAAAAATTTTTTTTTAAATTTGGGAAGAAAGAACGAAAAAGTTAAAACATGAATGTTTTGGTTTACAGATCCTTTTCGGAGGTAAATTCATAAACATGTACTCGCATACTCGTTTAACTGCTGCTGTTGGCTTGGTCAATCCACAACAATAACATAATCTAGCGTTTTCAAGTTCTCCGAAAAACGGAGGCACAAAGAGGGCTGTTTTTGAAGCATGGCTGGGAGATGGGCACGGGGCAGGTTTCTATATAAACTGGCGTGGTAAACATCAGCGAACATTTTTACTACATAAAATTGGCATTACCTCTGTCACGGACCATAACACATTATGTAATTAGTTATATGTTTCTATTCATCCTTTAATATATATGCAAATAAAAAAGATTTTAAATGATTTTCTGTTTCTGTTTTTATTTTCATTCACTCATGGAATTTTCGTAACTGGAAAGCAGATAAGTGTTAAACTGTCAAAGAACTTGAACCAAAAATAACGCTAAAATTTATCGAACATTTAAATACAAAAAAAGAAAAAGTAATACTTTTTTCTAATAAAAGATCTTTCATTTCAACACGGACCTATACACTGGTATATAGGTCCGTGATTGCAATGATTTTGGGTTTTAATACCGTCTAAGGGGGGTAATCGTTACACACTAAGTTACATCGAACTAATTCGCTTAAAATCTAACCAAAGACCTATACTAACATAACTAGTTTATAGGTCTTTGATCTAACGTATCATTCTAAAATTACACATATTCAACAAATACATTAATTTTTTATCATTTAGAATAATAAAAAGTGTATTTAACATAAAAAACTATTGAATTAAGACTTGTTTCCGGTAATCTCATTTGATTTTGGTGTTTCTGGTAAAAAGTTGTTTTCGGTAATCAGTAATACCGGTCCGTGCCTCTGTGATTTAGCTGTATATCCTTTTGTTTATGAAACTGATTTATAAAACTAAAAGGTTTTATTAGTAATTAGCATAATACTAAACCCTTATTAGCTTCCATATTGTTTGTCTATTGTGATAATTAAATACCTCTTCTCACAACATTAATTATTTTCGGATGCTAATTTTACACTGGCTATTTTCAGATACCAAGGATTTTTTGTAATCGTGCTTATTAGGTCCACCATCCTCTAAAAAGGCTATAATCGGTACGACCCGTGATACCAAGGAACTGATACACAGAACTATTTATAACCATGGCTCCTCCCACAATTTCACTGACTACAGGTCGGTTAATAAGAAGCAGAGGCAAAAACCTGTGCAAATATAATTTACACCGGGTCTAAATATGTGAAAAAGAACTATCTGTAAAACAGATATACCGCCCCTCCCTCCCTGCTGGTATGTGGATTTTTCTTTCTTTCTATTCCCGAAGCATTATACACTCCAGCAAAAGGGGGGGAAGGGACGAAATCCACATGATTAATTATGCGTGACGTTACATTTTACAGAACTTCCATTGGTGATTTTGTTTTTGTTTACAAATGATGGAATGGAATTCCGTTAGGGCCCTACGTATTGCATAGTTAGGTGAACGGTTTTTCTTTACAGTTTCAATATTATAGTCTAATATGTAGTAATTAAAATGGGGTTTCATTGATTTTTCACGTTGGTGCCATGTATTATATTATCTGAGTGTTTTAAGATAGCAATACATCTTCCGAATCTTTTTTTCTGAGCTTTGAATCGGGTCGTAAGGTCCGTAAACAAAGCTATAAAAAACCCGTGGTCTACGAGTTTGTGGAAAAGTTATTAAAACTCATTAAAGTGTCCAAAGTTTTGAAATAAAAGGAAGGAGACGTGTGATTTTGTATTGTATTGTTTTTTTAATGACTTAATACAATTTAATGATTCATAAAAAGTCATTTTTCATACATAGAACATAGTTTAGATTTACAATAATAATGTTGGCTGCTCCCTATTCGATTATGCAACCCCATGGTACAAATTTGAAACCTATTCAATACTGACGCCGCCGTTCAACGGCGGCGTCAATAAAAGGACCGTAACCAGTACACGTATACCTTTTGATAAAAACATTAACAGTACATCATATAACTTCAATAAAGGATAAAACTCACACCTTTGATCACAATAGAAGACTACAATTGGTGACAGTTAAGTTTTGAGAACGCGGTTCTCGCTATCAAATGGTGGACTTCTGGCAAGGGAGGCCACTCTTGTAAGTTTTAGGTTAGAATACACAAAATGAATCGACCCAGAGCACCGGCTCCACCGATAACAGTATGTATAAAGTAACTATCACATCGATCTAAACAATAAATTAGGTCTTACTTTACGTCTAAGTAACAGGTATGAAAATTTGTTCATTTATTTATCTGAAAGAGATTATGACCTATTCTTTTTAAAGGCTGCTTTCGTGAGTAATATTCCTTATTCTTCTTCTTTTTCTGCACACCTTCAAGACTTTGATGATTATGTGCAGGTGCTGGTAAAATAGTTGTTAAGAGGTCTTTGTACATACTGACTAAACAACTGCGAATACAGTAAAATAAAGGATTTACAGTATTAAGTTAAAACTTTGTACATTGGTTTCTGTGTAATAACTGATAACAGAGACAAGAACAGGCACAGTGACAATAATAATAATAATAATAATAATAATAATAATAATAATAATAATAATAATAATATCTTTATTTCCTCCAATACTGAATAGCATAACTATATTTACACACAACAACAACATTTGAATGAGCATGATAAGTCAAACATATATACATGACAAATAACATGTACATGTGCATATATGCGACAACAAAATTAATTTTTTTCTGCTTGAAGAGGCAATTAGATATCATTTCCATATATAAAAGAACATATACATGTCAGACAAATACAATAATACTTGTTTGGTCCTACGCAACAAACTTACTTGGATTTAACACGAAAACGAAACTTAATCCAAAGTACTGAGCGTAGATATATATAACAAATACATTTAGTTCAAAACTATTAATTAATATTCAGCATATCTTCTTGAAGCGAAACGGAATATAAGGCATATATACATGTTATTCAGGCTTGGTCAACAGGTGTTAATTTTCAGATCATAACATGCTGAACATATAGGCTTTATGTAAACCGAAAGAAGGAAGACTTATAAAACGTTTCAAAATAACAGTTTCGTTAGAAACTAACTGTAAAGATACATTAGATAGAAACACCGAATATTCACATTATACATGTATGTAAAAAGTGTGTATTCGGACTTATTATAAGGCTATTACTTTTGATACAGCAAATTTCTATACCAGTGCCTCATTATCAAGAAAACAAACTAACAGTGGCAACATAAACACTCAGGTCAACATACGCCATAAACATTTGCCAATGTCACAATGTTTTAAGCAGTATCCAGTATCCGCAGCATGTTTTACATAAAACCAGTATTGGTCCTTTGAACACCTGCAAAACGATTGAATAAGCCTAGATATTCCACATTCCCTGATGAGATAATCCCAAAGCTTAAGTTGAAAGGAGTTATTCACTGTGCAGAAGCAAATCAAATGCACTACAAGGTCTTCAGACAAATACCCACATTTGCTACATCTTTGAATGAAGGATGCGAACATTACTTTATATTAGAAATGCAGTTCATTAAGAATGTACATATGGACAACAATTCGAGTTAGCAACTGACCATAGTATACACGGGCCTTTAATTGAAATCACACCGTACAGATCAGGCCTAATCTGATGGATTTGAGTCACTCAGTGCTCTGTCTCTTTATATAATACGGTTCTCTGCAACATAGATTTCCACGCATATTTCGACGGAAAATGTGCAGAGTGAATGAATTCCAATAAAAAAGCCTCCAACTTATATTTTGACAAAGTCGATATAAATCCGACATAAACTCGTATCTTTGTTTGTCATAATTTATAAAACGTGTCAGTCTATGTCCAAACATTTGTTTAGCTAGATACTTATCTGGAAGACGACATAGCTGTCCAAGGAACTTAGTTTTTTGTAATCGATTATTGTCTCTACAGAATTAAGATTAATGCGTTTAGGTAAAAATCAGTGTTAATGTTTGGCCTAAAGCGCTGCAAAAAAGAGTGAGTTTCTGTTTAATAACTGATGACAGAGACAAGAACAGAGCCAGTGACAATGGCTTCGAAGGAGTCGAATGTGGCTGTTTTGTGTGCGACATAGGGCAACATGTTCCACTGACTTAATGTTCTGGGATAAAAAGACTATTTAGAAGAATTGTATATGACTAACCGACATTAAATAACATTTGTATCATATTGAGTTCTGATGATGAAGTTGAACGTTCAAGCCTTGTGTCTGTTCCAATGATGATATTTGGGCATATCGAGTCCACAAGTGAATCGAGTTTGTTTTTTTTTAATTTTAATTGATTGGAAATTTAAACAGTTTACTTTAAGCGGATGGCTTACATGTTTGTTTTTCTCGGCTTTCTTAGTAGTTGGTCCTAGGTGAGGATGATGCAAATGGTTTCCCTCGGCTATCATAATTGCTAAGCACATGAATTAACTGTTAGATACTGTAGTTATTGCGCTGTGGTTACAAATTGAGCTAGACAAATTTGGTAAACCACATTTAAGGCAAATGCAAATGGTTACTACTATTAATAATGTTATAATGGAGTCTGACATAACACCCTCAAAATCAATATTGTACTAATTTTAACATAATCACACTCCAAAGCTTTTGATTTTCAAGCGACATTCCTCCAACAAGATCTACATGGCTATCTCGAATCCTTTCGTCCGGGACTCGATTCCACATGCTTTCCTAGGAGTATTTGGATTACCAAATGACAATTTTTATTTGAAGAGGAGACCACAACCATGTTGTTTTGGTATAGATTTTTGTTATGATACAGGCAATAGTAAACACAGGTAAAAATGCTTGTGTGACGTCACAAAAACAAGCACGAAACGAAGGTTAGTGACAGATGCGTATTATATTCTTCGTCCCGCGTAAAACAGTTACCCTCGAGCCCCCATCTGCACGTGCAACCAATGAAAGATTCTTATATTACATTTGGGACATATTTGACAAGTGGCCGGTTAGCTCAGTCGGGAGAGCATTAGGTTTAACAACTTTGCAAGGGAAGGTACATTGTACATGGGTTCGTATCCCGGTCAAGGTTGTTTTTTCCCTCACCATGTGACATTAATTTTGGCGCCTTCCGGCTGAATAAAATCATTTTACTATAAAAATGTAGCTAACAATCGCTTTCATATACAAAAAATTGCGCCGAATATCTTTTTCAAAGGTAGTTCTTGTTTTAATTTTGCCATTTATAATTGATACCTATTTTTATGTCGCCCTTTCGGAGATCGGTATCGCTTTAGACATCTGTCCGTCCGTTTGTCCGTCCATCTGTCGCTAAAACTTAATGTTAGCTATAGCTTTGCCATTTCTTACGATTTCTTAATCAAACTTTCAAATTGCATTGCTTATGACAAAAGGGTTTGATGCCGCCAAATTGTGTAGGTAAATGTCATATTTGTACTTAAATTTTGTCACGAAATTATTGTTTATTCTAACAAAGTATTAGAGGGCGACACAAGTGTTCTACTGAACACCCATCTAGTTTATTGTATATAGTTTTTTCTAAATTCTAATTTCATGTATAGTGGTTGATTTGCCTTTTTATTAGCTGAGTTATAGGTGCAAGTTGGTCAAAAGTTCCTCTGATATTTGATATAAAGCAGTCGTATATATTATGAATTTTGGTGATATTTTTACTATAAAGAACAAATTCATTTACCATTCAGAGCATGTACCAGAAAAACGTCTGTCTTAAAATATCCGCAAGATGCAAAAATAGATGTCATATATTGGTTTTGTAAGTACTTGCCATAAGTATCCTCATGTATATAAATCACACGTTTTTAATATTGCTCACTTGTGATAGGAACACATGTCAAATGTACTAGTTATAAACAAAAAGAGTTAAAACACTAGACCGTTTTGGTTTTTACATTCGCAATTGATAAAAAAAAAAATAAACCCATGATGTTCTTTTTTGATAGAAATTACAAGATTCCTTTCGTCTTGCTTGCGTATTTTAAAATGACATGAACATGCGGATAAGTAAATAATACATGCGCAAACATTTTGCTACATGTACCTTTCCACAAAGAAGAACGTTTCTCTTCCATATAAGACAGTATGCTAAATACTTTTCCATTGGCTTACATTATAAGATTTTCAATCAGTGTGACTACCCTAACTCGCACCGATCGCTGAAATTCATTTTATTTTTACAGAATCACCCTAGTCCTACATATAAAATAGCATTTTTTTATCTGTGTTATCCTATAATGTAGACCCAAATCAATACCTAAAGCTTTATCACTATATACAGTGAATGGTTCAACAAGTTTCACGACATAGAAGAGATTTCGTGATTTGCCAAAAATACTGGCTAGATTAGAGGTCCTTAAAACAGAAAAAGAATTTTTAAAGGCAGTTTATTTCAGTCTATGAATATATGTTTTGTTAGGAGATAATTAACATTCTTTAACTAAACTAAAGGAAACAGTCTCATTATGTACTTCCGGAGTAGTTGAATGAACACTAGAGAAAATACTCGAACTGATAACCCTGTGACAAAAAAACAACAACAAATGTATGGAATGTAAAATAAATTGTGTGAAAGTAAAATAGATACGGACTGATGTTTCAAATATCGAAAGGTAATGGAACTTCTTACATACTTGTACTAGGAAATTCTTGCATTAAAATTAGTATGCACAATTCCTATTTTTTGTGTATCTATATGCATGTAGATTGTTATGTTTTATTAATTCTTAGTCACTAACTATAAACAAATTAAAGAATTTCAAACTAATGTAGACGGTGTATGTATAATCTTAACCTCAATAATTCAAGTTAAATTTTTAAATCCAAACGTCATTTTGGACGCTTAAATCTTGTTTCTGTAGGTACCAACTATCCGGATATGTTCGTCAAAGTCCTTGTAACCATGGTGATATTGACCACCTTGGCGATGGCAGACGAATGTTACTATAAGCCTTGCCAGAAGTATGGGAGCCGCGACAAAGTCTGCCAGTTTAATATCGGCTGCAAAGTAGAAGGGTTTGTAAACTCATTAAATTTCTTCATGCACATCCTATTGTAACAGTTCATAATATGAAAAACAGTGTCTTTAAGACTGAGATCTTAAGTTTTTACATTCTTAAATAACCGCGAGAAAACTCTGAAGCTTTAAGGTTGTGTATGCTATTTCTTCACCACAGAAAAGTGTTTGCATTTTATTACACCGCACAAAATGTAAGGATGCAATTTTTGTTCCAACGAAATTGTGTTTATGATTGATTTTGTCCATATGTATGTATTAATTTTAACTAAAGTACAAACGAGCTGGTTACAGATAATAAAAAAGAAAAGTCCGGTATACTATAATTGCATAGGGAATTCATTACGCAGTTCTTATTTTCGCGGACTTTGATCTTACATAAGTAGTTATAGAAATAATTTTAAACGGAAATTTATTTCTTGAAACGGATATATATTATTTGAAACGGGAAGAAATACATAATGCTTTCGCTGCAGACCAATTGAAATTTATCCAATTTAAACGTCTTGTGGAAACTTAAAGCAAACAGATAAACTATGCAACTATATAGAAATTATAATAGACTTGCACGTTTGTACTACATGTACTAGTTATTTTCTCCGCCAAGGAGAACATCACTTTAGTAAGCACACAATTTATGCATTATATACTATAGTATTCCTACCGGCGATAGTTTTTTCGCGTTATCTGGCGTAGATAGCCCGCCTAAACAAAATGACTTCCTTGAACATCTCAGTTTATTTTTGACAGTTTATTTAAAGAGTGAACTAGCCACATTTTGTCTCTCTTTCACGGTTACTGAAGGCTTACACTTATAGTTAAATAACGTTAATGACATCCTAAATTGAGAAACAGGGTACACTAACAGAATAATGTCAAGTATAATCGGCTAAAGTATATAGCACCGATCATTGACATACGTTTTTGCCAATTACATAGCAACAAACAAAATTGTCTCACAAAAAGCTTTCATACACGCTTCCGCGTTTTATTATTATGCGCGAAATCAGCAAACCGTGATCCGCGGTTAATTTTAGAATTTGCGGGAAAAAGATCCAGCTAATTTAAAGTCCTATACAGAAGATGGAAATAACATGAAATAGTTAACATATGACCTATCTTTTGAATAACAAAACTCATGGTTAAAGCCAAAAACAGAGAGTTCTCTCAATGATTTTTAAAAATGACTATAGGGGATAGAATGACATATTATTTCGCAAGAGTTTTTCCTCGAATACTTTTGTCAGTTAAATTTAAAGTGATATTATGCACATTTTTTTCAAGAAATCAGCGAAATTGGTGTGTGTAACAATGGTAGAGGAAATAATAGCTTTTAACCCAATACACCAAACTCTTCCTGCTACCAGTACGTACGAAATAATAACTTTCCAAATATTACTTTTCCTATTTTGACCGGGAGAGTCAATTTAAAAAAAACAACTGCATGCAGAAGTTGCTTCCCTTTCACTGCCGAAATATTTTGTACCAGCAACTACAACAACATCACTGCAAAGGAAGGAACTGTTATTTTATTTGTCCAATTTTTTCATTTCTAAAGCACCAACTTCAAATACTAATACAGCATTATCATTAGTTTTACACATTTAAATGCACAGCAACCGAAAATTGCTTTTTTAAAACTGTCACCAAAATACACTACATGTATGTGCAGTAGGATGAGCATACTGTCACTTTAAGTAAGAACGAAAAATTGTAACACTGAATCAGGATTAAAGAATTAATCAATATTGTATCTTGATACTATGACAAATCCATACCATTTACACATTCTACATTTAAAGACCATTTGCAAAATGCAACGTATCCAGTATGCATTTGGAAAAACAGAACTTAGTGCAGTCGCAGTCTAAATGTATAGCACCAGACCTGGTTCCTGGCTTTAAGGATTTCTGCAATGATTTACTGTATAACACCAGCTTGTCAGCCCCGGGACCAGGAAATATCAATATTGGTAAGGATACAAAGTTTTGCGTTGAAAATGTACGTGTAACGGTTATACTTAAAGACATTATGAAAGGTTATAAACATTTAAAACCAATGACTATAGCACTGTTCACATGCACAAAAAGTAATGGACATGATCTGTGACAACTTTTGCATGTTGATTAACCTTGTTCGCCATTAACGAATATGAAGTTGTTAATCTTTATTTATACCTGCGGAGGAAATACTTTCTTTTGCGTTTTTGTCTTATTTCACTGTTATTTAAAGACGACTGAGGAATTGAATAATCAGAAGTCTAAATAAAACTCTTGATATTTGATAAATATGTTTGCAAAATAGTACTCAAGTGTTCGATTAGTTCTCAATTTGAAAAAAATATATTTGATATCGTCACATTGCCCAAAAAACAAAGAGATTATTTCTTGGATCAGTTCAAAGAAAATGCTTATGACAAATTTCAACATTTCAATTGCCGTGATTACTCAACTATTCTTTGTGTTATTTATGGTGTTAAAATTAAACATTATATCTATAGTCGTGTCAATGTGTTTTTATGTTGGTATTCGGCTTTTATTGTAGATGATGTCACAAAATATCCAACAGAAGAAATTATCCACGAAAGAAAGATGATCCTAGGTAGGTGTCATCATCATCTCATCTTTGATAATGGCTAACCGTCATAACTGACTATCATTGCCATGCGTTGGGGTTTAAAAAATTTAAAAGATTTCCAAGTCTCCTAGGTTACTCAGTCCACCAAGGAGGTTTTCGGCAATGAGATAAAAAAAAGTGCAAAAGCCTAGCTTAACTTTACTTAAGGTATGTGTGGCAATGTAGCCAGTACTGCCATCGGTTTACCATCGGTTGTTCTATCGTAGTTGTTACCGATGTGATTATGCAGAACTTCGACCACTTGACTGTCTGACCAGTCGGCCACCTTGTATATGCAGGATGAATTTAAAGTTTATTGCCTAGACAATGAAGGCTAACGTAGATGATATAAAGAATCAACAAAAACAATCCTTTCACATTTCATGCATGCTCATAAAACTTCAAAATTTAATAAAGCTTGAGATGATTTAGAAATTATGTTATCTTAATTTCTGTGCAATTGACCTTTTAGGCTTCTAGCCAGTAGGTGAAACAGTCCCCGCCCCCCACCCATTTCTGTATTATGTTTGATACTTCAAAAGCATATGGTGTACACTATCCTAGATTATTATAAATCACATTACATTATAAAAATCATGTTTTACCTTCTACACATATCCTGTGTTCAACTATGAACTTTTACAGGTTTTTATTCTTGGTATTGTTCATAAAGCTAAATAAGTTTGACACTGCAAAGTAAGTAACTTATTTTCTTGCTCTTTTTTTATTCCAGATAGTCCGTGCTTTGGTACATCCGTCCTGGCTTCGGTAGGCACAGGGTGTTTCCTTGCCGGAGCATTTATCACATGGTTGCTAATCTGCTGCTGTAGATTGCCAATGTACGTTGACCTATCTTTATCTCATCTTATTAAACATCTTTGACCGTTCTGTCTTAATAGTACATTGCTTTCAAGAAAAAAATACATACTAGATAAAGTTGTTTCGTACTATCGATGTGATTATCTTACCTTGCATTGCTTCTATCGTGATCTCTTATCTATATGATGTTGTAATATATTAACCGTTCATAACGTGTACTGTGAAAGTACCGTATGTCGGGTAATTTTCGCGTATATTAAATTTCGCGATTTTGGTATTGATTTAGTTTTAGCGAATCTAATTTTCGCGATTTTGAAAAAAATGGATTTCTATTTTCGCGTTTTAAACTAAGGCCGAAATTTACCTCGACACCGCTTTATAGACATGTGACAGTGCTATGTACCGGTATACCGATATCCCGAACTGTCCCGGTTTGTTGTTTTTATTTTGCTTAAATGAACAATAAATACTGAAACATCATGTAAGTTTACGCCTTTATAAACACATGTACATTTTAAGAATGAATGAACGGTGAAATTGTATCAATGAATGAATGAATGGTGTTTTATGGCACATCGATAATGACTTTCGCACATAGGACTTCCTGATATTGACTTCAGGTAAACGCAAGACACCTTATTTAATATGGTAATTTTACAGCTCATGTTAGATACTGTGCTGATAGCGTTACAAATGAGTTTCGCTCACGTATGTAGTAGGGTATTGTAATTTATAAAAATGTTAAAGAATTAAGGATTAAGTCATGCATTGTACCCCCAGTATACAGATAATAATCTCCACTTGCGATATTGATTTCTAAATCAAACAGTACAGCGTATTAATTTCATGCAGACACCGGTATGTTGACTGAAAGTAGGAATACTGGCAATGCGGACATAAAAAAATACGTGAAATATTGTACTAAATTTTCGCTGATTTCAATTTTCGCGATTCTGTCTGCTCACGAATATAGCGAAAATTAGACACACGCGAAAAAAAACCGATATACGGTATTTTTAAATTAGAAGTTATTTCATCAATAACTTATTTTCTTCGCAAAATGTTGTTGCTCTTAGTTAGCCAGAGTTAATGATTAAAATAAAATGACAACTTTGCCTGTCTAACTGATTGCAATGGCCTGGTTAATTTTGTAACAACGTATTAATAACTAGCTTTTGGAATACAGCTTTACACAATGTACTCGAGCGGTACAAACCAATCAGAACATTACAGCCATATAAAATCTCTATGTATGTGGTCTTTACCGTGTAAACTCACTGCAAATGTTCTATTTTCTTACATCTAGAGATAACTTTAACTAATTTTATCAACGTTTTGGGCAGGCTGTTAGATCATAATAGAGAACGAGTGGTCATTTGTTTTCTGTCCTAATGTTAACATCTTTCCCACTAGATGCCCCTGTTCTCGAGCTAAGGATGAGGTCGTTCTAGATGTTGGAAATTACCCGTCCAGTCGGAATCCTCTGGTAATTACTGCACATTGGAGCTATGTTTTAGGAGTAGCCATTAATGGCTATAACACGTCCTGCTGCATATTGTAATCATAAAGCCACACTAGAATCTATGTCATATTGCATGTTGTTATCATTCAGCAAACCTTCGTCACATTGAATGTTGTAGTCAATAAATATCTACGTCATATGCATGTTGTAACCAGTAAATTATGCTAGAATTAGATTAACATGCTGTTATGATACAGCAATACCTCGTCGTGTTGCATGATTTAACCATTTAACTCATGGCAAAGTATGAGTCATACTACAGAGGGTAGTCAAAAGGTTTGAAGACTAATTATTACAGACAGGTCGTTTTAAAAGCTAGGCATACAATTGGTTTGCTGTTGCAAAGTTATAAGCGTTTCACGCTATACCAAAGCATACACTGGAATCTTAAAAAAGACGCACAGTCCTTTGACTATACCCGGTAAACACATTTGACTGTTCATAGTTGGTTAAACGTATTTTTTGACGGAGAATCTTTCAATTCAAAAGGATTCTGGTAGTACTAATACCATGGCAGATGGCAGATCTGTTACTTGAAAGTTTCATATAGAGATAGGATATTGAAATAAATGAGAAAACAATACGTTAAACTGCGCCCTTGAACTGATTTGATGGGTACCTGTCTTGTCTATGACTATGCACTTGTGCATAACGGAAATATTGTTCAGCAGTTTCTTTGGGACAAACAGGTCAGACACTCGAACCTCAACACTCCCCGGAGCTGAGTCCTTGTGACTACTTTCTGTTTCTTGCACTAAAAAGATGCAATATCTCCAGAAGCTGTGATCCATTTTCTGCAGAGTATAACAATGGATGAATACTTTCAGGCCATTGATATCTCGGATAGAAAAGAGGAGAACTTTTTGAAGGATTGATATAAGAAATTTACCGAAAAGCAGCTTTAGTCTTATTTCTATAGGCCAATCTCGAAACTAATCTACTATCCCTCGTGCATCATACTTCTACAAATATAAACCTAACACTTATACTTACGTGCAAATTTAACAAATATGAGCATGGCCAAGTGTTAGGCGTCTTTGACAGTATGATATCTGTATCGTTTATCCTACGTGTTAACGGTGTAACTTTGCCATATCTTCTATATGCATACCTAAACATCGTAGTCTTTTAGAAATATGACCGGAGACATCAGAAAATAACAGATACTTAAGCGCAGATGATAAATATAAAACGGTAAACCAAAAACGCTCAATGAGACATGTATGCATTTAGCTTATTTGAAGTCAATGGTACATGTATGAGTGGCGGCTGAACTACATCTCGTTCAAACACTACTTCAGCATCAGCAAAGCCAACTTTATCAGTCTAGAATAAGGGCATATGAATTTAGTATTTATCGCAGTAATTACATTGCTTGCGGCAATCTGTGCTTTGTTAATGGCAACTCACTTAACAGTTTGTTTTGTGCACATACCGTTATATAATATGGTAATGTTTACGATATACTTTAAACCAGAGTATATCAAGGTTAGTTATGCCTTGCGCAACATTTTATACTTCTATGTTCGTACGTATGCATGCTAAGAAATAAGAAACTTTAGTCTCTTTCAGTATGTTATTATTTATTTTCATTTTAAACCCAGGGCCGTGGTAGAAACGACGGTTCAACAAGCTCGGCGCAATTGTTAGCAAATACTTCCGTAGAGTCAATGAGTACACATAACACTTTGTTGTCCAATAGTGAAGGGCAACCATCAAATGGTAAGAAATGCTAGAAATGATAATTATACTCTTATATTATACAATTATAGATAGTTATATTCATAAAAGAATAGAGGTTCATGAACATTTATGTTATTATACGAATTCAAGAATAAACTTACAGTGTAATTGTTATTTTAATATGTACATATATTTTGAAAGATATATCAGATACAATCAGTTGCAACCTTGCTTTGCCCTGCATTTAATATATTCCACACTGTCCTTTACGAGAAAATTTAATATATCGACTTTTCTAAAGATAATAGTAGAAAAAAATCTGCAGATGACCGATTACCCTGTAGTATGAATATTTAAAGATTTTTAAAGATTCGAACTATCGATTGTTGACGTAGATTCTGCATGAAGACACATTTTTGACTCACAATTTTAGATATGACGACCCTTGGTGCATCACCTGTTACACATTCTAGTGCCTCTTCGTTCGCTTGCACAGACTCTGGAAGGCCACGGTTTGGACATTCGCGTTGTCCTTCTGCTCCTTGGACAGATTCAGGGAGACAACTTTTACCAAGCTCGCGATCCCAATCGGCACAATGGACCGGTCAAGGGGGAATGTCTCTGACACGATCACCTGGCCCTGTGTCACACGGGACTAATTCCAGTCAGTTTTCATTACCACGTTCCCATACGGAAACAATGCAATGGATTGCTCAAGGTCAACCGCATTTTGCAAACATGCAATCACAGTCAGCACCCTGGCTTGACACGATCTACTCTCCTGAAAGTGAGGGCTCATCAAGAGATTATCAGAGCATCCATGGAGGTTCAGAGAATCCCTATGCTCCATGTAGTGAAAGTGAGACATTTTTTATAAAACAGTCACGCTTTTCATCTCTTTGTCACAGTAAAATATATCATGATAAACATATTTTTAGATAAACATGTACATGTATTAGTGGTTGCGAGAATAATTATGTTATTTCGAGGGGCGTAGCGAGAAAGACGAATTATTTGAGCAAACAGTCACTCTATCTGATTTGTATTATGGCACGTTGATAATTGCACGTACACCATCAGTACATTTTGATTGACAGCTCACAGGCCCCGAAAATCGTGTGACGTAACAAAGGGGTGGGATCACGTTAATATTGTTTGGTCACTCTGATCTTTGTCAGTTCCCTTAAAAAAGAACGCTAAGAAGGATAGAGAACACTGCATTATGGATATTTTAGAATTGCAGGATAATGTTTTGTTACAGATGGCTAATGAACTTGAATTCAGTCAATTAGAAGAATTAAACGAGATCATTCTTTCACAAGTTCCTTTAGATGCTGACGACATCATGCTTTCACAAATGAAACTGCATGATATAAACTGCTCGTGTTTCGAGTTCGTGTATAGTAGTCCACCATTCCATTCCTCTTTAACATTTAAGTTTAAGTCAATTTTACAGAGCTACATCTTTCTTCTTTTGGCAGTTGTTGCTGTTTTGTTTTTGAAAAAAATCTGAAAAAGTGTTCTCTATTGCAGATAGATCATGGCTCTATTGTAGATAGAGCACGGTCTAAGCTCCGCCCCCATACACAATGCAAATTATCACAAATACAGTACAGTGTTTTCCTATACAAATATGCAGTAGCCATGATACAAGTACAGATATCTTCTTCTGATTTGTACACATAACCCGGAAGTATGACATCACAATGTTTACGTTTTGTGTTGTATATGTATATCGTATGATTTTGTAACAGTTCGTTACACCAACCATGTATCTCAAAATTTAAGTTTAAAAATCCACATGACTGTTTTAGTAGAAAGCTTTACTTAACTTCCAACCGTTGTTATATGGCTTTAATAACGTTGTGGTTATGGTTATTTTACTAAAACATTAGCAGTGGTGATTATAAATATTACATGTAAAAGTTTAAACTTTATTCGATTTGTGGAAGACAATCTGTCACTTTCCTGGTGAGAGTGCTGTCATTATTTGTCTCTCTTTGCAGTTGTCTGTTGTTCACAGACAATATTGTTACCACATCGTAGAATTAATCAAATGCAACTGAAAGTAATTTTCCCTTTCTTTTCGGTTAAGGTAGCAGCGATTATTCGGCTCCACAGACGCACCGTGTTATGATAATGCATGACGGGGAGATCTACCAACCAAGCAGTGAAAGCAGTGGTAGTAACAATGACTATACAAGTCTCAAAGGTCAACGTTTTAGCAGGACGAATGATGGTATTTACTATCCTTCTAGTGAAGGTAAACTTTGTCGCTTTTCATTGTAGTAATACGATGTTGCAGTACTATGCGTTTATACGTTGCCTTGATGCAGTAAATGACATTTATTAAGTAAGTGGTAATTTCTTTCTTTAAACAGAGTACATATACATCATAACAGCAACGATTATTTTATTGTATACACTGACTTGCTGCTGATGTGTGCTTTTGGTGGCATCTTACCTACATATGTTTTGTCCTTATAGGCTCTAATAAGGATTATGCTAGTTTAGCCAATGAAAGAGACGATGCTGTGCCTGTTTCTTCAGGTGGTAATGTTGACAGAATGAACATCAATGGCCAGAGAGAAAGGGAAGAACTTGAAAGTGATGTGAAATTCAATGTCAATGGTTTGAATTTTCCCTATCAAACAAGCTGCAAATCAAACCGCGGATGGACATCTAATTTACAAGAAATAAATGAATATGAAGTTGTTGGTACAGCCAAACAAGGTGTAGAAAAGGAAATCGACGTCAGTAATGTTAGAACTCTAGCTGATATGTGCGACATAAATCATAACACAGAAGCATCGGTACAGCCTCATGAATACTTCACATTAGAACCTCTGCAAAAAGACATGAAATAATCAACGATTTATTTTCATAGCACGCAGACGATATACTGTTATATATGAGTTAGAGAACGAGAACCTTTGTACAATTGCATTATCAATACGTAATTCATATAATTTCTATAATTTAAAATACTGTTATCCGCACAAGAGTATGCTTTGTAGCTTTGATTTGTGCGGGCTTAAAAAACTTAGTTTTGATTTATGTTAAAGAACGGTGTAGAATAAAAACATGACTTTAATTTAAACAATCATCAATTGAAAAAGTTGTTAAATATGCTAAAATGCATATGGTTTGGTACTTCTTTATGAAGCAATATCAGTACGTAAAAAAGAACAGAAAGTGATATTGACAGTAGCGGAAATGATAATCTCACTATTTTCCAAACGGGTATAAGATTTTTGTTCTGTAGATAAAATCGAAGTTGGGCAAAGGCCCATGTTGGTCATTAACACACATGTGTTACATGCTGGGTTTCCTTGTTTGCATGTACGAAGCACTCGACAACTTTTCGAAGTATACAGTTACAAAATGAAACATAGGTAGGAAAATGTAAACAGTTTTCATGAAAATATAAACAGTTTCATGAAAATATAAACAGTTTTTATGAAAATATAAACATTTTCATGAAAATATTAACAGTTTTCATGAACATTTTACGTTTTCATGAACATTTTAAGTTTTCATGAAAATTTGATTGTAGGTAGGTCTCAATCACAAAGTGTCTGAATAACGTGTATTTTCACCTCATGCCCTAATAAATGGATTATCGAAATTAAAGATGCTTCTTTTCTCAAATTACCGAAGAGGTACTTTTTGGGTCTAACGAACACCAAGCAATCCAAGGCGGCCAAGTCAGGCAAATATGGTATTCGGGGAAGCACAGCAAGACTTTTTCCTGTTGCAAATAGTCTTTTACAACGATGGCTTTTTGCCAAGAAAGCAGTGTCAAGTAACAATCGCATATTTTGAAAACCTGTAGCGTTTATCAAAATATTTCTTTAGTTTTCTTTGCGTCTTTGTTTTGTTAAACTATGCATGAATGCATTTACCTTTAGGCACTGCAATACTGCATACGTGGCCTTTTTTACACTCATGGTTGTCTTTAAAACGCAAGGTCTGATGCCGTTCCCTTGTTGCCCATATTTTGTTATTGCTTGGGCTCGAACAAATGAACTTGTCTCGTCCACTGTGACAATATTTGTAAATATTTGTACGTTGTATCTGGGATACTGTTTGAACAGGAGTTTTTCTAGTTTCAGGTATTTGGTAAGCAAATGGGGTATCCATCTTGCACGAATATATTTCTCGTTTTCAGGTGGTGTTTACGAATGATATGGGCAGCTCCTGTTGAAATGCCAACATACTTTGCTGTTTGCCTTGTAATGTATCCTGCATCCCTAGCTACTACTTCCTTAACCTTGGCTATCAGTTTAGAGGACATTGTGATTTTCGGCCTTCGAGGACACTTCATTATATCCATAAATAGAACATATTTCATTAAAAATGTCCCTGTCTGCTATACCGAAAATACAACTATTTATTATTTTCGACCGACTACGAATATATGATATACATCAACTAAGACTAAAAAGATTATTACACGCTTGGTATCGATAGAAGAAAAATACATGTAGCTTCACGTTAACTTTCATTTTCACTTGAATCCCGCCGGTGCTAAAAGCGAGGTTAAAGCCTGACTGCTTTCAAAATTTGAATGCTCCTCGTTAAATTGGACATTTCAAATCTGTAAGTTTTTATGAGGAAAATTATTGAGTAGAAAAATGCAGATTATGTAATTATAATAACGTTATTTCGACGAGGCGTAGCCTCCGAGAAACACGTAATTATTCGAGTTATCAGTAATCTATCAATTTTGTATTATGGCTCATTTATTCTCTTGCGCCATTGTAACTGTTCTCTATCGTAGATATATTAAGTGCTCTATTACAAATAGAGCACAGTTATGCTCCGCCTCCATACACTGTATAAATTATTAGACATACAGTACAGTGTTTTCCTATAGATATCATGCAGTAGCCATAATACAAACATATCATTATAATGCATATACATGTATAACTAAAAGTTAACTTCGATCAGCTAGTTACATTTGCGTCGCATTGCACTAACTTTGCTTGTTGAACTATATGATATTCTGAGCCTCTTTTACATTGATTATGCTTTCCTAATTTTTTTCACTTGTATAAATTTGAAATGAGAGAATAAACGGATTTTGACTTTACTTGACATTGTTCAACTGTTAGTGTCTATCAATATGACTCTAAATGATTCTATTGATGTGTACAAAGGCAATTTAAATGATTTCATAACACGCCTCATTAAATTAGCTAAATACATTAATGTGAAAATTGCTTAAAAGCTTCATGAAATGTATGAACAATGGCTGCCTTATTGGTTATTGTACCCAAATAAACAAATGTAGGAAACACGACATAGAAGCAAACATAACTCAATCAACACACGCGTAATATATTGTTTAAATATTGTTACTTGTATCGAACAATAGCATTTGTGGACTTAATTGCAATATACAATTTCATAGAAACGTTAAAGTACCGGTATTTGTACTGGATTATATACAACCCAGTGAATGCGGACAAGCAGAAGAAATATGTTCCAAAAATATCCAATTGTTTTTGCATCATAACACTGGACTCTTCTGCTGCGCCATTGTTAAATTATAACGAATGTACTGTCTGTAAAATGTTATATGTCATATGATACCCCCGTCGGATACGTTATACCTGACACTATTTGCATCATGAGTGTCGGCCTTATAACTGTTCTGTCGTATATTGTATCAAAGTAAAAGACAGAAGTCTTTACATACAAATAAACTGGAACGTCACAGCTATTCGTACTCATAAAAGGTACATTTTATTAATAAGCGATATTCACAAGTTATGATTGAGTCTTACTCCAAGAGGACAACTTAACATATAAAGACATATTTTCCAAGTTAAATCAGTGTTTCAATTACCTTAACGCTTGTACAAAGAAAATGCCTATACAATACAAATAATACAAATGTTATTGTACTACAATACAAATTTTAGTTATTGTCGGTATTTCATATACAGCGAAACGTTAACTTTGAATAGCTATTGGCCGAATAGATAACAAAATCAACTATATAAATGCACACAAGACATGAAAACAGTGGTAACAGCATATGTATGAGACCCTGTTAAGATAAAAAAAACACTAGTTTATTCAAGAAGCACATTTTAGGTAAAATAAAAACATGGTACATACAAGGTCAAAACTGAGGGCATAGGGCTAATCTTGACCACGGCCTAAAGATTTTCTATGACTGAGTACCTTAAAAATTGAGTGAAAAAATTAACACATAAGTGCACACGAAAATAAAGAAAATTAAAACTCATACTATTTTGAATCAGATTAAGCTGATAATCACCATCCTCTCAATTCATTCAATACATTTAATTTAACAGCAAAATGTATTCATAGAGCATCAACATATTTCAAATTGATCTTCGGTAACATGACCATAAAGCAAGCAGATGGAAACAGTTGAATAGCAAACAACATAAGTTTGAAGTATGATGAACATAAAGCAAACAAAAGAACAAAACTCAATGGCAATTGATAATAGTTGGAGCAAGGGAAAAGGCAAAATTAGAATAACCTAAATGCGAAAAATAATAGTATGAAGCCTAGCAATCAGATGCTTCATACACACCTTTTCCATCACACGTTTGGTGGAAAGTACGTGCAAGAAAATCCAATGTCTTCTTTCTTAATGTCGCCTAGATTTGAAAAGTTGCAATCAACATCACGGTACTTGAAACCTGATTCAGGACCGTTAATGATACAATCTTCATTTTCCTGTCCGCTTGGCTCACCTGTAAACCATTCGCTTACTAAATAATGCCCACAGTAATTCACAGTGTAAGGATCTACAAGATTATTCCAACCTTCGTCTAAAATTTTCATCATGGTGTCGTCATATGTAGCATTGGTAAAATTGCCAAGTTCAGTTCCTGCCATGTGACCTTGGAGACACTTTTCAAACAGACTGGCCTGTAGAACGGACTTCGTCCTTCCATACAGCATCCATTTATTGGGATTTTTGCCCTTCTCTTGTAACGTAGTGTACACAGCTGACTTTGTACCCTCAAGGGACATACCATTTGTTATGCATGTTTCAACTGCTTCTAAATGTACAAAAAGTAATATGTGACTACAACCATTATTCAAAAAGCATATAACCGGCGACATGAGTAAATGGGGGCATTTAGACAAAATACTCGGAATTCAGCTCCATGCATATATCAGGAAAAACATAGTATCTGGAAATAAATATGAGATATATTCAGTTTTTATGTCAAGTTGTAACGGCAAATTATATACCGATTGAATATAATATTATATTCAATAAGTATTGTAATATGATTATCCCTTGATATATTTTTACAGTAATAACCACTTTAATGATTACAAAGAAAATATCTCGAATCGCTTTGGTCGTTGCAATAGTTCTATAAAATGGTTGGAAAAAAGAATGCTGTTTCTGTTTCTATCTTTGCTGTTATGATTGAAAAGTCAAAAATATCATTTGTACGTTTTTACAAATTGTTGTTTCTGAATAATTTATAAAGAATCATTAGTAACATCCTTTAAAGTGACTGATTGTATAATAATCTATAGACAAAATAAATAAATCAAAGTCCATGGTAGATCCATCGTATTATGTAGATCTAGATTTTAGCTTGTACAAGACAGAAATGATGTTAATTAAGACTAGGTCAAAACAGATTCATAATGTACTTTGTACAATGAAATATGCCCGAATGAAATTAAAACATTTTATTTGTCCTAGAAACGCTTAATGTAATGAAAATTGTTTGACAAGCTACGTATCAAAATTGATATCCGCAGTGTGGCAGATACGAATATTATGTCACTTTACTTCCGAAAGCAATTTCGAGTCCTAGTACCAGGTAGACAATTTACTTACAAAGAATATACATGTAGTTAGTTAAAATGTCTCCGTTCCATCACATTCTTTGTAACGAATACTTTGTATATTTCGATACATGACCTTCGGATATTACAACGATAAGGATTATAGATCTCATTTTTGTCGAATCTTGGTGTATTCAAGTATGCGAAATGTTCATTTAAAAGCCTTATCTCTCTGTAGGTGGTTCATATAAGAAAGAGTAATCATTAAATTATTTAAGCGAATAACAATTAAATTTTGATAACCGGTACCTGAAAAATATAATTTTATGTTTACATATAGAATATAGAAGAAATAATAATAAAAGGCCAATAACTATAAAGATACGAAGCCAAGCTTGGCGAAAAGTGCGCATGCATTATGCTGTTATGTACTTATTTTAAGTTTAATGAAAGTCTGCCAATTGGTTCCTTAGTTATGGCTCGGTACGGACGGACGGAAGGACGGACGGACGGACGGACGGACGGACGGGCTTACTGATTGACAGAAGGACAACGCGAAACCAATAATTAATCCAAATCTGCAAAAATACAAATTTTCGGTACCAGCACGGGACTATACGGGACTATACCTTTAAAAACATACATTGAATAGTAAATAAGTAAATGCAGCGCCTGAGCTTACCTGAAATTTATTCACTGAAACATGCAGAAGCAATATACATTTGTATATATATACAGTTTTTGAAAGATTTTGTCAATCCCTTAACAAATGAAAGAAAACAATATATGGTGTTCGTGACAACAAAAATAAATACAAATGTAGTTACTAAATGTAGTAAAATGCTTACCCATCCGAAGAACAACAGTGGACGCTAGGCTAAATCCCTTTTACCACATATATTTCTTTTGTATTTTTACGGGATTTTTTTTCTTGAGGGAACCATGTCATGACAAGTGTTTGATATCTTAATTAAGAAAAAAAGATTCTTACCTTGGTATGTGGTGACATTTTCAGTCGTATACACCCTATGACAACTGCTATGATGAGAAACTGTGTCATTCAAGCAGCACATCACTCTCCTCTCTTCCCACATGGAATTTGTGCCACAAACATTAGTTGTTGTGTTACTTTCACTTTGGAAATCAGCGTTGCATTCATAAAATAGTTTTGTACCAATCCTTAAGGATGTTCCAGCGGGAGAATGGTTTACGGACACGAGCTGGGCATTTTCAACGGGCTGTGGATCAGAACATAATTTCTCACAGCTGAAATTTGTAGCAGTCCAAGAAGCATTGAGGTTGCAGTAGATATCTGGATTTCCGAGTCCAAGATAACCTTGAAGACATATGTAACTGTTAGATGTTCCCAAAGTTTTATTCGGAGATTTTAAATAGGCATTATCAACATTCTGTGGATTTGGACAGCATGCACAGGTGAAGTTGAGTGCGGTCCATGTCGCATTCATCAAACAATGGATTTCAGGATTACCAATGAGGTTATACTCATGTTTGCATACATAGCTAACCTTCGATCCTAGTCTTGTTTTTGTTGACAGTAAATGTGCATTTTCAACTTCAACCGGAACTGGACAATTTGCAAAATTACAGCTGAAATTGGTAGGCGTCCACGTGCGGTTAGAATGGCACACAATTTTTGGATTTCCTATACCTATATATCCTGATTTACACCTGTAACGACTGGCTGATCCCACTCTAGTTGTCTTTGACAGCAATGCTGCATTCTTTATTTCATCTGGTTGCAAACATTCCGAAGGAACGCATCGGCCATTGGAGGCATCAAAACGCTCCGTCGAGTTGCAAAGCTCTGTAAACTGCGGAGTGTCGGCTCTTGCGTAAATACAGACCGTTTCAGATTCACGGAAAGTTATGTCACCAAATGGCGTATCAATGAGAGCACACTGTTTCGTTCGCTGGTGAAACATGAGCAGTCTACAGTTTGACCGGTACATGCAATCATACAAACACTTCTCAAACGAGTCCCCATATGTGACGAAAAATGCTAGCGTTGAATTGCAAGATTTATAAAACATAACATCCCTGTCCAACACGGTCAGTTCATGACTTTCTTTAAACAATACTGAAATAATTATTGTCTTCAAAATTAAGAAATGACATAAATGTATATATCCTGCCATTGAACTAGTCTGAAAGCAATTTCAACAGTAGATTCTTTGGCGTTGAATGCTGGCCATCCTATTTGTAATATTTATTTAAGCTTAAAGAGAGAGAGAGAGAGAGAGTTTATGTTATTGAACGTCTATCTGTTTTCAAAATTACCGGATGAGGTTGGATTAATTCTGTAATTGCTTCTTTGTGTTTGGTTATAGCATTTTGTTTAAAATAACTTGGTTGTTTGTTTAGTTTGAACATGCTAGATATTATACAATTATGCTTATGATAAGTTAATTTTGAGTGTCTGTCAATGAGTCAATGGTTGTGTGAAATTGGATAGTTTAAGTGTATCTAAACGAATGTTTGGTTCTTACCGAATACACGTAGTTTGTACATAGAAGGCTATAGTGTAAATAAGGTGTTTATACTCATTTCATCTTGTATAACCTTAATAGTTAACCTTCTAGAAATAGAGAATTCGTTGTTATTTATTATTATTATTATTATTATTACTATATTGAAATGTCATTCCTCGTGAACGGGTCGGAATCCCCTTGAATCCCCCTGTTTCAACAACAGGTCAAATGGTGACCTTTGAGAAAGTCTAAGAAATTACTAAAGTCTTTAACCCTAGATCTACTTAATTTCTAAAAAGGACTCAAGTTAATGATCAAAATGGTGCTGAGCTGAAAAAAAACAGATTAAATGGCCCAGATGACTGCTTTGATGTACATGACATTCATGATCTGCACCGGTTATAAAGACGAAATAACTTGCCGTCCGCAGGATAAAAGTTAAAACGAGGTTCTTTGAATATATTTTATCATTTCAATGATTTATATTTATTATTATTATTATATGATATCTTTATTTTCTGATGACTCTCTGGAAAACTGATCGATTCTTTTCTGCGTTCGGAGTCTTTTCCGGAATAAGTATGAATCCAAAAAAGCAATTAAGTTTTACACACAAATTGAAAACTGTGAATTATGGGGCCGGCAAAGAGATTATGTTATTTCAGCCGTTGAGATTTATTTAGTGACTAAAACACAAATCTAAAGAGATCACTTTCAAGACTAAGTAAGGTCTATCAATAACAAAAAGTGGTTATGTTAAAGACTTCCGATTTGACTATTGATTTCCCATCAGATTTATCATTAACAAATTGTCATATTTTTATATTTGAATATCATATCTCTCAACCTAATCCAGATCTGAATATCCATCACGAGGCATGCAGTCTTTATTGATCATATTGTCGGACGAGTCAAGATTTGGAGATCAACTGTTTATGAGGTAAGTTCAAAACTAAGTGTCCAGCATAACGATCTCTGTTACACGTTCAGCGTTTTTTTTTTGCGTACGTGCGTCCGTGCATGCACGTTTTAATTGATGTTTGATCTCATTTTTTTGGTTACTTTATTTTTGTAAATTTTGCAATATTGTCCCACTTCAGAGTGATGGTATTTACATCCAATGGAACAATCGAGCAGTTACATTGACCTGGGCATTTTGTTAGTAAATTGTAGAAGCCATTAGTAACACAATACACCTGTCAATTTGTTTAACATAGTATATTAATTCAAAGTGGCAAACAAAACGGGTTCAAGTAATAGTTTTTTTTTCAAATAGTTGAATAATTGATAAAACAACTAATTAAGCAGGTATTGTCATAAATTCATTTACAGGGAATAAGCATTGACAAATAAATCAATGAACCAATGAATGTGGTTGGTTTTATGTGAATTACAATGCATGTTTCTTGCATTTCACTTGCTTTTGACATACATTTTGTATATATATGTTTATTCAATACGGGTTTTTCACAGACTTATCGTTCTTGCGTACTCTTCAGCGTTAAAGAGCACAAACGGTTATCGATCAGCGAATGAGGGGGCAGTTTCGGCCCGATAACGGAAGCGTATTATAGTTTGAATGTATCATGAATGAATAATCCTACGGTTAGCGTGTATTTTGCTAAATTATTAACTTATTTCTACTATGAATTATATCCTTACTTAAATAAGTATATTTCTGTAACTTTAATTGTAGAAAATGATGTATTTATAATATGGAGAAAAGAAAAGAATCGCCGGCGATGGCTTCATTTACAATTTCATGAATCTGCATAAATGATTACAGAAATTAATAAAACTGTACTTTCAGCATTTCAACAAAATACTAGTAATGTATTTCTTAATAAGTTAAGTAAATTCGTACTTAAAAAATAAAGAAAAGAAAATACGTGGTGTGGGAGTTTTCTTTCTTCAAACAGAAACACTTCTAGTGCGAATTTTGTGTATTAACTATTAATATATACGGTTAACTATAAATTACTTTAAATTACTTTATAATCTAAACAAAATGATAAAAAAGTAATGAATTATTGAATTATTAACGGCGCAAAACAATGGGATGGACAAAAAATGGACAAAACTAAAATGATTCCGTAAATATATTTCATAAAAGCACAATAGTACCGAACAAATACTTACTTACGTCGCGTCTGAAGATAAAAAATTCTTAGTGGTTCGGAATGGCAAAATCGGCCGCCGGACTCATTTCGCCATATCCAGTTTATCACTCCGCTGTAATCACAGTAGCGTGTTACGTGCAGTTTAGTTATGATGCGCGCTTCGGCGCAAAATCAAGTATGAATCTGTTATTTTTTTATGTTTAAATAATCAATGACACTCGGCATATGTTGCTTTATGGTTTGACACCAACTGCATGCATTTAATTTAAAAATTTACCTCCCCGTTAGTACCGCTCCAGCCCTGGGGTGATGAATATGCATTAGCAATTACGTCCACAAGGTAATTTGTTTGGTTAATGACCAAAGAAGTGTAAAGACAAAGAACTTTGTGAATCAAATATGATCAACAGAAAGTTTAGATTCAATTGAAGATGCGCGTAAAATGCATTGTCATAAATGCATGGTACAGCTCATGTTCAGATTGGAAAGTCGTCGCCTCCGACATGGTGAATCTTGTCACTGACCATCATCGTCACTGTGTCAATTTATTTCACTTGGAATGAAATGTACAGTCATCAAAACAAACAAGAGCAGCAGGTTTACTCCGGCTACTGTTGTGTCATGCACGACACTCACAAACCGTAGTAGATGCAAATGGCATTATTCGCCACAGTGAAAGCGGGTTCTTTGGACATCTCAATGATGTATAGACGTTCGGTCGGCACAGATGTACCCTTTCCTGCGGACTGGGTCATTTTGGGCAAAAAATCTCTCCTAACCGAAATCCCTTCGTGACACCATAAACGGCATCGCAGTTAGTACGAAAAGGTTTACGAATGCGTAGAAAGTGTAGAAAGTGACACGCTGTAGCCGAACTGAAATCGTACAGGGTGACTGCTTCTATATGATCTTATACCCCTGACAATCCCCGGTATATCGGGAGAAGGATTTGGAAATGCATATGAATCATAATTTGTGCAAATTTGGTATGCCTTGGGAAGTACTGCATATTCTTGAACGAAGATAATTTAACTGATTAATATATGAACCCGAAATACATGAACGCTTTGAAACTGAAATCTATCTGTCTATTGTCTGTCTGTCTGTCTGTCTGGCCTGTCTGTCTGTCTGTCTGTCTGTCTACCATAAATAAGGATGGTGGACCATAAGCACATCAAACAAACAAACACATCTCAATCGGTTGTAGATAGGTATACAGTAATCATAAGTTTGTGAGTAAGGTTGGGTTCTTTTGGGTCTTTTTCTTCGCATCTATACAGTGGATAGAGTGGTAAGTTGTTATATCTAAATTCTATCTTACTGGTAAATACTTTTATTATGGCAAACCGCCTATATTTCAAAAGCTACACGTCATGCCCTGATTGGCATGGGAAAACCTTAGTATACGAACTGCTTCTGCTCCAATTTAAGTGTACAATATAAGTACATCAGTCCTATAAGAATCTCAATGTAGGATTTTGATCTCCACCAAGAGACTGAAGTATGAACTAAAAATCTGAGACCAGACGGGAATTTTCAGTTGTTTCAAAGCTTTGATTTTTTAAAGTTGGTGTATAAAGCTTCTTTTATCAAATCATAGTTCAGGTCTCAGACTTGAATATACTTTAAGATACTGTTATTTCAACAGCAACTTTTTCTAAAGTAAATATGATATTACATATAATCCCATTTCTTCAATAAGTCAATAACTTAAGATATAAACTCGTTAAACCCGTGCATTTATGCTGATGTCCTTCAGATCCATGAAGTATGCCAAAGAACACAACAGCAAATTTACGCTTGAAGTAAAGGGGGGGGGGGGGGGGGGGGGGGGGGGCAAGCATTTGGAAGGGGGGGGGAAAAAGGGCTTTTTCTCCTTTCAAATATGAGTTGATAATGTTACTTTTAAAAGCATTCAAATTTTTTACTGCAGTAATCATTTATTGTTTCATTTTGAATCTGCGACTACGGTATATAGTTGTGTTTTTTTTTTTTTTTTTTTTTTTTTTTTTTTTTTTTTTTTTTTTTTTTTTTTTTTTTTTAAAAAAATACTTTTTTTTTGGGGGGGAAAATAAAATAATCAAATTTTTTTTTTTTTTTTTTTTTTTTTTTTTTTTTTTTTTTTTTTTTTTTTTTTTTTTTTTTTTTTTTTTTTTTTTTTTTTTTTTTTTTTTTTTTTTTTTTTTTTTTTTTTTTTTTTTTTTTTTTTTTTTTTTTTTTTTTTTTTTTTTTTTTTTTTTTTTTTTTTTTTTTTTTTTTTTTTTTTTTTTTTTTTTTTTTTTTTTTTTTTTTTTTTTTTTTTTTTTTTTTTTTTTTTTTTTTTTTTTTTTTTTTTTTTTTTTTTTTTTTTTTTTTTTTTTTTTTTTTTTTTTTTTTTTTTTTTTTTTTTTTTTTTTTTTTTTTTTTTTTTTTTTTTTTTTTTTTTTTTTTTTTTTTTTTTTTTTTTTTTTTTTTTTTTTTTTTTTTTTTTTTTTTTTTTTTTTTTTTTTTTTTTTTTTTTTTTTTTTTTTTTTTTTTTTTTTTTTTTTTTTTTTTTTTTTTTTTTTTTTTTTTTTTTTTTTTTTTTTTTTTTTTTTTTTTTTTTTTTTTTTTTTTTTTTTTTTTTTTTTTTTTTTTTTTTTTTTTTTTTTTTTTTTTTTTTTTTTTTTTTTTTTTTTTTTTTTTTTTTTTTTTTTTTTTTTTTTTTTTTTTTTTTTTTTTTTTTTTTTTTTTTTTTTTTTTTTTTTTTTTTTTTTTTGCTTTTCTTTGTCACTTCGAATTTGATTGGCTGCCTATTATTTCGACATACGTTACTTTGTCTATTTTTGTTTGGGGTACAGTACGGGGATTTCAATTTCATTTCTAACATGCATGACTGCCAGAGTTGCATACCTTAGTTTTCTCCCCATTGCAAAGGGGAACAACAGTTATTTATCACTGTAAAGTATTACACGAAAGGCGTACAGGAGTTACCTTTCTTCGTTGTAGGTGTCCTCTTCAAAGCCATGGATCAGCAATAAAATTTATGACAACGTCAAAATGATTTTTATTACTGACTCCGGATAATTTGTGTATGATATCATTCGTCCGTTGTGACGGACCGGAAACAAAAGGCTCACATGCGACACCGACGGGCGGGTGGCGTCCACAACTAACTTCCACAGCTCTCATCGAGACATCGCAAGCTTGATGTGAATATTTATCGGCATAATAGCTCGGTCAGGTTCGATAACCAGTCAAATCGCCCCAGTCACTCCGGACTTATTGTCCATTAAATGTCCAAAATGGACAAATTTAGAATTGTCCGGTCTTTTGTTATTTGTGTATACCGTTTTTAGATACCGTGTACATTTAAACCTACCTTGACATATATACCTCTCTTGATAAAATACAAGTTTATAAATAAACACAAAATACGTCAAACCAATTGAACAGTAACAAAATTAAATTCTATAGAATTCGATACCGTAACCGGTATGATTGACACAGTTACCTTTAAATAACGTATCAAGTTAACTTATTATAATACTACTTTGGAAATACCAGGGGAGTCTCCACTCTTTTGTTTGTCTGTAATGATTTTTTGATTTAATGACGATTTAATATCAACATACATAAGACTTTTATCTTGCCATTTAAAAAAATATATTACCGTATATACATCTTACCGATTGAAAAAAAAACACTAGGCTACATGAACAGTGAAAATGGATAGTACAAAAGTAGGGAACTACAGTAAAAAGGAACTAATTGGAAAGGGAACTTTTGGAAAGATTTTCAAAGCACAGAGAGATGGATCTGAGGTACGAGAAGACAATATTATATATTAAATAACATATCTTACTGTATAACTTAGCATACCAGACAGATTGGTGTCATAGTGAAGTGTTTTCCTTTAATCAGACTTGTTTTATTACAAACCACCAATTTACTTAAAGTGGCTGTCGACGAGTTGTATATCTAATTTGTTATATCAAAATGATTTTATCGCACATATGGGTCAAATAACTTCGACATTTCTGTTTGTTAAGTTATATTTACTTAATTTAAAGTACTTATTTTTTATTCAGCTCTAATGAAACTTCTAAATACATGTATTGCATTTAACAATCGAGTGATCGTTTTGAGTCCCTTTAATGACGGGTGTGCTTGCAAATCCCAGCTTTAAATTCTTAATCTAGGGACAACATTATTTTCGGACCATATTCTGTACTGTCCCGAAATATTTGTTGTCAAATAAGTTAAACCCATTTTAAGATTAATAATCTCTTTTACGTGAAAAAATACACGAAAATTGCGGAAGTGAATAACAATGAAAAATACGCGTACATTATGTCGATCCATTGGACAGGTATGGAACGAAAATATTGTCAATACGACCAAACACTTTACAAAATAACTTCTCTATAAAACCATTAAAATACCAGATCGATAGAATGTTAAAAGATGATCAATATATGATATGATTTACTGTTATACTTACCGCCTTAAATCATTTTAAGCTGTTTAGAGTCTACAGAGCAACATATTACAGTCGGGTCAAATGATAAAATCTCTGAAGTTATACCTTATGTTTTCAGAAACTAGTTGCACTGAAGGTTGTTGACTTGACTAAAACTGGCAAAAAGGACAATGAACACGTGCAAAATGAAGTCAAAACCCTTCAAGAATGTCAACACAAGAATCTTGTGCAATTCATAGAGTGGTTTAGTATAGTATGTAAAAATACACTCGTTTTCTCTTCACCTTTAAAGGTTACTTGCAATACATATTTGAGTTTTATTTGTTAATTATGAATCTTTTTTCTGAGACAGCTTTCATATTTTATATCCACTGATTACTCACTTTTATAAGTCAGATTTCTTTTAGTGCTGGAATACAATATAACCCCGTAGTATACCGTCAAAATGTAGGAATCCGGTTCATCTGAATACTAGTAGATATTTCTTTTTAGTCATATAACTACACTATTTGGCCAATGTACAAAAACAATTATATCACAATATCTATAACCAATAAATTTTAGGAGTAAATAGCTAGGGGTATACAAAAACACCGAAAAGACTGGAACCACAGGCTATCTTACACAAATAATATTAAAACTAATTAAGCAACATTTACGGCTCATTTAGAACATACAGCGGTAATAACTACCTACAGGAAAAACTTTACCTCAAGAAAGTCGACCGAGTATTTAAACCAATATCAACACGGAGAATATATTTGTATACAAATGATTGTCCTATCAGAATTACACGAATCATACAAAAATGGGAGTATAAAGTACTCTGCTTAACCGGAGAAAACTGCATGGCTAGCCCATGTTTAGCATAGAGTAGACATTTAAAGTACAAGAGTAGTTGTAATATAAATGTAATGAATGAAAACGAATGTTGGAGAATACTTGAATGTATGTAACTGCCATGGCTACCGATCGGTATAACAGAGGAAAAAGAACACAAACACGAGTGTACTAGTGTAGACGTATATAAGAGGTTCTTTAGAGCATGAAAGGGATCGGTAGCCGAACATTTTTATACAACAACAAAATCGAATGACTACAAAAATGTTAATGGAACAATCAACGATATAGAGTCCATTCAAAGGAACATATATCATTATAAAATTGTAACTTGTAATAACAACCAACAGGTCACTAGCAACTCAAGTGTTCTGTAACTCTCATGTAGATCTATATATTTTTAACTGTATTATACTAACTTTATATATAGAGATTAACTGGTTAAGAGACCAAGAAACAATCTCGCGTGTTCAGTGCTATACAGTGGGCACGAAAAAAGAACCAAGGGGTCTATTCGAGAAGAGCTAGGGTATCGCACCCGGACTCCCTTGTATCCACTTCTTATTCTTCTCTACTCACAAGCCTACAGTTTCGGCTCATGTAACACGAGGAGAGTAAGTAACATTTACTAGTAGGGTAGTGAGTCAAGTCAGGGAGGCATATGATGCTATCTGGCTTTCCGTTTCCTTTCAAGGGGGTGGGGTGGAGGCCGTGGTGGTCGGGCCGGGGTGTGGGGGTGGAGGTGCCGGGTGGGGTGGTGGTGGGTTCGGCTCGCCCCTTGTTCTCTAGTCTGGAGGCTTGCAGACCAACTTTACATTCATACTTTGAACCAAAAATACAAAACTTTGCAAAATTAACAAAAAAAAATTTTATCAAAAAGGACCTACAACTTAGAGTCCTACAAGGGAACACTATCTAGGCAGAATTTGCCGAGCCTCTCTTCTTTGGCACTAAAAATTGCAAATTTTTGAACAAATAAAAGGAGGGTGGCATCTCCTAAAAAAATATCCTATTTAGACACAAAAACAAACATTCACAGCATCAAAGGAAGAATGCGGGTGGTCAAAGCGATTGGGACCACCGACCTTTATTCAAACAAACACACAAGTGTTTGAATACAGTGAGCTGAGACTTGATACTTCATATAGGAAAGAAGAAACATGTCCAAAAGAACGTTTCGGCGAGAATTCCAGTCGTTATTATCCAATATAATGACATAACATGCACCCCCCCTTCACACTACGTGTCGTTCAAGAACAATTGAGTTAAGGCGATCAGTTCACAAACTAGATGGCTTGAGTTCGAATCCCGGTCAGGTTACTTGCCTTTCAAAAGGTCCTTCAGCAAGACCCGTGACACAAATCGTGCCTCAGTCTACCCAGCTATTTATGTGTACAAGTAATGACAACTGCTATCACTTCTTCGGCAAGTAATTCATTTAATCAAGGTTGATGTCTCAATGGGGGTGTTAATATAAAAATCGTTATACCTGTTAAAAAGAAATTAGTTTGAATGTGAAATACTTCGCTTCTGCGACGCAAGATGTTAGACTTTTAGAAAGTGACAATCTTACTGTTGTTTTTCGACCATTCTATTGGATTTCTATCTGCTTATTTGAAAAGTAAACTCCTCGTCATTTATTTCTTAATTGTAAAATCATTAATTGTGAATAAAGCATCTAGGTTGGTAATAATGCAGATTAGTATACCCCTTTAATAAGTTTTAGGACCACAGAATCAAACCTCAACATTTTTACTTACACTATGTCTATAAAAAATTAGGTCCAGATATTTAGGCGTATACGCCTGTAAAACCATTTAAAAGTAGACAAATTTTGCATAATACAGCAAGAGTAAGTGCTTGAAGAAAAAAAGGACATAAATTTGACATGGTAGTGGGATAAGCAATTTTTTAAATGTAAAAACTAAATTCTACTGGAAGATATAAAGATAAAGAGATAGCAGATATGTCTTCCAGAAAAGTTTCCGAACATATTGTATAAGATACGGTGGACGCTTTCAGAAAATGCCAGGAAAACATTAAAACTTTATGTTACCATGAATCTGCCAAATATGTGACTTTTGTGATCAAAACTGTTAATCATTGATAAGCTTTGGAGTCTCTGATCTGATTACCATTGAACACAGTGGCCACAACAAAAAGAATGCTATAAATGCCTCTGATAAGTTGCTGCAGTTGCATTCTGACTTTCCTACAAAGTGCAATAAAGTTAAGTTTTCAAAACATACAAAGGATAATTACCTTTGACAGTGCCAAGAAATTGACCAGCGTCATCTGTTTTAGACACTGGCTTAGAAAATGCTTAAATAAGTTAAATTTTTGGGCTTTTTTCGCGAAAGGTACGTCTTTAAGTAGGTACCATGCACATTATGCTCAAGTGGCTGGATGAGCTCCTTATTTTAAGGAATATATGATAACTTAGTTTGACCACTGTCTCTTCACTTGCAGGATAATTACATATATATAGTTATGGGATTGTGTAATGGAGGAAATCTGAGGGAACATATACAAGAAAAGAAAGGTTTAGACGAGGAAAGCTGTATT
The DNA here is from genome assembly GCA_022818135.1 of Saxidomus purpurata. Lineage (NCBI taxonomy): Eukaryota > Metazoa > Mollusca > Bivalvia > Venerida > Veneridae > Saxidomus > Saxidomus purpurata. The sequence goes on from JAFMSR010000011.1 coordinate 43,074,050, forward strand.
CATATATTAGAACAAATATGCAACGGACTGAAGGTAACAAATTAAAATGAAAAATAAAGTATTGACACGGCTGCTCTCACTAAATTATAAATATGTAAAAGTGTGTAATCAAGTTAATCTTACACGTAACTATTGCAAAATATCTGTATATCATCGTACACATGTCCTTCTGCAGTCACGGAAATTTTTAAAATTGTTTTCATTTCCTCCACATCCGCCATACACAAACCTAGAACAGTTTCCTGTTCGTTGATCGTAAAAATAGCGAATAAAAAGCGCTCGACAGCGCCCAGTTCTCTTTGGGGCTTTACAACCACAAACCCGTCTGCACTCTCCAACGGTTTCAAAATTATTCCCATTTCCTCCACATCCACCGTAAGTAAATAGTTTACACGCGCCTGATCTGTTGTCGAAATAGTACCTTGGAATAGCCGCTTTACATGTTCCTACATACCTCGGTAACGTACAAACTGAAATGAATTTATATAAATCATTAAATGTTAAATATTTGTGGATCAACAATATAAAATATGATGTAAAACATGCGTTTTTCTTTGCATTCCCCGTTGTTATCTAACACGTCTACCTGAATGGTGTTGCCATATACAACCATTGTATACAGATCTATACAATTTTGAAACTGTGGAATCACTTTCAGCCTTAGAATAGTGTGTTGGTTTGTATAAGTACTCAAATTGTCAGGACAATGCATTTTAAATTCAAAAGTTAGATTAATACTACGATTTTTCAGACATATCATGAAAAACTTCTGTGCCAGTTTATCATTTAATACCGTTTGTCTGTGTCATGGTTAAGAGAAAAGACGTCTATGTACTACGTTATGCTAACTAAAAATATCTCATTTGTATCATTTATTATGATAGAAATATTAATTTCTAAAATCAGTACCGAGAAAACAACTTACCATCTCCCACTGGTACATATTGACCGATTGCTGAGTGGATGATCAAACAGAGTAACATAAAGTGAAAACGCATGTGTGCCATTTTCAACGCACCTTCTTAGTTGCGTTAAAACAGGTAAACTCAAATGCCTTAACAGCATACGTACGAGTATATAAACTTTCTGATGACGTATGATGATATGTAATTAATGCGTTGTTTTCCTGACTACACATTTAATTAGGAGTTGTTAAGTGAGGATGAAAAGCGTGATTTAAGAGGGTTTGTTTGGTCTGAACAAATTTGTTTTTGCTGTTTGTTTTCTTTTTTACCATATCTAGGAGTGTATCGGTTCGGCATCCGTAGTACATTGTAATCATTTACACGTGCGTTGATTGATGGGATCGCATTTATAGATGCAAGCAGAAATCCTTTTCTTACGTAAAATAAAATGTTTATCCGACTGACATAAAATACTTAAACTATCTCTTATGTGCAGAGAGACTATCTCTTTGTTTACGTTCTTTCGTAAATTTTGACTTGGCTTGTTATTTGAATCTTCAGAATTGTATGTGTTACCACTTGAAAATATAACAATTGCATTCATGACTTAAGAATATAAAAACAGTATTTTAAGACAATTGATGAACGTACAGTATATACAACGTAAAATTAAAAGTCATATCACAAATGAACGTTTTATAATAATAACTGTTTCCAAAGGCTTTGGTTAGTTTTACCATGGCAAAAGGCAGCATTGCCTTCGCAAAATGCTTTTAGCTTTTGAAAGAGTTAATTCATTTGCCAGAATGTTTTACAAGATAGACACTGAAAACTGATCAATTTTTCAACATGAAATAGTTGTGAAGTGAAAAATGTATGTGTAAATTCTCGTCATTGAACTTAATACTTCCAATCAGAAATAAATTGGTGACAGATACTTCTAGACTAAGTATAATTACTTTCTTTATTTTACTACAACTTCATTTAACCATACCATAACTTGCAGGACAGGTTGCAAAAACCACTTTTATCAATTAAAATCATTGACAATAATTTATTATTAATTGAAATAGTTGATGATACAATAGTGTTGATGAATTGCCTGTCATTGTCCTGTGGATGCTTTTCAGTATTTACATGACCAAAACATTGCACATCGTGATGTGAAAACCACAAACATCCTGTTACAGAAACAAAATGGTGAACTTTTGATAAAAATTGGAGATTTTGGTCTTGCAAAGTAAGTATAGATTTCAGTCGAGTATAATTTTTCAGAGAGATAAGTTGAACTTATTTTTAAAAATATCATGTCCGTAAAACAGCTCAATAGAAATTCATCTACATGTACATTACAATCTTAAATATTGTTTTAAAATTAGCTTTACCTTTTATTTAACTTGTTAAAGATCCATTACTAACACCCAATCAAATTTTCTTTTAAATATGGAATCGTAACGGGCGTCTTCTCAGAAGAAAAAATATGACATACAGCATCGAATGTGACCATATTGTGTTGAAAATTTGGGTTTAACAAAAGAATTAATAAAGTATATTTTGCTTTTTCAAAAAGTAGGTTTTCCAGTTTTCAAATACATTTGTATCTTAATCTTAAATAGGTTGTACATGAATAAGCATGCTTATTTTAAATAATAATTAAAGAACTTTACTTCCAATGATGTTCAGAGTATATCTCTGACTGTTTACAACATTCAGTAAAGCGAAATTAGGACAAAAAGACCACCCAGGTCAATCTTAGGCAATACACATTCACTCCTTTTTTTATGCAGCAGTATTTCAAACAGGGAAATACTCCACGGTTATTGTAAAGTTTTAGAAGCCAGTTTCAAACTGTATTTCCCTGTTACAATTTCAGATTTAAAAGAAAATTCGATTTGGTGTTAGTAATGGATTAGTTACAATACACGTTCATTTCTGATTTCATCAAAATTGAGATTAATAGAGAATGAAAAAAGACTGGCACTTATTTCTATTCTTTAAGTTGTACACACAATCATTGATTTAGCTATTTTTTAACTCACCTGGCTTTGCCAATGTCGCTTAAGGCAAAGAAAGTACTAATGCATTTGTTTAGTTCATTGTACAATTATCCATGTCTTCCATATACAACGTTTTTAAAAATTTGATTCAAAGGTTGCATCTATTGCATTGTACGGTTCTGAAATTTGGGGTCTTAAGCAACCAAAATGTCTTGAAAAGTGCACATTTTTGCTTGTAAAAGGTTTATGAAAGTGAACAAAGGTGCATATAATGAGCAATTTTAGGTGACTTAGGCAGATTCCCGTTGTATATTTTTGCTGCTAAGCGTACAGTTAAATATTGGATACGTTTGTTGAATTTACCTGAAGACAGATACGTACGAAGTCTTACAATATGCAAATGTATTATGACAGTATTGGTTATAATAACTGGGTAACTGATTTACGAACTCACTTGTATGTAAATGGCTACGGATATGTTTGGGAAGCACAGAATGTTGACAATCCCAATCTGTTTCTATTGCAATATGTACAGCGATTAAAAGGACCAGTATATCCAAGAATGGAGGGATAGATGTTATCATAACGCAAAACTTTTTATTATGCAAAAGTACAAAACAGTATATAAAAGTTGAAAAAGTATGTAAATGTTGTTGATATCAACAAATTCAGAAAGCGTATTGCAGCATTTAGAAGTTCTTGTCATTCACTCATGATTGAAAAGGGTAGACATTTTGGTATTGAAAGGCAGTTAAGAGACTGTCCCTACTGTGAAGTTATGTTGAAGACGAATACCATTTTATATTTTGTGTCCGCTATATAGCAGCATTCGCGTAAAATATTCCTAATACATATATTGAGAATACGTCAATTTACAAGTTAAGTAACTTAATGTCATCTGAAAATGAACATATCATACGCAATGTTGCCATGTATATATATTAGCATTACAAAAAAGAGGAAGAGTACTTATCAGTTTTTCAATAATCTGATCAATACTGAGATTTACAAAATAAGTACTATGTCGATACATGAATCTCTGTATGATAGTCAACTTTGTTGTATTTACGTACCTATATGTTAATGCACTCTATGAAAATCTTTTGTATAATATTATACTTGTGTATGGGCCGGAGGCCTTATTATACAATAAACTATTGAATTGAATTGAATTGCCAAAGTGAGCTTTTCTAATGGATGATTGTCCGTCGTCCGTCAACAGTTTGATTCAAACGACATCTCCTCTGAAACCACTGGGCCAATATTGATGAAACTATGCAGGGATGTTCCTTGTATAAGGCTCTACCAAAATTGTTCAAAGAATTTCATTCCATGCTGAACTCTGGTTGCTATGGCAAAAATAGGAAAAACTTTAAAAATCTTCTTCTCTGAAACCAAAAGGCCTAGAGCTTAGCCATTTAGCAAGTAGCATTGTCTAGTGGACTCTACCAAGATTGTTTAAATTATGAGCCGCGAGTCAAAATTGACCACACGCGGGTGGTCACTTAGTTTTACAAAGGCTTATATAGAAAAAAAACTTTAAAATTCTTCTACTCTGAAACCACAAGGCCTAGAGCTTAGATATTTGGCATGTAACATTGTCTAGTAGACCTCTGCCAAGAATGTTCAAATCATGACCCCAGGTCAAAACTGACCCCGCCCGGGGGTCACTGGTTTTACATAGGCTTATATAGGAAAAACTTTTAAAATCTTCTTCTCTGAAACCACAGGGCATAGAGCTGAGATATTTAGCATGTAGCATTGCCTAGTTGACCTCTACCAACTTTGTTCAAATCATGACCTCTGGGTCAAATAGGCTTATATAGGGAAAAAACCATAAGGCCCACTTTGCAATTGATATACAGGTGAGCGGTATAACGCCATCTTGGCCCTCTTGTAATAATAGTTTAGTTCAGTTAAAAGTAGAGAAAGGCTTAGATTTCTACAGAAGGTAGAAAATTTTGACATGCATTTCAGAGTGATGGAAACTTTGGGTCCTGCAGCTTTGACAACTTGTGTTGGCTCCCCTTATTTTATGAGTCCAGAAATGATAGCCGGACAGGCCTACGATATAAGTGTAAAAACGCTACTTTTTTACATTATTGTATTCATTTAAAGTCTAAAACAACCAAACATTCTTTTTATGGTCTGAATAAACAGATTGGCACAGTAACACAGTTAAAACATATTATGCTTCCTTTTTGTATTTAACCTAATTGTAGTTGCAAATTCCTATTTCCGCACAAAATTACATAACATCTATACAACACATATAATTATTATAAACGAAATAAAATGTCATTAAAAAACAACAACATTTCTTGAGTGGTCATTTCTTAGAACTGTCTTCAGATTGTATAACGGCTTTCGTAAGCTTTTTCTCTTATGAACAGACTGACATTTGGAGTCTTGGCTGCTGTGCGTATGAAATGGCAACAACAGATGTTCCTTACGAAGCCAAAGAAATGGATAGATTAAAAGACAGGATTAAAACAGACAGGGTGAGAACGACCGTAACTTTTGTAAACAAGATGAAACATAATAAAGCTATGAGGTTTTAAACAATTGGAAAATGATTTTGATAAGCATCTTATTTTGGAACACGGTGATATGTGTAGCCTGTTACTAATGATATACATAGTTTCGGTCATCACATCACACAGATAATACATGTATTTGATAACAACACTGCTGTAGAACCAGTGGATTAATGCGAATGTAAATATGTCTAAAGCTTCATTAAAACCATTTCGAACTGTATATATCATTCTGTATTATATTAAAAACGATTATGGAATAAAAACCCGAAAATGAATTCCTGCTTTTTTACGGCGATAAGGTCGCAGATCACAGTGGTTATTTTCTAAAAATATACTTTATCATAAAATTCATCAGACTTTGCTATTTAGTGGTTGGCCATTCCCCTAGTAAAATCTGCTTCTAACCTGAAAGCTTGATCGGTCATCCTCTAAACGGGCGATAACCGAATATTACTGGGTTAATCTACACGTAAACGTGTAATAAAAAAGTTGATTTTTTCGGTAAAAAACTCTGAATTCATTTTGCAGGTTGAATATACTAAGATCCCGTATAGTCAAGACATACAAGGCCTAATCATGGCAATGATGGAAAAAGACAAGACACGAAGGCCAAGTGCTGCACAAATAATAACATTTTTACATCAACACAATCATACCGAAAAGGTCAAAGGTAGAGAATCTCCTTAAATTTGAAAATATTTGAGAAAAACGCACATTCTTTTATAACGTATATGATAACATATATTTTACTTTCAAATCGCCAATTAACGTATTCATAAGAATACACAACTTATGAGACATGACTGTTCCTGACTATTCCTATTTGCCATTATGATCTGTAGTGATATCATTTCGTTCTGTGCATTTGTCCTATTGCTCTGTAGTAACAACAATTCGTTCTGTGCATTTGTCATTATGCTCTGTGGTTATGACATTTCGTTCTTTGCATTTGTCATTATGCCCTGTAGTTGTAACATTTCGGTCTGTGCATATGTCATTATGCTCTGTATTAAAATCATTTCGTTCTGTGCATTTGTCATTATGTTCTGTAGTTATAACATTTCGTTCTGTACATATGTCATTATGCTCAGTAGTAAAATCATTTGTCATTATAATCAGTAGTTATATCATTCCGTTCTGTACATATGTCTTTATGCTCTGTAGTTATAACATTTCGTTCTGTAAATACTTCATTATACTCTGTAGTAAAAGCATTTCGTTTTGTGCATTTGCCATTATGCCCTGTAGTTATAACATTTCGGTCTGTGCATATGTCATTATGCTCTGTATTAAAATCATTTCGTTCTGTGCATTTGTCATTATGTTCTGTAGTTATAACATTTCGTTCTGTACATATGTCATTATGCTCTGTAGTAAAATCATTTGTCATTATAATCAGTAGTTATATCATTCCGTTCTGTACATATGTCATTATGCTCTGTAGTTATAACATTTCGTTCTGTACATATGTCATTATGCTCTGTAGTAAAATCATTTCGTTTTGTGCATTTGCCATTATGCTCTGTAGTAGTTATAACATTTCGTTCTGTACATATGTCAGTATGCTCTGTAGTAAAATCATTTCGTTTTGTGCATTTGTCATTATGCTCTGTAGTTATATCATTTCGTTCTGTACAAATGTCATTATGCTCGAAGTTATAACATTTCGTTCTGTGCATATGTCATTATGCTCTGTAGTAAAATCATTTCGTTTTGTACATATGTCATTATGCTCTGTAGTGACTTCATTTCGTTCTATGCATTTGTCATTATGTTCTGTAGTTAAGTCATTTCGTTTTGTGCATTTGTCATTATGCTCTGAAAAAAACAACATTGAGGTTGAAATATTGAAATTTAATTATTTTCCTGGAATTCTCTGTATTCACTTTATTTGAAAATCCTTAATCAGTATTGCAATTACTGACAAACTGCCATAGGGAAGACATAAGCTTTTGTTTCAAAAACAACCATCTAGTTTGTGTTTTGTACGGAAACCCAATAGTGCCACTTTGGTTTTTTCTAAATTGATTTTTTCTACATAATTAAATTGAAAATTCAACTTACTAAGTTGAAAATTCAACTTACTAAGTTGAAAATGCAAGTTACGAAGTTGCAAATTCAACTTACTAAGTTGAAAATGCAAGATACTAAGTTGAATATTCAAGATACTAAGTTGAAAATTCAAGATAGTAAGTTGAAAATTCAACTTACTAAGTTGCATATTCAAGACACTAAGTTGAAAATTCAACTTACTAAGTTGAAAATGCACGATACGAAGTTGAAAATTCAACTTACTAAGTTGAAAATGCACGATACGAAGTTGAATATTCAAGATACGAAGTTGAAAATTTAAGATATAAAGTTGAATATTCAAGATACTAAGTTGAAAATTCAATTGACTAAGTTGAAAATTCAAGATATTAAGTTGAAAATTCAATATAATAAGTTGAAAAATCAAGATACTTAGTTGAAAATTCAAGATAGTAAGTTGAAAATTCAACTTAACTTAGTAAGTTGAATTTTCAACTTAGTATCTTGAATTTTCAACTTCGTAGAAATGACGTAACTACAGAGCATAATGACATATGTACAGAACGAAATGTTATAACTACAGGACATAATCACAAATGCACAGAACGAAATGACGTGACTACAGAGCATAATGACACATATACAGAACGAAATGTTATAACTACAGAGCATAATGACATATGTACAGAACGAAATGTTATAACTACATAGCATAATGACTAATGCACAGAACGAAATGATTTAACTACAGAGCATAATGGCAAATGCACAAAACGAAATGATTTTACTACGGAGCATAATGACATATGTACAGAACGGAATGTTATAACTACAGAGCATAATGACAAATGCACAGAACGAAATGACGTAACTGCAGAGCATAATGACATATGTACAGAACGAAATGTTATAACTACAGAACATAATGACAAATGCACAGAACGAAATGACTTAACTACAGAGCATAATGACAAATGCACAGAACGAAATGATAAAAGACATCAGAAGGCAGCTTTGGCGTTCCATATCAAACTGTTAAGTTTATATTATACATATGGTTTGTGGTAGTTTGTGGCGCTAACTCCTTTGTTTTAAACAAACAAATTATCCATAGAATGTAGTGAATAACTTTTATGGCATAACGTCCGTTGGAGCTTTATATTTTCCTGTTGATGGAACATAAAAACTACTTTTAGAGCTTCAAGTGTTTACTAGGAATTGTTTTGCATGCATAGTAACCAAAACAGATCAGTTTAAAAATGTGAAAGTGTAAAATGAGTCTTTATTTAAAAACTTGTACTGCATTTAGGATTTTTAAAAATTTTATACACTTAAAAGATAACAAAGAACAAAGGAAAACCGACAAGTTCGCCAAAACCTGGTCACCAGGAACAAAGATTCAGCCGACTTCTACAGCAGATAGTTTGGTAAACAGATATGATACAAGTGGATATGGAACAACCGAAGAAAATGGTAATTTTGTATTTATTACTTTTCCAGTATGATGCACTCACACGGTTTTAACTTCTGCTTCTTTTAAAACTTTTCTCACTCTTTAACACCTACGTTTCTTATTACAAGAAAAGGTCCAAATTATTAGACGTATCAAGGATTGTTCAATTATAACTAATATCCATAATAATTTTGTAGTGGATTTTCGTTTTCACAACCAAAAAACAATTTACATTCTGGTCAATTTGTCGTTTACGTTTGTAGGAAGTCTGCCTTATTTAGCATCGACCCTATTTCAATGCTAAAAAAGACCCGTATGTGCATTATCGTGTGTGTCTTTTAAAATGATGCATTGTACCTGACCAACTCGTACATCATTCTGATGTCGGGTGTCTTGCGAATTTTGTCAACCAATAAAGCTCCTCATATTCGATCATTAATATGATTCACTATGTTCTTTTAGATCTGATATTTATCTTTTTTAATGTTTATAATCCAGGCCGACCGTGGGATTTCTCCCCTTATGAACTCGCAAAGACCCCTAGATGTTTGGCTTACATATTGCTTTCCACATTTTTGTTACCATTCAATTTGGATATATATCTTGCATCCAGTGTGGTAAATGTTCTTGATTTTTCTTCAATTTGCTGTATATCTTCGAACCAAGATGTTAACTATAGCCTTGAAAGGCTTCATCGGTGTCGTATTATGTTGCCTTCTAAATATACGTGGGTGCTTTTTAACACGTTTACACAGGGTGGACCATTAGCTGGTCTTCATTTTCGTTCTTTGTCTTACATGTTTCCATGGTTCCTTTCCGGTATCACGAGCATCGCTCAGAGTTTGGTGGTAACGGTTTATAAAAGTGTTTTTAATTGAAATGGGTAGAAATGGACCTTAAGAGAAATTCATCGACAGTCGACCTTTTAAGTTTTTCTCTTTCAAAAACCGGCTGTCGTTGAACTTCTCTTTTGGTCCATTTTTAGCAACTTGAATTCAGAAAACTTTTAAAAACCGTGACCATCAAACTCTGAACGATGCAACTGTTTTTTGATATTTCATGGTTGACTTTTGCTTCTTTGAGGTGATTACTAACACAGCTTATACTGCATTTGTCTTTTAGAGGAAGAGGTGTACATTACTGAAATTGTTCCAGTTCCAGGTAACTTTTCAGCATACGTTTTAGAATTTCTATTTTATTATAATTACATGCAGTCTGAAATAATTTCTATTAAAATATACATAATTATTTTATTCATTTGCCTTGTTTATGCTATATTTGAGATCGTTTATTCTCTGTAAATGATCTCAAGTCAAAAAGACAAACGTGTTTTGAGATCAGTTTAGCTCGAAGTGTTCGTTGTAAGTTTATGTGACCGTTTATTACGTTTACGTCCGTCGTCATTCATTATCCATCATACCAGTTTTTTTATAACGTCACTTGATAGTTCGACTTAAATGATGGAAGAATTGCTAGACAAAACGTCTTTTGAAAGATGCAAAGCTGACCTCGGAGCTTTATGGTCGTACAGAACGGAGCTGATGAAGAAGGACTTTAAGATTGCTTGGAAATAGACTGTTTACCCTAATCAGATGTGCACACGAAAGGACGGAGTGTTTCATTTATTTGAACACTAATACGACTGCTTCGTTTAGTTAAGCAAGAGCATGGTCGTATGTGACAGCAAAATATAAAACGCATAATCTATTGCTTCAGTTAGTTACGCAATTTTATTGAGTTCCTTTGAGACTGATCATGTGTGCCAGTAGAGTGTAAGAAAACATCAGTACATACTGTTTCATTTAGTTAAGTAATGTTTTAGTAGCTCTGAGTCAGTCAGGAGTTAAATACAAGGGGAGACTGCTTCATTTCGTTAAGCATTGCTTTCTCGGGACCTCATTACGCGTTATTTTCTCCATATCGAATACATTTCGGAGTCAGTCGAAACGTTAATGATTATATAAATCATAAAGAAGAACACGTGTTGTTAATGAACTTTTTCCTTATATCTGTTTTTCGTAGCAAGATTGAGCCTTTTGTAATTTAGGTACCCCGGCTTCAGTTTGTTAAATTTATATATTTCCGTTGTCTTGTTTCGTTGTTAATATCAAGGTAGATTTAAAAAGCGAAATATGTACGTTAGTACTGTATGTCGACTTTGTAAATCAGTTTTTACATTAAATTAAAACATTTACTGACAATATGTATACACACACTGTAATAAGGAATGTTTACTTATGACAGTCATGTTGATATTATGTTGAGATAAAAAGAAAATGGTGTATACATGTATGTTTGATCTGAACAAAATCTAGAAAATTAGAACGATAAATTAATTTGAAATGTAAATTCAATTTTAATTTGTTGATGACAAGTTATAATATATCGCAATTTAAAATCCAGGAAAGCATGACAGACAAACAGACAGACAGCCACATGACAGCACATCGCCAAGTACTAATATTGCCCATATCTCTCCCATCAGCTAAGCAGGAAGGCAATACAAAACTAAATATGTTTGCCTTATATCTAGATCTATGTACAGACATTTTAAACATTTAATATATTTACAAACCTGTTCATTATGTAAGACTCGACTTACAAAATTATTATCATTTGTCTAACCTTTAAGCTAAAGAAATGTTCACTACTACGTCACAAACGTATGTTTTTATGTTGTTGTTTTTCATTAGCCGTCCATATCATGTTATATATGGTATTAGATATATTTAACAAGAATACCATTGATGCAAAGCATCAAAGGGCGCCGAAAATAGTTTTGTACATGTGTGGCGTTATATAGCTAAAATTAGCTTTTTGATAAGCAATCATTATTAGTTTGATTTGAATGAAAAATTTTATGAATATTTGCAGAAAACATTTAAAATCATGGTGGTTTTAAAGCTGAAAAAAAACGGAAGAAAAATTATTTTAAAAAATTGGGTTTGACCGGGATTCGAACTCCACTCGTAAAATTAGACGGTCATCAGCTTACCCACTACACCACGGAGACTGACTTTAAAGCACGTGGTAAAAAATAAGCTCATATTATAATTTTGCAAAGGCAGTGTCTAGAGAACCGGAACCGGTTCCCTAGACAGCGACCTTAGCGAACCGGAAACTGTTCTCTAGCCTATATCCGTCTATACACTAGCGAACCGGAATTGTTTTCTTGCATATATTACAGGTAATTGTGATAAGAAAATAGATTATTTAATAATTATAAAGTGAAAACTTCCATTTAAACAAGAAAAATGTGGGATTATCAGTTTATTTGCATTAGTTTCAATGTGTCGATTGTCGAATTGATCTCCTTCGCCTTCCGCACTTCCGGTTTTAATATGATGTCTATGTGTACGCTGGCGAAATGGTAGTCTGCACAATGATCTACCATTTCGCGGTAAAGCACATGGGACAGGAGGATTAATAGTCGTCGGGTTGTTGCAGAAGTTACGCAGGTGGAAGCTGGCGAAGTTTGACATAGTCTTCATACAGTCTTCATACAGATAGGTAAAAATGATATAGAAAAATTTAACAATCATCAGTTACTCCATGCCCTACTTGATATAAGAAATGAATTCCGCAGCTGTGGTGTTCAGCACGTCGTATTTGAGAGCCTCTTCCATTGTCATCAACGTCGATACAAGTTATGCAGACGTCTTAACAAGACCTTGTTGAAACTCCCACTTGACAAAATATGGTCACATGGTCCAGAGTTAATGAACAATGACGTTATAGACAGACGTGATGGTGTGTTTAGAAGAGATGTTGACTTTAAGTTCACCGACAGCATCAGTCATGCCTTCCTGAACCAGAGGCTCTGAAAACAGTCCTTTTCAGGGCTAAACTGACTCTTAATAGGGTCGACGGGCCATGATCAGAGCTCCTCGTGGTGTAGCCTGGATGTGACATAATGAAAACGAAAGCAAATGCTTATGTATATTTAGGTTTAATTATTTCTCTCTAGCATATATTACATAAAATCAAAAACATTTACAGAAAAATTGTGCTTTCTGTTTCAATGCTATTCATTATGTTATAACTAAACGCTCTCCTTCGTCATTCTGTTATCTCTAATACTAATACTGCGTTAAGTCTTTCATGTCATAATTTTAGGAAGGATCTCTAAATATTCCTCTTCCGAATTACATATTTAATGATAACAATAATAATCAACATAATTATGCATTGTTTATATAGCTGTATCAATAAACGTGCCGATAACAACACGCCAAATAATTCGTCCGAATATTAATTCCGGTTCGCTAAGGTCGCTGTCTAGGGAACCGGTTCCGGTTCTCTAGACACTTCCTTTTGCAAAACCGATAAGGGAGAAGTTGTTTTACGTTTTCGTATTTTTTCTAAAAGATATGAAAAGGAACATTACAATTAAACAATTACGTTTTAATGAAGGAAATGTGTATAATCAATATTTTAATGTCTATTGCGTATTATTTTGGCATACAGTTAAAACCATTTTTCTTCGCATTCTAATAACCGCTCCTAGCATGTACTTCCGGAAAAAGTATTCCATAATAGGCCACCGCCGTCATCGGCGGCGCCAATAATCTGCCTAACTGTTTATCTTTTAAAGTTTTCTTTTTTTAGCAAGAAGTACAGTTGCTGCTGTTTTTTATTTACTGTTTGCCTTATAAGCAGTTTTCCACATTTACTTTTCATTTGTCAGATCCAGAACTATTTTGTTCATTATCATGGCAATTATATACTGTTATCTAAATTTTTGTCGCCTGTCATTATCTTAACATTTTCACATAATGATATATTTACTTAACTTTGTGCCAAAATGTGTACGTCAATTTGTAACCTCATTGTGATGACGTCATGACCTTATCTTATTCAAAATATTTGTTATTCACTTCTTTATATTTCACCTGATGAAAACTGTGACTAAAAGTCGAAGCGCGATAGGAAAATGGGATTTGTCTTCAAAGAATTGTCACGAATGTATGAAAGCTACATATTTAGATCTTGGTATTTGTATATGTCTATGAAAATAAATATATTCACATATGATCGCAAGCATTAATTTTTATCAATGTGTATTTGTATATTATGCGTGATCGTGAATGTGTGTTTTATGTGTGTTATTGATTATTTGTAATTATTTGCGTGTTTGAAGTCTATCTAAAATGGGCCTATGACATACTATCGTTAATATGTTGACTCAATGTTATGTTTCTATCTTTCATGAGGAGGAATACAGTATAAAACTCAGGTAGATCCTTTTTATTAAACTTTTTTATACTAACTTTCACAACAATAAAACTTACTTGTTACTTTTAGCCCCCCAAACCGCAGATTAAATTGATAAAACAATAGTAGCGTGCAGCATGGGAAGGGAAACAACTCTTGTACACATGCCGATTCGCTATTTGCTAGATGTGCTACGTAAGTGCTTATTCGACAGTCATGCAAACAAAGGGTGTGGAAAGCGTTAAACTCGTTAGATTTCAACATATCAAATGCCATAACTCCCGAGTGCCTAGTGCTTTCTGGATCAAACTCGGCCGAGTGAGTATGTCCAAAAATCATTGTCATTAGTTGTGTTGATGATTGGGCAAAGGAGACTATACACAGAAAGCGAAAGCGCATTTTAGGACAAAATTTGGTATTTTACGATCTCTTCCCCCAGAGATGACTAACGAGATACGACTTGTTAACAAATGTCGCAAAGCTGCTGTGACTATAAACGCTTGGACTAGCCTCAGTGTTAATTGAATTAAAGTAACTCGTCTTAAACCATGGACAGTGCTGATCAGATAAAACTTCAACAATTTCAAGCCATTATCCCAATCATAACAGGGGCGATGTAGCTGATTATTGAACTTGGGCAACATATTTTGCCCATAAACATTGTGAGTAAAGGATAGATCACGAGTAGCCGTTTTCTATGTAATTTGGAGACGAGCGCAGCGAGACGACAAATTACATAGACAACAGCTACTCGTGATCTATCCGACTTAGACCACAGATAGTAGATTGTTAGTTGTTCAGTCTTCTACAATATAACACCAACTATCTCATTTATTCGGTTGTGGCTAATAAGCAACTAAAGCGTTTTTCTGTTTGCCTCAAAGAGCACTGTAAAATTGTGCAGCTCGGATTTTCAAGTAAAAAGGCGCGCAGAGCTGCGAACACCTGTACCAGTATTGAAAATAGCCACGATTTATTCGTGCAATATATATTATTATGCTATTGCAAACTTGATATGACAGAGCGATGAGTTGTTCTTGTAAATGGTCAAGGTAGGTGGCGATTTATAACAATATAAAATATTTTAAGGTTCATATCTGGAAATACAGCAAAATGTAGCTGTATCTATATATTAAGGAGTTAGGTGGCTGCCTGTCTAGCTGGCTTACGTTATAATGGGTTTTAACGTTTTCAGCAAAATCACGACTGTAAAGAGGTGGCCATCTAATCAACTCTCTTACGTGGTATTAGTTCAGAATCTTTAGGATCAAGTTTACGCAAGCTGATGGCTGCTTTCCTATATAAAATATAGAGGTTGGAAATCACCATGATCAATCAACGTGGAACTCATGCCTAGACTTGGGATCGAACCAGCAATCCTCGAATTGACATTCCAGTGGCTAAGTCACCGCTTCTCGGAAGTATGAATTGGTATATATTTTCTAGGATATATTATATTTGGTTCCGGCCAAGCCCCTTCAGTATATAGTAGGCCCTGGCCTATAAATCGCAGGCTTGGGCCTACCAATTACAAAGATTACCATTTTATAAAGTTCTACTTTTTTCTAGTTTAAACCGTCTTTCACCTGAGTAATATAATCGAATTATGTTCTTCAACTGGGGTTATATAAATTAAAGCAACACGATGTCGCATATCCTACAACACAAAATGCTTAATATGTGATCTATTGATAAACCGTTGTCCAAGGGGATGACTGCTTATTTTGGGTGAAAGATCCAAATACATTTCACTGAGCTGAGTGAGTACCAAACGTGTGTTTTACGAGTTTGTGCTTACTCATTATTTAAACCGTTTTCATTCCTTTTAAACCGAAAACAAACATTTGTCTGGTCTCAATTTTAGGACATAATTCAATTGTCCTTGCTACACTAGAAAAGTCATGCACACTTTGCACGAGGAAATCGATTTGAAATAGACAACAGCGGACTGTTGTATATGGGATTTATCAAACGGCAATCTTAGCCTGTGATTGGTCGGCTACGGGCAGCTGTTGTCTGACCATTTTTGTGAGTTGATTCGGTAATAACTGTTCGAGATAGAGTGCAGACAACATTGGTAAATAAGTCTTAAACGGCCTTATGATTTTTTCAGCGGTTGGATGAATACAAAAATCAAGAACCGATAATATCTATGCTTTAAAGCTTACGTGATGTAATGTTGACACGTCTCCATACCGAGTTTTCCGGCATGGACGAAAGGGGGGGGGGGGGGTGAGAAAATAAAAAAAAAAAAAAAAAAAAAAAAAAAAAAAAAAATGAAGAAGGGTTAGAAAAAATTAAATTTTTTTTTTTTTATTTATTTTTTTTTTTTTTTTTATAAAAAAAAAAAAAAAAAAAAAAAAAAAAAAAAAAAAAAAAAAAAAATATTTTTATAAATTTATTAAAAAAATAAAAAAAAAAAAAAAAAAAAAAAAAAAATATAAAAAAATTTTAAAAAAAAAAAAAAAAAAATTTTTTTAAAAAAAAAAAAAAAGGTGTTTTTTAATTGGTTCTTTTTAAATAAATATATATGTTGATGGTCTTTGCTCTGATACTGTTGCTGCTGAACCGTCTACAGGCTTTTGCCGGCCTCTTTTTATAATTCTAGAATATATTTTTTACGATTTATTGTTTTTTAAAACGTATATCTCTTCTGAATCACTCTCACAACTCCTGTAAACGAAAATCATATATGACATTCAATCTATCAAACGAAATGACGTAACATGTGATAACACCCAAAATAGCTATTTTCGTGAAAATAGGATCTCCGTACGAAACATATTTTCATTTCTGTTACTGGGGAATAAAATGGATAAAGAAACATCTACTAATATGTGTGTTATAAGTATCGATGGTAATAGGAGTTTTGACAGAGTTGAAACAGAATTATGATGTGTAGACACTGTAGACATTTTGTTGCGTACTACGAGAGATAAGAATATATCACACACAAATTTTGAAGATAGCTCCCATACACCTATTTACATAGTGATACGTTTCATTTGGCTCTACTTTCGCCCCATATAAAATATTATTGGGACAGTTGTCGATAGACAGCCGACCCAGAGTGAACAAACGAAACATTTAACAAAAGCGGATATCGGAGAAACGAGGTTCCTGAAAACACAGGCAACTCCGCCGAAACAAATAGTTCCAAGCCGAACAAATAGTTCCAAGCGGAAACAAGCGCCAAACAAACCATGCGATGTATATCACGTGATGAAACCAAATTTGGGACGTTATACGCATTTGAGCACTGTATTGAACCTGTACTGCGCGCGCGCATTTACTGCTGTTAGATTAATATAATTTATGTAGTAGTGAGCTTTGTGTTTGCCTGTTTTGGTATTCGTTGTGTTTTGTTCGTGCTTTTTTTGACAAAACTTTACTTAAAGGAAACAAAAGGCTATCGTTCTGTATCTGCTTTAGCGGATTCTCAAATAGAAAAAAATATTTCCAAACGTAATCTGAATTTATAATAATGCTGTTTATACCGTATTTGGTCAGCATTGGCACTCACAGCAGATGTGAAAACATATGGCCAGTCATAAAGGATGACACAGTTTTAAATGATTACTATCAAGTTTTAGTGAATAAACAAGTCAAGATAAAAAAAGAAATAAGTGAAATAAAGGTACTCTGTGTTGACTTAAATGCACAAAGTTGTATGAAACAAGTATGTTCTTCTGGTTGACATGTGAAACACCAAAAATGTATAAATACGACAATGTATGGAGTTTTAGCTTATATGATTAGTTTCATTCGACAGACTTGCAGTTCGTACACATTGTCAGTTTTGCTACATACTAGGGAAAACAATAGAAAGCAAATCAAGACATAAGCTTATGTTACGGACCGTATTTTGTATTGAATAATTTATATCATTTATGTCATGATTAGATGCAGATACAGTCTCCAATTTGATTTGTTAGGCTACATTTAGACTGCTGTTACAGTAGCAGATTTTAATTTTGCTTTAGAAATATTTTTGGAAATGTGCTAACAACCTTTGTTTCCTAAAACGGGAGATCTGCGCATGTGCTGGGCTCAAGGAATGATTTTCATCTTAGTCGTAAAAAATAAAAAAAGTTCTTATTCTAAAGACCTAAATAAAAACCTTTATGCGAACATCAACCCAAGCCATAACAGTTAATGGTTGCTGGTTAGCATCACATGAAACAGCGTCCAAAAGTATGACATTCTGACAGACTTGCAATGACGAAAGGAAGTGTGGATATAATTAAACTAAAGACAAAGAATTTTGTGGATCAAAAGATGATCAACAGTTAGTTAGTTAAATGCTTGTTGCATGATAAATGTCTAATATTCCCGTTCTAACAGGTACACTGAGTAGGATCGAGTTCTCTTGTATCACTACGTGACCAAATAACTTCCTGCTAAATTACGGTAAGTCTCCTTGCATCTTGAAAGGGAGATTACCACAATACTAGTGAACTCGAGATTCCAGCGGAAACCACTACTGTAACAATTGATACGCCCGTGTCAATTCATAACCTTACGGTACAGACCACAACATTAGTGAAGGCATTTAGCTCTTCTATCATAAATTTCACTAACCACTAAATACTTAAATTGCAAATCCTGAACTAACGCTATAAATAGAATTATAGAAAATAGTAACCTTCGGTATGTTGATATAATCCACACGGTGATCTTTATAATTAAAGTTTTAACGAGACCAACAGAAATGATTACTAGCGTAGTGGTATGAAAGGTGAAGTCAAGAGCGGTGGATTTCGAGTTTTTTTTTTAAACAGAACGCCTGTTTAACATGCACTTAACAGTTAGGAATGTTTTAGAATGTATGTGCTGTTGTTTGGGCGATTCTTAAAACTTAGTGCTTGAAAAGAATTAAATAGTGTAGAACCTATATATAGATACCGTGTACATTTAAACATACCTTGATATATATGTATACCTCTCTTAATAAAATACAAGTTTAAATAAACACAATACGCGTCAAACCAATTGAACAGTAACAAAATTAATTACCGGTATGATTGACACAGTTACTTTAGATAACGTAAACAAGTTTAACTTAACGGAATACCACTTTGGAAATACCAGGGGAATCTCCACTCTTTTGTTTGTCTGTAATGTATTTTTTTAATTTAATGACGGTTTAAAATAACAAATATATTAGACTTTTATCTTGCCATTTAAAAACATTCTTAACGTATATACAACTTACCGACTGAAACCTTTATGCTATATGATCAGTGAAAATGGATAGTTCAAAAGTAGGGAAATACAGTAAAAAGGAACAGATTGGAAAGGGAACTTTTGGAAAGATTTTCAAAGCACAGAAAGATGGATCTGAGGTACGAGAAGACAATATTTTATATTAAATAACATATCTTACTGTATAAGTTAGCATGCCAGACTGACTGGTGTCATAGTGAAGTGTTTTCCTTTAATCAGACTTGTTTTATTACAAACCATCAATTTACTTGAAGCGGCTATCAGAAGAGTTTTATATCTAATTTGTTATATCAAAATTTTATCGCACATATGGGTCAAGTAACTTCGACACTTCGTTTTGTTAAGTTATATTTACTTAGTTTAAAGTAGTTATGTTTTTATTCACCTCGAACGAAACTTCCAAATATTGCATTTAACAATCGAGTGATCGTTTTGGGTTCCTTTAATGACGGGTGTGCTTGCAAAACCCGGCTTTGAATTCTTAATCTTGGGACAACATTACTTTCAGACCAAGTTCTATTCTTTACTGTACCGAAATATTTGTTGTCAAGTAAGTTAACCCATTTTCAGATTAATAATCTCTTTTACGTGAAAACAATACGCGATAATTGCGGTAGTGAATAATTATGAAAAATACGCGTAATTTATGTCGATCCATTGGTATGGAATTAAAATATTTTCACATCTTTTACGTGAAAAAGATACACGAAAATTGCGGAAGTGATGAACTGTGAAAAATACGCGTACGTTATGTCGATCCATTGGTATGGTGTGGTGTGAAAGGTATTTTCAATACGATCGAAATTTTAACAAAATAACTTCTCCATAAAACCATTAAAATACCAGATCGATAGAATGTTAAAGGATGATCAGTATATGATATGATATGATTTACTGTTACAGATAACGTCAAATTATTTACAGTGTCGCGTAGCCGATTAAATACAGTATTGATTATGTCCATCTTTTTTTAAACATGAAGTTTTAGTGTGTTTTAAGTTTTCACATCAAATTCATTCATTTTGACTTACCTCCATAAAGCATTTTAAGTTAAGAGTCTACCGAGCAGCAGACGGGTCAAATGATTAAATTTTTGAAGTTATACTATATGTTTTCAGAAACTGGTTGCACTGAAGGTTGTTAACTTGACTAAAAGTTCCAAGAAGGACAAAGAGCACGTGCAAACTGAAGTAGAAATGCTTCAAAAATGTCAGCACAAGAATCTTGTGCAATTCATAGAGTGGTTTAGTGAAGTATGTAAAAATACATTAGTTTTCTTTCACCTTTAAAGGTTATTTGCAATAGATATTTGAGTTTAATTTTGTTAGTTATGAATCTTTTTTCTAAGACAACTTGCAAACTTTATTTCCACTGATTAGTCACGTTTATAAGTCAGATCATCTCTTTTAGTGTTGGAGTACAGCTGACTTTAATAATATCATAAAGGAAAGAAGAAACATGTTCAAAAGAACGTTTATGGCGATATATTGTTCCATGTCATTTCATTATTCCAAAATCATATAACATTACATGCTACCTTACCTCTCTTTCACATACATATGTTGTCGTTTAAGAACTATTGAGTTAAAGGCGATCGCTTCACAACCAGATGGCTGGGGTTCGAATCCCGGTTACTTGCCTTTCAAGGTATCCTTCAGCAAGACCCCTTATACAAACCGTGTCTCAGTCCACCCAGCTGTTTATGTGTACAAGTAATGACAACTGCCATCACTTCTTCTGCAAGTAATTCATTTGATCAAGGTTGATGCCTCAATAGGGGTGTTAATATAAACCATCGTTATATCTGTTAAAAAGAAATTAGTTTGAATATGACAGACTTCGATTAGACGACGAAGTTTTAGATTTTTAGAAAGTTTAGATTGTTCTGTCGTGGATTTGTTGTTGTTAGTCAGCTTGACTTTATCGCTAGCTATTATATGCGTATATACGAATAGAAAACTTATAAACATATAAACAAACTGTTTACATGGCTGATTAAGTTACATAATGGTAGTAATCGGAATACGTTTTAAAGCCATATTACGTTTCAAATTACCATTTGAATCTACATAAGACATTGAGGACGGATTTATTAAAATGAATATTACTTACAAAAGTAATATTTATATTGAATGTCGTAATGTCATTTTTGACTATTCTATTAGATTTCTTTTGGCTTATTTGAAAAATAAACTCCTCGTCACTTATTTCCTAATTGTGACAGCATTGATTGTGAAGTAGGCATCTAGGTTGGTAATATTTGCAGAATTACATACTCCTTAAATAAGTTTTAGGACAACATAATCAAACCTCAACATTTTTACTAACACTACCTTTATAAAAATTTAAGTCCAGATAGTTAGGCGTATACGCCTATAAAACATTTGAAAATAGACAAATTTTGCATAATACAGCAACAGTAAATGCTTGAAGAAAAAAGGACATAAATTTGACTTGGTGGGTGTGATAAGCAATTTTTTTAATGTAAAAAGTCTACTGGAACATATAAGGAGATACAGATATGTCTTCCAGAAAAGTTTTTCTATAAGATCCGGTGGATGTTTTCAGAAAATATCAGGAAAATATTAAAACTCCTTTACCATGAATCTGCCAAATATGTGACCTTTGTGATCAAAACTGTTAATCATTGATACGCTTTTGGAGTCTCTGATTACCATTAAACACAGTGGTCACAACAAAAAGAATGCTATAAATGACTCTGATTAGGTGCTGCAGTTGCATTCTGACTTTCCTACAAAGCGCAATAAAGTTCGCTTTACAAAGCGCAATAAAGTTCACTTTACAAAGCGCAATAAAGTTCACTAAGGGTAATTACCCATGACAGTGCCAAGAAGATTGACCAGCGTACTGGATAAGAAAATGCTTAAATAAGTTAAATTTCTAGGCCATTTTTCGCGAAAGGTACGTCTTTAAGTAGGTACTATGTACATAATGCCCAAGTGGCTGGATGAGCTCCTTATTATAAGGAGTATATGATAACTTAGTTTGACCACTGTCTCTTCACTTGCAGGATAATTACATATATATAGTTATGGAATTGTGTAACGGAGGGAATCTGAGGGAACATATACAAGAAAAGAAAGGTTTAGACGAGGAAAGCTGTATTCATATATTAGAACAAATATGCGACGGACTGAAGGTAATAAATTAAAATGAAAAATAAAGTATTGACACGGCTGCTCTCACTAAATTGTAAATATGTAAAAGTATGTAATCAAGTTCATCTTACACGTAACTATTGCCAAATATCTGTATATCATCGTACACATGTCCTTATGCAGTCATTGTAATTTTTAAAATTGTTTTCATTTCCTCCACATCCGCCATACACAAACGTAAAACAGTTTCCTTTTCGTTGGTCGTAAAAATAGCGAATAAAACGCGCTCGACAGCGCCCAGTTCTCTTTGGGGCTTTGCAACCACACACTCGTCTGCACTCTCCAACGGTTTCGAAATTATTCCCATTTCCTCCACATCCACCATAAGTAAATAGTTTACACACGCCTGATCTGTTGTCGAAATAGTACCTTGGAATAGCCGCTTCACATGGTCCTACATACATCGGTAACGTACAAACTGAAATGAATTTATATAAAGCATAAAATCTTAGATATGTGTGGATCAACCATATAATATGGGATGAAAAACATGCGTTTTCCTTTGCATTCACCATTGTTTGTTTTTTAACTCTAAATGCAGACACGTCTACCTGAATGATGTTGCCATACACAACCATTGTATATCTATAAAAAATGACACTGTAGAATCAGTTTCGGCACTAGTACTAACGACTTAGAATAGTGTGTTGGTTTGTATGGGCTCTGTAGTTGAGTTCTCTGAGTAAACGCTAATGCATGAACATGTTGCGATGCACCCTATCCTTTCTAAATTATCTTCTTGAAGAAATGTCTGATTTTCAGGAAAATCTTATAAGCTTTCACTTAAGATGCTACTGGAATATAGTCACATAATGGTAAAAATTGGTCAGTTGCTGTATTGGGAAATATAACGCATTCGTTTTCATTCAGGTGACAGATGAAATACATGAATACATCTGTTCCAATTATTAAAATTTTCAGGACTCAAAAATAAGATTTTCATGATTTACAAATACTACGATTTTTTCAGACATCATATAAAACTTTTTATCTTTTTGTGCCAGTTAATCATTAAATACCGTTTGGCTGTGTCTAGGTTAAGAGAAAAGACGTCTATGTACTACGTAACGTTAACTAAAATATATCATATGTATCATGAGTTATGATAGTACTATTCATTTCTAAAACTAGTACAAAGAAAACAACTTACCATCTCCCACTGGTACATATTGACCGATAGCTAAGTGGATGATCAAACACAGCAACGTAAAATGAAAACACGTGTGTGCCATTTTCAACGCACCTTCTTAATTGCGTTTAAACAGGTAAACTTAAACGCCTTAACAGCGTACGTACAAGTATATAAACTTTCTGATGACGTATGTTGATTTTTTTTAATTAATACGTTGTTTTCCTTACTGCACATTTAATTAGTAAGTGTTAAGTGAGAATGAAAAGCGTGATTTAAGAGGGTTTGTTTGGTCTGAACAAATTTGTTTTAGCTATTTGTTTTCTTTTTTACCATGGCTAGGAGTGTCTGTAGTACTTTGTTATCATTTGCATGTGCGTTGATTGATGGGATCGCATTTATAAAGAGATGCAAGCAAAAATCCTTTCCTTACATAAAATAAAGTGTTTATCCTACTGACTTAAAAGACTTACATTATTTCTTATATGCAGAGAGACTATCCTTTTGTTTACTTTTCTTTCGTAAAATTTTGAATTGGCAAATACGTTGTAGCAAATTTTGCCTCTGTAAGGGTTGTAATTTGTATCAGAATTATATGTGTTACCACAAATGAACATTTTATAACAACAACTGCTTTCAAAGGCTATCATGGCCGATTTCACTTAGGCAAAAGGCAGCATTGCATTCGCTAAACATTTTTAGCTTTGGAAAGAGTTAATGTTTTCTGTCATTTGCCAAAATTCTTAAAAAGATAGAAACTGAAAACTGATAACTACTTTACAACATGAAAAAGTTGTGAAGTGAAAGTATGTGTAAATTCACGTCATTTAACTTCATAATTCCAATCAGAAATTAAATTGGTGGCAGTTACTTCTAGAATAATTAATTTCTTTATTCCACTACAGCTTCATTTTACCATATCATTACTTGCAGAACAGGTTGCAAACACCAATTTTTATTAATTAAAATCATTGACAATAATTCATAATTAATAAAAAAAAATTATGATATAATATAGTTGATAAATTACCTGTCACTGTCCTGTGTATTCTTTTCAGTATTTACATGACAAAAACATTGCACATCGTGATATGAAAACCACAAACATCCTGTTACAGAAACAAAATGTTAAACCTTTGGTAAAAATAGGAGATTTTGGTCTTGCAAAGTAAGTATAGACTTCAGTCAGGTATAATTTATTTTAGAAATATAAGTTGAACTTATTTTAAAAAGTATCATGTCCGTACAGCTCGATAGAAATTCATTTACATTATAATCCAGAATATTGTTTTAGAATTTCCTTTACCTTTTATCTTAGTTGTTAATCCTTCAGGGACTAGTTATAATACACGTTCTTTTTTCACACTTTATTTATGACGTTTCGGCTTTAAAAGTCTTCATCAAAATTGTGATTATTCGTTTGTGCAATATTTTCATATTTTTTGAAAAAATGCTTTTAAAGCCGAAACGTCAGGTATAGAGTGAAATTAAACTGGTACTTATTTCTGTTCTTTAAGCTGTACACGCAAGCTAGTTAAAATACTGAAAAGCTTTGCTTTCTACGGAAGGTAGAACATTTTGACATGCATTTCAGAGTGATGGAAACCTTGGGTCCTGCAGCTATGACAACTTGTGTTGGCTCCCCTTATTTTATGAGTCCAGAAATGATAGCCGGAGAGGCATACGATATAAGTGTAAAAACACTCCTTTATTTTACATTATTGCAATCATTTAAAGTCTATAGATAGAACAGATTTGCACAGTAACACACTTAAACAAACTAGGCCTCCTTTAAATTGCAGTTGCGAATTTGTATTTCTACACAAAATTACATATAATTATTATAAACGAAATAAAATATCAGTAAAAAACAACACTATTTCTTGAGAGTGGTCATTTTTTAGAACTGTCTTCAGATTGTATAACGGCTTTCACAAGCCTTTTTTATGAACAGACTGACATTTGGGGTCTTGGCTGCTGTACGTATGAAATGGCAACAACAGATGTTCCTTACGAAGCCAAAGAAATGGATAGATTAAAAGACAGGATTAAAACAGACAGGGTGAGAACGACCGTAACTTTTGTAAACAAGATGAATCATAATAAAGCTATGAGGTTTTAGAAATTTGAAAATGATTTTGATAAGCATCTTATTTGGGTTCACGGTGATATGTGTAGCCTGTAACTAAAATGCTCACGCAAAGCTGGTGTACATAGTTTCGGTCATCACATCACACAGATGATACATTTATTTGATAACAACACTGCTATAGAACCAGTGGGTTAATGCGAATGTAAATCTGTCTAAAGCTTCACCAAAACCACTTCGAACTGTATACCAAGTATATCATTCGGTATTATATTAAAAACGCTTAAGGAAGTAAAGCCCGAAAATGACTGAAGTTCCTACTTTTTTCAGCGATGAGATCGTAGTGTTCAAGTTTTCTGAAAATATATTTTATCATAAAATTAATAAGATGTTGGCCATTCCTCTATTGCAATCTGCTGCTAGACTCAAAGTTGCAAACGGGCTATTATTTTCCGTAAAGACATTTGGTGTGGATAAATTACCAGAAACAAATGCTTGGTTAACCGGAAAACTTGATCAGTCATCCTCTAAACGGGCGATAACCGAATATTACTGGATTTATCTGCACGTAAACGTCTAATAAAAAAGTTGATTTTTTTTCGGTATCAATCGCAGGTTGAATATACTAAGATCTCGTACTGTCAAGATATGCAAGACCGTATCATGGAAATGTTGGAAAAAGACAAGACACGAAGGCCAAGTGCTGCACAAATAATAACATTTTTACATCAACACAATCATACCGAAAAGGTCAAGGGTAGAGAATCTGTTTATATTTGAAAACATTTAGAGAAAAACGGACATTATTTTACAACGTTTATGATAACATATATTTTACTTGCAAATCACCAATTAACGTATTCATAGGCATACACAACTTATGAGACATGGCTGTTCCTAACTGATGGATATCAGCATAGGGTGCTCGTTTATTATGTTGTCATGTTGGTGGGGCGTTCGAACTGTCGTATTTCAACATTTGCACTTTAAGCCGAAATCTATTTCTACGTTTTAGATACTGCAATGAAACATGTATGTACAGTAGTTGTACAAGGCATATTATTTAATGTCAGTCATGCAGAGTTGTATCATCATTGCTCCTTGACATTAGACTCTTAAGTTTATATAATAGGTTTGTGGCCCTAACTAGTTTGTTTTAAAGAGACTACAAACAAATTATTCATAGAATAGAGTGAATAACTTTTATGGCATTGCAAAGTAACGTCCGTTGGAGCTTTATATTATCCTTTTTATAAAACACTTTTTGAGTTTCAAGTGTTTACGAGGAACTATTTTGCAGGCATAGTAACCAAAACAGATCAGTTTAAAAATGTGAAAGTTCATTTTGAAATGCATTTTTGTTTGAAAACTTGTACTGCATTTAAAAGTTAATAAATTTTATACACTTAAAAGAAAACAAAGAACGAAGGAAAACCGACAAGTTCGCCAAAACCTGGTCACCAGGAACAAAGATGCAGCCGATTGCTACAGCAGATACTTTGGTAAACAGATATGATACAAGTGGATATGACACAACCAAAGAAAATGGTAATTTTTTATTAATTACATTTCCAGTATGACGCACTCGCTCGTATTGAACTTCTACTTCTTTTAAAACTTTTCTCAATCTTCATCACCTACGTTTCTTATTACAAGAAAAGGTCCAAATTATTAGATGTATCTTTCTCGAAACTATGAAATTTCTATAGGATTGTTCTATTACAACAAATATCCATAACAATTTTGTTTTGGGCTTTCTTTTTCACTACCAAAAACAGTTGTCATTGACCTATGTAGCAAATCTGCCTAATTTATCATCGACCCTATCTCCATGCTGAAAAAAGACCCGTATGTACATTATCACGTGTGTCATTTAACATGATGCATTGTACATGTCCTACTCATACATTATTCTGATATCGGGTGCCTTGCGAATGTTGTCTACTAATAAAGCTCCTCATATTCGATAATATGGTTTAATTAATATGATTCACTATGTTTTTTAATCTGATGTTTGTCTCTTTTTTCTTAAATGTTTATGGTCCCGGTCGACCGTGGGTTTCTTCCCCAGTGAACTCTCCAAGACTCCTAGATAACGGCAAAATGTTTATCTTACATATTGCTTTACACATTTTTTTGTTTCCATTCAATTTGGATAAAAAGTTGCAATGAACATTTTCATATGTCTTGCATCCAGTGTGTTAAATATTTTTTATTTATCTTCCATTTGCTGTATATCTTCGAACCAAGATGTTTTCTATAGTCTCGAAAGGCTTCATCGGTGTCGTATCATGGTGTCTCCTAAATATACGTGAGCCCTTTTTTACACGTTTCCAAAGGGTTGATCATTAGCTCTTCTTTATTTTCGTTCTTATCTTTGTCTATCTTTTTCCATGGTTCCTTCCCGGTATAACTTGCATCGCTCAGAGTTGGAGTTTTTTATTGAAATGGGTCAAAATGGACCGTAAAAGAAAATCATCGACAGTCGGCTTTTCAAGTTTTTACTCTTACAAAAGACAGACTGTCGATAAACTTCTCTTTAGGTCCCTTTTTAGCCACTTGAATTCAGAAAGTTTTGATAAAGCGTGACCACCGAACTCTAAACGATGCAACTGCTATTTGATATTTCTTGGTCTGCTTAAGGCACGTGATTGCTTATTTGAGACGATTACTAACACAACTTGAACTGCATTTGTCTTTCAGAGGAAGAGGGGTACACAACTGAAATTGTTCAAGTTCAAGGTAACGTTTCAGCTAAAGTTTTAGAATTTCTATTTCATTATAAGTACATGCAGTTTTGAATGTCTGTTAAAGTATGCATAACTATTTGATCTGTTTGCCTTTTCGTGCTATTTTTAAATCGTTTATCCTCTGCATCTGATCTCATGTCAAAAGGTAAACCTTTATGTGACCGTTTATTACGTTTAGGGTCGTCGTCATCCATTGTCCATCGTACCAGTTTTATTATAACGCCATTGGATTGTTCAACTTAAATGATATCCTTTATAAAGTACCGCTCCACTGCACAAATTGACAACAATGAGTTTAAATAGAAACAAACACTTTAAATGATATTTCCTCCTGAAACAATTATTGCCAATTTTTATCAAACATCGCATGAATTGCGTCTACTATAAATGGTGCAGACATTCCAATCCGCTCCAAGAAGTTATCAACATTCACAGAATTGTCCAAAGTATGACCGTCCTTAAACACTGCTCAAACAGTTCTACCTAAACTCCCGCAGAGATCGTTACATCTGAAAATAGAACAACGGTATAGATACTTCAGTTGTATTAAAACAGGCTTTTTGTTTCCTTTTCTGAAGAGCATCGGTGCTAAAAAATATTTTGAAATATTTCAGGTCAGTCATGTCCTATGATAATTCAGAAACTCTTACCTGTGCTGGTTCTGTCTTTTCGACAAGTGCTGGCTAGCACTACTCATTTGTTACAATTCTAATTTTAGCATTAATTTTTCAACGAGTATTCCTTGAAATAAATGTATTCATTCAAAAGTGGAAAAGTATTATCAAACGTCTATTTTTTTTCACGGTCACGGTTTTAAATACACTACCCGCTGCATTTTCTAAGTATTTGGTTATTCATCCCTTTGAGTGTACGTCTGTCTGTTTGTGAGTGTTGTATTTAGTGGCGTTTAAGAATTACTTTATGTCTTGTTCTTTTCAACGTGTTTCAGTGAGAATGACAGAAGATGAAAAGGACTGTCTAGACAAAGCGCAGAAATTACAAAAGTAAGATCACTATTCAAACTGCGTTAGCCGAACTGTATATAGAGTGTACAATCAGCTTACATGAACGTGACTGTAATCTGATGTGACGTAATAATTTAATGATAGAGACCCGGCATAACCTCTGTGTTTAAAAACCTTGACAATTTTCACGGTCTCTTTCGTTATTTTTATCTATTTATTTTATAAAAAAGAGCTACCCCTATGGATAAATCAACTTGTTGTATAGGTCATATATTCATGCTTATTTGAATTATCGCCTACAATCAAAATCAACTAATTTTATCGATACTTATGGCTAATTGTCCATTATGTTTTGCTTTCTCGAAATTTGCAATCCTTTTTCGCACACAAGTATTCTAAGACCATTGCTGAAACATTCGTTTGGCTTTGCGGTGTTTAAGAGTAAAATGCCTTTTCTTTTATACGTCAACAAGCGATTTCAGAAAAGAGAAGGATTTTGTCTCCGTCTGATTGGAATGATTTTACTTTGCAGAGATATTCTCAAAAGACTTGGCGGCAGTTCTGGCGTCCTCGGTAAAATAAACAACAGCATCGAACGAACTAAGCATATGGATAATAACGCCGTGTTCATGGTGAGACATTTTATAGACGAAGTGTTACTCTGTTAAATACATTAGGAAAATTATTCAGTCAAACATTATATCATAGATTGAATGATTGGGCAGATGTGTATAGTGTATATGTCAAAGCTCATGCCGATTTTCGAAAGAATATAGGCACTGTTGATAACATTTTTGTCTTGAAAGTGTTAATATCTTATTCAAATTGAATATTTTGATAACTTATTCTTTAAACCACAACGAAAAGCTGTACTGTGCTTTTCTGGATTTAAAAGAAAGCCTTTGATTTTGTAGACAGAGATATTCTCAGGTATTGCAAACTTTTACCAGAAAATGTGAATATTTTTGTACTCTTGGTTTATTTACTAAATTCAACGTTTCTTTATCACAGACCGAGATGGAAGAATTGCTAGACAAGGGGCGTTTTAAAAGATGCAAATGTGATCTCGGAGCTTTGTGGATGTACAGATCGGAGCTGATGAAGAAGGGCTTTAAGATTGATTGGAGCTAGAGTGTATACCCTAACCGGATCTGTACACACAATGACAGAATGCTTCATTAATTTAAGCATTGTGTTAAAATCACTTCAGAAAGATCACGTGTATCAGTGAGATTTTAAAAATAGAGACATCTTGATTCATTTAGTTAAGATTTTTTTCACATTGCTTGGAGCTACATCATGTGTGCATGTCAAATTC
This sequence comes from Saxidomus purpurata, assembly GCA_022818135.1. NCBI lineage: Eukaryota > Metazoa > Mollusca > Bivalvia > Venerida > Veneridae > Saxidomus > Saxidomus purpurata. The sequence goes on from JAFMSR010000011.1 coordinate 43,104,846, forward strand.
TAAAAGCATGATACGACTGCTTCATTTAGTTAGTTAAGCAATGATTTCAAAGATTGCATGAAGCAGGGTCGTATGTGACAGTAAAATATAAAACGCATGTTTATACTGCTTCTGTCAGTTAGTTACGCAATGTTATTGAGTTGCTTTGAGCCAGATCATGTGTGTCAGTAAAGTGTGAAAAGCATAAGTACAGACTGCTTCATTTGGTTAAGTAATGTTTTAGTAGCTCTGAGTCAGTCAGGAGTTAAATACAATTATATCGTTAAGCATTGTTTTCTCGGGACCTCATTACGTGTTATTTTCTCCATATCGAATATATGATATTCATGAAAATGTCTTATTTTCTGTTTTTACATAGCAAGATTAAGATTTTTGTAATTTAGGTACCCCGACCCCAATTTGCTAAATTTATATATTTCCTATTTATTTTATGTTTTTAAGTGAATTATAGAGTTTTCTCAGTGAAATAAAGTGATAATCCACAGATTTGAAACAGTGGATTACCATTTTTATTTTCCCTGTTTTTGCTGATTGGGTATTACTCCGCGATTAATGGCGTGACGAAGTCCAGACTTGTTTATTTATCCCCCCGCCGAAGGCGAAGGGGATATTAGAAATGCTCTTCGTCCGTCCGTCCGTCCGTGCGTCCGTGCGTCCGTCCCAATTTTGTCCAGAGCATAACTCCAAAAGTACTTGAGCGATTTTCTTCAAACTTCATACACTGACAGAGCACATTGGGAGGAAGTGCAGTGTGTAAGAACAATAACTCTACCTTGCCTACTTTTAGAGTTATTCCCCTTTTATCAGATTTACTTGAAAAACTTTGTCCAGAGCATAACTCCAAAATTACTTGAGGGATTTTCTTCAAACTTAAGACAGTGACATAGCACATTGGTAGGAAGTGCAGTGTGCAAGAACAATAACTCTACCTTGCCTACTTTTAGAGTTATTCCCCTTTATCAGATTTACTCTAAAAGTTTTGTCCAGAGCATAACTCCAAAAGTACTTGAGCGATTTTCTTCAAACTTAATACACTGACATAGCACATTGGTAGGAAGTGCAGTGTGCAAGAACAATAACTCTACCTTATCTACTTTTAGAGTTATTCCCCTTTATCAGATTTACTTGTCCGAAGCATAACTCCAAAAGTACTTGAGGGATTTTCTTCAAACTTAATACACTGACATAGCACATTGGTAGGAAGTGCAGTGTGCAAGAACAATAACCCTACCTTGCCTACTTTTAGAGTTATTCCCCTTTATCAGATTAACTTGTCCGAAGCATAACTCCAAAAGTACTTGAGAGATTTTCTTCAAACTTAATACACTGACATAGCACATTGGTAGGAAGTGAAGTTTGCAAGAACAATAACTCTACCTTGCCTACTTTTAGAGTTATTCCCCTTTATCAGATTTACTTTAAAAGTTTTGTCCAGAGCATAACTCCAAAAGTACTTGAGGGATTTTCTTCAAACTTAATACACTGACATAGCACATTGGGAGGAAGTGCAGTGTGTAAGAACAATAACTCTACCTTGCCTACTTTTAGAGGTATTCCCCTTTATCAGATTTACTTGAAAAACTTTGTCCAGAGCATAACTCCAAAAGTACTTGAGGGATTTTCTTCAAACTTAATACACTGACATAGCACATTGGTAGGAAGTGCAGTGTGCAAGAACAATAACTCTACCTTCTCTACTTTTAGTCAAATAGAAATTAATGTAATTTTGCAAACCTTCTCTTCATTGCCTTATTCTTTTTCCACTTACTTGAAAACTGTACTCAGCATGACCATAACTATACGGCTTTTTAAGGATTTCCTCTCACCAAGTAAAATGTATGAAAGTACAACCTTCAGGTAACTTTTTCCTGGCAGGGGGGATTAACCATGTGTAACATGGCTCTTGTTTAACAATTGTTTCAATTTATATCTTATAAATTGATGTTTCAGTTTCATTGGATGATGGAGATAGATATGACTTTAGAACTACTTTTGTACGGGCCGTACCTACTATACACTTCGAACGAGGTTGGTGGACTCAATAAGCACAAATACAACTACCTTTGTTGCTCTATCAGTAATGATGGAAGTAATGCGGTTCTTATTATTATTCTTATTTCTTATTATTATTGGGTTTTGCGTTGGGAATGAAAATACTATGATTCAAACTTTTCCTGATTATTTAGTCAAGAAAACATAAAATAAAAAGAAAATGTGTTTGTTTCAGTGAAACATCAATTTTATTTCACTCGCGAACACCAAAAACACTGACATTTTCACTCGTGGCTACGCCACTCGTGAAAAACAGTTTTTGGGGTTCACTTGTGAAATGAATTTGATACTTCACTGAATCAAACAAATATCCTCTATGTCTTGTTTCATTGGTAATATCAAGATAAATTTAAAAAGCGAAACATGGACGTTAGTACTGTATATCGACGTTGTGAATCACTTTTTACATTAAATCAAAACATTTGCTATACACGCTGTAATAATGAACATTTACATATGACAGTCATGTTGATATTATGTTGAGATACTGTGAAAGTGGTGTATACATGTATGTTTGATGAAGTAACATAGGCGAATAATCATACTTTATGGGCATTATCACTATGGGATTCGTGTATTAACAGGTTGAAGCATTGCTTAATGAAATAAGTTCTTCTTAAATTAATATACTGGCATGACTTCCATATATATTTCAAACGTATTTACTCCACGACAGACAGGTAACACCTGATGCTGAACAAAATCTAGAAAATTAAAACGAAAATTTGAAAAGTAAATTCATTTAAATTTATTAATGACAAGTTAAAATATATCGCTATTTAAAATCAAGGGAAGCATGACAGACAAACAGACTACGACAGACAACGACAAACAAACAGACAGACAGACAGACAGACAGACAGACGACACCAGACAACACATCACCACGTACCGCCCGTATCTCCCCCATCTGCTAATCGGGTAGGCAATACGAAAATAAATATGTTTGCCTTATATCTAGATCTATGTACAGACATTTAATATATTTACAAACCTGTTCATTATATAAGACTCGACTTACAGAATTAGTATACTTTGTCTGACTTTTAAGCTTAAAAATTGTTGCCTATTACGTCACAAACGTGTATTTTTGGGGTTTTTTAATTATCCTTCCATATCATTTACATAATGGTATTGGATGCAATTAATAGTCTGCCTAACTGTTTATCTTTAAAAAATTCTTTTTTAGCAAGCTGCTGCTGTTTTTTATTTACTTTTTGCCTAATAAGCAGTTTTCCACATCCAATTTGCATCTGTTAGATCATGTACTATTTTCTTCATTATTATGACAATTATGCACTGTTAACTGAATTTTGTTGTTATGTTAATATTTTCACATAATATTATGTTTAATCAATTAACTTCGTTCCAAAATGTGTACGTCAATTTGTAACCTCATTGTTGTGATGACATGAAGTGATGACGTCATAATGTTATATTATTCAAAACATTGTTATTCACTTCTTATTTTATATTTCGCCTGATGAAAACTATGATTAAAAGTGGAAACGCGTTATGAAAGTGGAGTTTGTCTTCTACTATTAAGAATTGTCACAAATGTATGAAAGCTACATTTTTAAATCTTATATTTGTATATGTGTAAATAAACAAATATATTCATATATGTTCGCAAGTATGTATTTTAATTAATGTGTATTTGTATATAGCATGTGTGATCGTAAATGTGTGTTTTATGTATGTACTTATTTATTTCTATATATTTGCGTGTTTGAGATCTATCTAAAATGGTTATTAGGCCTATGACATGCTATCGTTAATATGTTGACTCAATGTTATTATGTTTTTATCTTTCGTGAGGAGGAATACAGTATAAATCTCAGGTAGATCCTTTTTATTAAACTACTTCATACTAACTTTCACAACTATAAAACTTACTTGTTACGCTCAGCCCTCCAAACCGCAGATTAAATTGATAAAACAATAGTAGCGTGCAGCATGGGAAGGGAAACAACTTTTGCCGATTCGTTATTTACTAGATGTATTCTTCTTGGTAAAAATGAATAAAGTGCTACGTAAAGTGCTGATTCGACAGTTATGCAAACAAAGGATGTGGAAAGCACTAAACTCGTTAGATTTCAACATTTCATATGCCATAACTCCCGAGTGCCTAGTGTTTTCTGGATCAAACTCGGCCGAGTTAGTATGTCCAAAAGCATTGTTATTAGCTTTGTTGATGATTGGTCAAAGGAGACTATACACAGAAAGCGAAAAGCGCAATTTTGGACAAAATTTACGATCTCTTCGTAAAGTGCTGATTCGACAGTCATGCAAACAAAGGTTGTGGAAAGCGCTTAACTCGTTAGAAATCAACATTTCAAATACCATAACTCCCGATTGCCTAGTGTTTTCCGGACGGTTAACAAGCTAGGCCGGGTTAGTGTGGTCACTAAATGTTGTCATTAGCTTTGTTGATAATTGAGCAAAAGAGATTATGCACAGGAAAACAAACTTTGGTAATTTACGATCTCTTCCCCCAATGTTGACTAACGAGATACGACTGGTAAACAAAAGTCGCAAAACTGTTAAGACTTTAAACGTTTTGACAAGGTTAAGTGTTAATTGAATTAAAGCAACTCGTCTTACACCATGAACAGTGCTGATTAGATGAAATTTCGACAATTTCAAGACATTATCTCAACATAACAGGGGCGATTAGAACTAGTTTAGAGAGCCTAGGTTCTCAACATAACTGTTGAATAGGTGTTAATTAACAGATATGTCATAGATTTTATTATATAGTGCGAAGCCCGACTATAAGTAAGCGTATGAGTAATTGATTGATCACTGAAAACAATTACAATTTCTCAACTAACATATACCAGGGATCTTGTATATACGTTCCCTGCATATACAAAAAAGTCATGTACGTAAACTAATGGTGTGTCTGTTTCGCTAGTGGAGATACATACATGTACTGCTGCACCGTTTACAGTCTTCCGCCAGCCTCTTTTTATAATTCTACAATATGTGTTTTTCGATTATCTGTTTTTGATACGTATATCCCTTCTGAATCACTCTCACAACTCCTGTAAACGAAAATCATATCTGACATAAATCTATCAAACGAAATGAGGTAACGTTTGATATCACCGGAAATAGCTAGTTTCGTGAAAATAGGATCTCCGTACGAAACATATTTTCATTTCTGTTACTAGGGAATAAAATGTATAAAGAAACACATACTAATATGTGTGTTAAGTTTCAATGATAACAGGAGTTTTGACCGAGTTGAAACTGAATTATGATGTGTAGACATTTAGACATTTTGTTGCGAACTACGGGAGATAAGAACATATCACATACACACACACATTTTGAAGTTAGTTCCCATACACCTTTTTTCTTAGTGATACGTTTTATGTGGTTATGCTTTCGCCAAATTTAGAACAAACGAGACATTTTACATAAAAGGAGGTTCCTAAGAAAAACAGACAACTCCGCCGAAACAAACAGTTCGAAGCGGAATAATTTCCGCGCCAATAGATTGTGCGTTGTATATCACGTGATGAAACTTATTTTGCGACGCTTATTATACGCATATGAGCACTTTATAGAACCTGTACTGCGCTGTAGTGAGCTTTGTGTTTGTCTGTTTTTGGTATTCGTTTTGTTTTGTTTGTGCTTTTTTCTGACAAAATTTTACTTGAAGGAACCAAAAGATTATCGTTACGTAGTTTCGATAGCGGATTCTCTAATAGAAAAAAACCGTAATCAGAATTTAAAATAACGCTGTTTATGTCCGTATTTGGTCAGCATTGACACTCGCAGCAGATGTGAAAAAATATGGCCAGTTATAAAGAACGACACTACTTTAAATGATTACAGTTTTTACTGTCAAGTTTTAGTGAATAAACAAGTCAACATAAAAACGAAATAAGTGAAATAAAGGTACAGAGTTGTATGAAACAAGTATGTTCTTCTAGTTGGCATGTGATACACTGGAAAAGCATAAATCTTGAAGTTAGTGGCATTCGACAGACTTGCAGTTCGTACACATTGTCAGTTCTGCTACATACGAGGAAAATAATAGAGAGCAATTCAAGACATAAGCTACTGTTACGGACCGCATTATCTGTTGAATAACTTATATAATTTGTGTCATGATTATATGCAAATTAATACAGTCTCCAAATTCGATTTGTTAGGCTACTTTTAGACTGCTGTAGCAGATTTTAATTATTTTGCTTTAGAAGTATTTTTTAAATATGCTAACAACCTGTGTTTCCTAATACCGGAGATATGCGCATTTGCTGGGCTAAAGGAATGTTTTCATATTAGTCGTAAAAAAATTAATAGTTCTAAAGACCTAAAACAAGCTTTGTGTCAAAAATATTTTGTTTAGAATACATATATACTAATTTATTTATTCTCGATTGCAAAACAAGTTCTTACAACTTAGATTAATCGCTCTCGAGACTCATTCCAGATGGAGTCAATCTCGAAGAGAGAGGCAATGTGGAATTAGTTGTGTCTTGCCTAAGGACACTACCAACATGGCTATGGTAGGGATCGAACCCAGGGCCCTTCGATCCTGAGGCGAACGCGCTACCACTGTTTAGAATACAACATAGATAAAAGAAAATCAACGGGTTTATCTGTTTTGTATAGAACTATTTTCCTACTCGGACAAAAACGCACTTAAAGAATAACACCGGAGAAATTCTTTTACCCAATATGTCCGTGTAAGCAGAGTAACTGTACTGTTTTTGTAATCATATGCATAAACTATCGGAACATCAACATACATTATGAATCTATATATATTTAAGATATTTTTGAATTGCAAATTACAAAACTCGGAATTCAACCTAAAAACGATTTTCTGAACTTGTCAGCGCCTCTATCATCAAAAGTGTACCTTTACATCGCCTATAGTCCGTTTTATGATATGCCTCAGTAAACCATTTTTGTGCGTAAATGACAATAATAATGATTATCTTTCATGCTATTTCAAACTTGATTTTATCAAATATTTTTTACTTTTGAAAAATATTGCGATAAAGCGACACAGTTTTATATTTTCTACAAACATAAATCGTGGTGAAAGAACCCGCACGATTATTTACGCAGGTCACCGGTAATTGTGTATATTTCCACTTGGTAGGTACTTTATACAACTGAAACTATCAGCAAATTTATTTTGCAGAGGCACTGATAAATCTCTTTTTAAAATATGACAACACATATTTACGCTTTAACATGTGTTTGTTGTTGTATTTTATGTAATGTGTGGTTCGAAAAGGGTACGAAAATCTCCGCATTTTAACGATAGTCGGTTCATACGAATAATGTGTATATGCATGTAGGTCCCTACGTGAACCTAAGAAATCACATAGATCTACATGTCTTGAATACGATTTTAAAAGACTTTATGGACAGAAATGCAATAATGTTAGGGGAAAAGTCATATTCACTTGCCATACTTTTTTAATCTCCGCTCCTCATCAAACCCAAAGGTGATTATAGCGTAGCAACGACACAAACAGTGCATTTTAGTTTAAACAAACCTACTGACTATATATCAAATAGAAGGTAAACAACTAGAACAATGCATATTTATTAAAACCAATTGCATATATAGCTTAAGTATTTATATTTTCTGTAAAAGTTTACTTCAAGGTCCAAATGCAAACCGTTTTTAAACAGCGACTGATAGTGCACGATTTTTTTTACATTTTTCGCAAACCCGAAAAAATCTCACACATTTCTGACACTAAATCGTTCCCCTATACATGTATAACAAGTCTTTTAACAAGTTCGCCTTATGTCATCCAAATATTACACAACAGACGCTCGTAGAAATTAACTTGATAAATATTTGCACTAACTCCCAGTTTTAATACGATCCGCTAACGCAGGCTTCTTTTTTTTCTTTGATAGATTTTGTAAACATATACATGCAGCCATACTGATAATGTGAAAAACTAGTTTCCATACCGCATCGATCGGCCAAAGTCTAGGTTACACACCACTGATACATGTATATGGAGCATTATATTAAAAAAAATAATGTGTGCGTAGTTTACTTTTCATGCAGGTATCTGGTATCATTTAAGGTAAAATTATACTAAGTAGGAGTAAACCGCAACCAGACTATCTGTCTATGGATCTTGCGGGTCTACAATATATGTTTGATTGTGGATTGGCTGAAAATAAGTGGATGCATACGGGTATGGTTCTTTTAAAATAATACTTACCGGTATATCACTCAAAAGTAAATATATTTCCATTCTAACACGTAATTTAAACAAAAAGGTTCGACGGGGTACTATTTACTGCTCTTACTCGCTGCTTTGAACTCGTAGCATCTTTGGAAATTGTACTGTTCTTTTTAATCCCCCATCAAAACACAATTCGTTTTACATTGTATTTTGTCATGGTGATATTACAGGCGATACCGGCTGTGTAGAACATTTAGCCAAAGTATAGCCAAAACTAGTTCCGAACGTCTAGAGTGATATACTTTGTAAGATTTATCATGCTCAACTCCTTATTTGTGTAAATAGGAGAACTTTTAAATAGTGATATAATTATTTATATAAGTCAGCATCATGAATTTGATTTCAGTAACATCAATCAAATTAGCTAAATCGGCCCTTTATACAGAGTTATTTTCAGCCAACAGTCAGCATGTTAATAGTGTAAAATCGTGCTTATCGGCATATTTCAGCGTTTAGTGTGCAGCGTTTGGTCCTTATTATATTCACTTATCCTTCTGGTATATTCTATCTCTTATTGCGGGCCGCAGCAGCGGCACGCTATATTTAATACGTGGTTAAAAATGTAACATGTAGGTGGAGTAGTGTATAGTTCTTTGAACAAAATGTTATGAAAATCGCCTAAGTAGTTACGATAAAGAATGGTTAAACCACTGTTCATTGTGTAGCTTTAAAATTGTCAAAATAAATATATTTCTATCTTTTATCCATGTAAAACTTCAAATTATTTTATATGCTTATGTAACGTCTAATAAGTAGTGAAAAGTTTTTTATTGTTCGGCCAGTATAAAAACCGATATCGGTCAAACATGCCGGTATCTTCCGGTATCGGGTAAAGTGGATCCATTACGTTACTATGACTCGATTTTTATAGTTTAAAATTTACAATCACACTTCATTTGTTTTTGAATGGAAGTATCATTGTACAGTCACTGACAGTCTAATGTTAAAGCAATAAAGTGAAATGTAGCCAAAGTTTACTAACTGGTCGGGATGCACTTTCTATTTTTATCAGACTGGTTTACATTTCGTGTTATTAGACTGGTCGACAGCAAAGTTAACTAATTGGTCGGTAACGATACTTTTAGTAATCGTAAAATGTGCGTTTTTTTGTTTACAAACATTTTGACTGCAAACGATTTTGTGAGGATAGAGGCAGGAATAGTATTGTATATTTTAAGAATCGTCTGAATGGAACATAGCGTAGAACATATTGTAATATTGCTGGGTTAACTTTGTTTTAATCGACGCTCTCGAATATACAATCTAATGGGGAAAAACGGAAAGATCATAAAGACTATTTAAAGTTTTTTCATGAATATGATTTTGTTTCTTTTCAAATCATAAATGATATACTGGAAATGAGAAAGAGTTACTACATTGTAAATGCACAAACCAGATAGTCAAGTATTTGCTTTACATGAACCTAGAATATAAATTTATTCTGTCTCTGTTATAAAGTCTGTAAAGTTTATTTGCATCTCCCATTTCAAAATATTTACTTGAAAGCTTTTGCTTTTGGGCCCGCATGTATACATGTATAATATATATTCATATACTGCTTTCAAATACAGCTTCAAATTTAGAAATTGTTGTGCAGTTTTTGTCTATGTCCACTGTGACGGTTGCGCATTGGAAATTAAACGCACCCGAAATGTGTGAGATTTAGTCGGGTTGGCGATAAATTGTAAAATTTCAGAAACTATCAGTCGCTGTTTCAAAACAATTTGCATTTGGACGTTAACGGAAAATATAAATACTTAGAATATGTATGCAATAGGTTTTAATAAATATGCACAATTCTAGATGAAATAATTGAGGATGTGTAAACTGTGTTGTTCACCTTCTTATTGTTATATCGTCATTAGGCTATTTTTAACTAATATTCAGTCTTTGGGTACCTGCTGCGCTACAATTGCCTGTGATCAAAGACACACACAAATGCAGTGCCTTAAGCGCTTTGATTGTTTTATCGGTCGTGTTTGGTCATTTTAACAGGCGGATATTTTAATTATTGCAACGTCATGTCACCAACTGCGATATATGTGACTTTTTCTTAACCTCATGGCTACAATCACGGTTTATACTTTCTTTTCACCATGATACCTAATTGAATAAATTGTTTCATAAACGTATTTTCTGATGGAGATGTTTTACTTTTCTCTTTGAAAATTGGCAAAAAAAGAACCTGTTTCGTAAGTACTTTACCAGTTTCATAACAGATGTATTTATGTAACGTAATTTAACACCGTGTAAATTTACTTGTGTTTGAATATTGAAATTATTATTTAAGTTTCTGTTAAACCACAGTTCATACAACAATCACATTTTGAATTTTTAATGCTCTGTTTACAGAGCATTTAATGTATTTTATTTATCTTAGAGCACCTAAAACGCTACCGTTCTGTTTACATCGACAATCTAAAGAACTGGTTTACAACGAGACCGGGCAGAACATATATATCACGTTTTATTACTCTGCAAACAAAACGTCTAAAATTGCTTTGAATGGGACGTAAATTGTTTGATAGCACACGACAATGCATATATCTGTAAAACAATGGCATGTTGCGTATAAAATTGCGTTGTGTTATGGTATGCATCACTTTCAAAAGAAAATTATATTGCAAATACCGGAACTGGTTTCGGACTATTTTTCCTTTGTTCTCTGTTGCATTACGGTTCTCGCCAGGCATGCATGTACTGCAAAACTATTCCCTTTAATTGTCGAGTTTGATGCCTCAAGTAGTCGACAGACTGGGGTCAATCTATTATGGGATCTTTTTTTCTGAAGTTACTGTCGACAAATACCCTATGCACAAAACGTTCTGGTCACATGTACCAACATTGACCCTGTCCGTACATATATCTATACATGAAGTACGTTAAGAATGATGCAGCTCAGTACTGAATGAAATTAACCGTATGTTTGCTGTGGGCTGCGTATGCTTTCCCATACATAAAGCAGCCCTTTGCTGACTTCCACTTTGTCCCTAACGTTTCTTCAGACTGTTTCTTGTAAAAGTTACCTTGCTTACTGCCGGCCGAAAATTAAGTAGATGACGAAGCCCTGTTACAAAAAAGGACTGAAAGTATTTTGCTTCGGAAGATTTAATGAAAGAGATTATCATGTAGCCTGGTTGTAAGGCTATTGATTTGTTAAGGAAAGTTAAAACGGTTCATTACAATGCAAACACCCTTTGGAACACAAAAATGTGTTTGTTGTAGAGAGGTATTGTGCTGGAGAGGTCAATTCCTTATATAACTGATGCAATGGGAAAGAAAATGTGTGCCTTTTTAGGGAGGTTGTTGCTCTATGGAGGTGTCATTCAGGGAGGTTGGACTGTATATAAAAGAACGCTTGTTATTGCGCTATGATCACGTTTGAGGTGAAAATGGGTTAAAACATTCGCCTGATACGGCACAAAAGATGCATCAACGCAGATCAACTTATTCATAAAAAATACTCGTTTAAATCAGTTAGTTTATAACATTACTTTACTCTATGCATTTAAAACCCGTCGAACTAACAAAACTGTATTTCTTTTTTTATGTTTTTTCTTATTAATACCAATGTATTCTAGATATTATTCGTTGGAATTTATCTTTTTCAATATCAAGGTTTGAAATCCAGTCATGCTACAAAAGTCACGGATGTAATATATCAAAGCTTGGTCTTGCAATAATTTCACAGTACACAGTATCCTGCATTCATTTCAGTTAAACTGTTATTATATAATACTTTCATTTCCTTATCTGAGACTAAACAAATTCAACAATAATTAAATAAGATAAGTAAATAAATGTTTTAAACTTTACATAAGTTAGAGCATGATCAGTAAACCGATCAGTTATTCAAACAGTTAATGAAATTACTCGTCCGTTTCCAAAGTAAATGCGAGCTAAATGTATTCAACTTTTACTACAGTTTTGGAGATGACAGTGCGAAAACTAGGTATGTTTACTACATTTCTATACTACCTGACATGTTAATTAGATTTTTTTTTTCAAAGTCAAATACGTTTCGTAGAAAAAATACTTTCAGATTGTTGAATGTAGTATTACTTTATAAATGTAAACTAGTGAACACTTTACTGTGACTTTAAGATATCCAAAAGCTATTTTAGTTAAATGTTGTAACTATTAGCGCGACTAGAAGTGTATTAGTTGGATCATGTGAGAACTATTCATATTAAAATTATGTAAACCCTTTTCTGATAAATTCCTAAAATGCACTTACTTATCTTTCAATTCAGACATTTTCATTGTCTTTGAATTGAATGGTCGGTATCGATTAACTTATTGAATAACGAACAGTTTAGGATGTTGGCCAGGATGCTGGTCAGGTCATGATCTACACTTGTTAGAGACACTTGTCAGATGCAGCGTAATGTTCAAGAACTTCTTCTATCTGGATCTATTCGCTGTGTTTTTCACATTCATACTATTCTACTCTTTAATTATATTGACAACATCAAAATAAAATAAAATATATCAACTGTAACAGATGATATCTTTTATTTATGTAAATGTAGCTCATATTCAAATGTGATAAGTGAAACCCTGTAATGATTTATAGTTCATTAACCATCCATGACTTTACAGGTTATTAATGCGAAGAAATATATACAGATACATTGAACCGATAACATAGTTACCTTGGTTCCGACAGAGGGAAGCGGGAGATAGATGAAGCTGGCTGAAGCGAAGTTCCGAATCGTTCCCGAGGGTCGGTACTCAAATTACTTTGACATAAATACTTTTTGTTATACTGTTTCATTTGATTTTACTTGCAGTATTTTTAAGTTCAAGATGTTAGCCGACTTTTATCAGCACTGCCTTTGGATATGTTGAAATACAAATAAAGAAACATCATGTTGATTAAATATTAATTCCCCGGGTGGAACCCCATCTGCATTTTCAGAAACGTGTGTATGTTAACACGATGAAGTTTGACTGTTTATATAACTAGACGGGTAAAACATAGTTGGGTTAGTTCGTAAGGAGAGATAATTTAAACTTTATTCCTGCTTAAAGGCGTGCCAATGCCGCTCAAAAAAAAAAGTATCAACCTGTTATAATCCTATTTTAACAGAAAAACATCCCGGTCGCACGTCCAGTTATACTTGATTAATGCATTATAAAACCATCGTTTTCTTCATTTAACTTAACTGGTTTTATTTACAAGGTAACGTCATTTATCAGAGAAACCCTGTGACGTACATTTAACGCCTATTTTTTTTATGATTACAGGTATGTTCTTTGAACGATATGAATAAGATTCTGTATTGCTATATTGTTTTACAAATTTGATGCTCTTGCTTGTGACACGATAATCAATGGCCATTTACTTATTCGCTATATCAAACCCGCTTCAAATAATTCTTGGATGACTTCATGTTTCCTGGGCAATGGTTCGTAATTGTGAACCGTTATTGCGTACGGGCCAGGTCAACAATGCGAGGGGGGGGGAACGATACGGGTAGAACTCAAAATAACTAAAAAACATTGTTACAATCAGATTATATTTAGAAATTTTTTGAATAAAGTGTATGCTTCATGAGGACCAAACCTGGACCATTACGAAAAACAATTCTAATCTTTGAAATTGTAATTTCTTAATACGTAACTGGAAATAAATGTTCCAGGTAAGTTGAATATACGAAATTAAGTTGGGGTGCTGTCACCGAGGACTGATTGCGAAAATAAAATCAGCCCCATGTCAAATTTAGCTCTGATATCTCCTTTTGATGGGATAACACAGAAATAATTTTTTCCTGGGGTTGTTGTTTTTCAAAGCTAAGAAATGCAAAGGTAAACAATGAACTCGATTACCGATGTTAATACTTGGTTACGTAAAAGCAAAATGCAGATGGAATGAAGAATTGAACTGTGCAGGGAAAAACTGAAACATGTTTGAATAAATACTTTTGTTAACTGTTTCAACTTCGCATTAAACTTGATTATGTTCATAAGCGTTTCCAGATGTTAGTCTGATGTCTTCATTAACAGCAACTGCGCTATGTTGAAATTTTAAAAGTATCTTAATAAAGAAACGTCAAGTTGCCAGATAGCACGAATAACGAAAAGGTCGAATTACCAGTTTACACATTTTCCAAAAGCAGTTTATTTAAAAGACAGTTTATAAAAATTGACGGGTGCATGTTAGTAATTAGTTCATATTGGGGGAAATTTTTTACTGTACTGTACCTAGATATATCAATCCCGCTCAAAATAAAAGACTGTTAGTAAACTGTTCAGTAAATAATTGTACATGTATTATTGGGAGAAAAAGACAAAGATGCACAGAGTTTAGTTCTATTAGTCCTTGGTTTTTTATCAAAAACTCTTTTTTGCTTCTAGTTTCTAACTTATTTTTATTGAGAAAGTAACCAATTATACAGAATCCCATGTAACAAACATCGTGTACAATGAAAATTACCGTTACTTGTGGACTTACATGCTCATGTTCAGCACGAAATCATGCTCAAGTAATATATATAGTAATAGTGAAGTTATATTGTTTTACAAAGTTGGGTCCCATAACAATAATCAGAAGGTGGCTTCTTGAGCTTATATATCCCTATATTAAACCCGACTTTTTAAATGAATATAATCTTGGAATGACTTCATGTTTCTTGCGGCAATGGTAACTTCGTGTTGATTAAGATATAATTCCCAGTACGGGGCCACTTTGGTCAACAAATTGCGTAGGGTCAAGTGTACCGTATAAGTCAAAATAACTAAAAAATAGTGTTCAATCGCACCCAAGATTATACTTTAGATTTTCTTGGAATAAAAATATGCAATTAGATCCTAAAGACCTTAAACACGTCAGTTTACTGGACCAATGCGTCTATACAAACGACAAAGAGATGCAAATAACTGGCTTTGTTTAACATTGACGTAATTTCTAGAGATACTGTGAAGTGATTGTATCGACATTTAATTTTTCGAAGATTTAATTTAGACTGCTACACCGAGGACTGATTGCGAAAATAAAAATCAGCCCCATGTCAAATTTAGCTCTGATATTCATTTTGATGGATAACAACAGAAATGAATGTGTTTTTTTTGTTGTTGTTTTTTTCAAAGCTAAGAATGCAAAGGTCAAACAAAACTCGTTTACCGATCTTAATACTTTATTATTATAAGTGTGCTAAAACCTGGACCTCATGATGACATTAACATGTCGTGAAAAATCTGAAAGATGTATGTATGCATTAAAATAAATTTCCTGTCTTAACTTCGCAAGAAACTATTTTCCTATAAGCGTTTCCAGTTTATTCATGTATCATTAAAACATACCGCGCTATGTTAAAAAGCAAATTTATAAAAGTATTTGTTATGAATAACTGTCAATGTCGCCAGCTGGCTCAATCCGAAAAGTATATTTACCGTTTAAACATTTTCCGAAAGTCGCTTTATAAATGCAAATAAAAATTGCCATTCCTTTTATCTAATGATTTCTATTCGCATTTTTTCCCCATAGCTTAATGGAGATATCTAATTGCAGAATACAGGATTAAAGAACTCTTACCGTAAACATAGTAAATAAATACTTATTATTAGTCTGAAAAAATAGACAAAAATGGAAAGATGTTTATTTAGTTCATTTTAGTCTCGGCTGTACATTACAGGGCACTTTTTGACCGAAGTTTGGAAACTCTTCAACTGCCAATGAAATGACGAGTAAAATGTAAATGTTATTCCCTTTTTTGAAAAACCCGAGAAATTTACTTAAAATGGAAGGAATCTTAAGTTACTCGTGGACCGGACTAAGAACAAGTTTTGTGTACGAACCAAGGAAACACGGGAGTCCCCCTTGATTGACGAGGAATCTCGAACAAGCGGATAGATTCATTTATTTCCCGATGGCGCCAAATGCGACAAAAATAATTCTGTCCTAAATTCTTTCAGTTGGCAATTTATGGGCAACAAAATAATCTCGGAATTCTGGCGTGTCAATATTTGATCGTCGTTAATTGGCAGATTCTACGAGAAGAAGCTGGGCTTTAAATAGGCCCTACTATGTTAGCGGTAAATCAAACGTTCATGTTGATTAAATATAAATCCCAGCATGGAACGCCTTTACGTAGGAAATTTCGGTAGGATTTAACGTAATTTACCTATGTTTATGTATCTAGAGCTATAAACATAGTGCTTGATCGCACCCAAAACTATACTTTATTGTTACGTTGTGAAACCCAAAAATATCTATTAAGGTGATCCTAAACAGAAATTCATGCTTACGCATGTCCAGTTTACCTGATTAATGCAGACTTATACCATTTCGACATTGACTTTTGGTTAACGTAATTAATTATACACATTGACGTCATTTATCAAGAGCAAACTGTGACGTCATTTACCGCCAATTTTTGTTTTGAAAAAGTATGTATTAGCAGGTAATGGTCTTTGAAATGTGAATAGATTCTGTTGCTATACATTTCTAAAACTTGATCTCTTGCTTTAAACACCTTAAAAATACTTTGGCAAATTGTTTTCGCTTTCAACGTGTTTTCGAAACTTCATGGATTCGATGACCAACAATTAATTCGTAGATTGAACCGTTCATTGCGGACCCTGGAAATCCGAACCATTGCTAAAACCTGAACCTCATGTTGTCATGTTTAATGTCTTGAGTGCATAAAGATATATGATGTTAAAAATTAAGTTCCTGTTACATTAACTTGACCCAAGGGAACCCTATTTATCTTCTGAGACTTAGCTTAGCATTTCCGAAAAAATGTCAAATATTTCAGATGTACATTACCGCCGTTAAAAGTAACTCGCAAATAGCAGAAATTGTTAAGAGGTACGAGTTGAATACGCGAAAGTAGTTCGGATGGTGTCAAGTAAGCCTGAGATGTATTTTCCTAAAGAAATTAAGTATAGTAGCACAACTTCATACCTCCGCGTGTTGGGATCCGCCAGTAAACTTTCCCCGTAGGGTATGCAATGGAAATGCACTTTCACTTGCATAATACAGGGTTCATAAAATTACCGTAAAACAACGCAAAAAAATACCTAATACAGCGTGCATAGAATTACCAAAAACAACCGAATGATAGATTATTTAGTTCATTTAAGTCTCACTTTACATTATACAAAATATCACAGGTTAAAATATATACACATACTGTCATGCAAATATAAGAGACTATATGATAATAAATGAGACAAATATTCTCAATGACATTATTTTTATAGTAAAACTATGTAACCACTGCTAGATTTTAAAGATAACCTAAAATAAGTGAGAGATAAAATACTGAGTCACTAAAGCGCAATTAAGAAATGTTTTACAAAAGCAATTATCAGCTCTGATCAGATCAGAAATGAACTTATTAGCAGGACTTACACAGAAGAAATACGCCTAGTTATGTATTATCAAAAGATTGTAGACATTGCATGCATAATAAAAGCCAGTATCTTTATTATCAAAAATATCTGTAAAGTTTTGGCACATAAACAGGTTTTATATCACATGACTTAAAGACACCCAGCTGTACCAAAGTTTCAAAGTTCATTTACAAAAGCTTTGAAAATCACAATGGTTATCACTTATTTAACCTGAGTATAGTCCATATGACTATTTACATGGACAATAGTTCATACGACTGATTCATTTTGGTTACATATAATACAGTAGTAAATTTACAACCTTATGATTTGTACAGCAAATTGTTTCTGGTTCATAAAACAGGTATTGGCACTTATTTTAAACATATTTTCATCAGACAGTACAAATATTAATTTATTATCATCAGAAAGGTTCAAGTAATTACCATTAATTTTACATGCTTCACTTGTGAGTGCATCTCTAATACATTGATATGCATTACAGTGAAACAAAACATGTATTTCATTTTCAAATTCTGATTTACAAATAGGACATAAGGATATTTTCATATCTTCCAGTCTGTAATCTAATTGGAGCTACTCAACACCTAAACTTAGCCTTTTAAAGGTATCTGATATTAAACATAGTCTTCAATTACATACTCTTCTTTAAACATTCTGTATGTTCTGAGCTTATTACGCCCATTTTTTTGACGGACCAAATATGTTGTTACCTCCAAATTAATGTTAATTATAATAATTAGTGTAGAGTATCTATACTTTCCCGGCCATTGAATAACTGGCAATAATTCGAGTAGCATATTCATAAGAAAAAAAAGGATTAAGTTTGTTTTACTGATACACATGTCGCGAAAGATATTATTTAATTACTATTGGAGACAAATTTGAAAAGTGGCTGGTTAGCTCAGTCGAACTTTGCAAGCGAAGGTACATGGGTTCGAATCCCAGTCAAGGTCCTGATTTTTTTCCTAACCTTGTGACATTTTGCGCCCTCCGACTGCATAAAATTGATTTATACTACATGTATAAAAGTCTAGGTAACAATCGCTTTCATATACTAAAAATTGCACGAACTATCTTTTTTAAAGGTAGTTCTTGTTAACATTAGTTATTTAAATATTTAAACGTCATCTAAACTAAAATATTAAACATATTCAAAATGTTAAATTGTTCCTGAAAACCGTTATGATATTCCTGATGAAAAATCATGACACAGGGGTGACAAACTACATGAGTAGATAATATTTTTCATGATAGTGATAACAGCTTTATACATTTGTAATATAATTCTAGTACACTGACATCCCTGTTTCTCGGTGACATCTCTATCACCAAATCTTGTGTATCAAATGTTACGATAAGGAAAATCCTGTCTAAAGTCCTAGTTATTAATCTTTAATTTAACATATTTTAAGTCAAAACTCGACCGAATAAACTATTACATAGCAAATGAGTCTTAATCAACTATGGGAAATGTAATGTCTGAATCATAATTTCGAGAATAACTACATGTATTGAACTATTTTTGTAATTTTATGTCAAAATCTTCTCATATGTTCCCATAAACTTTAATAAGAGAACATTTGCTAAAACAAAAATCAAAATGTTACAAATTATGCTTCAAAAAACACAAGGTACAGAGCATGTCTTCCGTGTCCTTTAAAAATATTCATATTGATTGAAGTTTGAGAATTGATTTTATAAACGTAATTGCAACCAATCATAAAATCTTCAAAAATGTTCAGCTCATGACTATGAAATTGACATTTATACAACACCGATGTTTATAAAATTGACGTTTACTAATACCCTGGTCACATTAACGCTACGAGCTCCGTACGAGTAGGTATTTTGCAAAATCGCACGGAGTCCGTACGGACATCGTTGACTCTTGCGAGTATCGTACGGATTTTTTGAACTCGTAGAGGACTCGGGGACTCGGTGAGAATGTTTCACCGAGCTCCCGAGCTGTCGCAGAGCTCGTAGAAATTTTCGAAGTCGTGAGCAGCTCGCAAGGGCCCCGTACGGGCACCGCAAGGGCCCCGGCATAGCTCGTACGGGCATCGCACGATGTCCGTGCGGATTTGTAACACTGCGAGTCCCGTAAGAGCTTGCCGGTGCTCGCACGACTATCGCAGGGTGGTCGCACGGTCAACGTACGATGTCCGTACGATACTACGGACACCGGGCGGGGAACTTGCGATGTCTGTACGGGGCCCGCAGGGCCTTACACTTGCCCTACGGACTCCGTACGACATCATTGACGATTGAAGGTGGCATAAAACCAGGACACCGTGCGGACACCGTACGGGCGCCATATGAACACACGTGCATCGCACGAGGTACGTCCGAGCTCCTTGCGAGCACCGCACGACTTGTCTGCGATGTCCGTATGGATATCCTACGATTGCATCCTCCAAAAGATCGTACGGGGCCCGTAGGCATGTGACCAGAAGCTACGATTGTACGGAGACCGTACGGATTTTAAAAGTTGGTGGAATCGTGCGATTTTATAAATCGTACGGACACCGTACGGATATGTGACCGGGGCATAACTGGGCAAACCTTGCAATCGCAGATTATTGTGTAAAATGTTCAAAAGGGCTGAATATACGCACAACAGTAAATGAATGCAGTTTTAAGAAGAACATACCGGTATAAACGCATGCGTGAAAATACGAAAGACGAGAAACTGTGAATGTTCAAGTCTAATCTGTATATAAAATATCGGTTCTCTTCTGTTCTGACGAGTGTCTCCTTTATGCAAAACAAGAACTCTCTTTCAAAATGTGGTATATATGAAATAGATTGGTAGCTAGACTTTATTGTAAACATTCCTGTCAAGTTTTATCTTTATGAAGCAAGAAGGCGCAGAATGTCACAGGGTGAGAAAAATGTGCACCCTGACCAGGCCGCCGCGAACCGAGGACACTTTGCCTCTTACACATTCTGTCCCCAATTGTGATTAAGTCCATACCGTGACATGTGCATCAGGAAAGCAAACTTAATCCTTGATCTTTTCTTATTTACGTACTGAAATTATAAAACCATTCATGAAAGACTGCATTATTGACCTTTTTCATGCGATATTTACCAATTAAAAGGTGCCTTATCCGGTCAAAAATTACGCATGACTCATATATTTTAGTTATTTCAAAATGCAACTAGTTTTCGGTTATGCCTCTAAAAATCGCATAAATGTATCGTTTGACTTGTTGAACTATCTGTAAATATTTTAATATGGTCTACTGCGTTTAATGAGTTTTATGTGTTTAACTATTCCAATTATAGATTCCCTTTTTATAGGATAAATTATGTTTCATCGCATGATTTAAACCGTGTGAATGAGGAGTTTAGGATTTTTAAATTCATGTGTTATTAGATCAATCAGATGTAATTTTCATCACATGACTGATTCATAATATCGACGCCATACGTTAATATTGCATGGAAGTAAATTTTCCGCTTCACTTGATGATTCTTTTATCATTTAGTATTGTCTAATGTTTTAATATGATTATGGAAATAAACTAAACATGTAAATTTAATATAATAACAGATGTTTAATGAATTACTCAAACGGGTGTCATTAGGTCACATATAAAACATATATACAGTATCCATTTATGCAATTTTACAGTATAAGCTATCACCCCCTTTCAATGGCGTGTCAGTGAAGAGCACACACACTTATCTTGACTGCTGATGGTGACGGGAACTTAAGAACCCTTTATTCTTGCATACCAGATCGGGATATCTAAAAAAAATCGAAAAATGGCTGTAGAATTTTTATTTTAAGATGAAACATATGGTTGTGGGAATTCATTCTCTTAGTTAGATCATTTCTTATTTATCTACAGTACAACAAAGTTGAGGCAAAATTTTAGTTTTTAAGTTCTTAATACTGGTTTGGTATGACCTGTAACCTATAAGCCAGCTATTTTAGTGTAAAACTGCCTTTAGACTGCTCACAAGATATATTCACTATTTATCTATTTATCTATAGAACTATTTACCGATGTGAATGTAGAAATTCGAAATCATATTTTTGTAAAATACGGTATTTATTCTATTATAGGTTCCTAAAAACGATATTGTGTGAAGATGTTGGATGATAAAACAAAACATTAGTCAACTGTCTTTTGACAAAAGGTTATATCAGGTTCGACAGATACGGTCGGAAAAGAGCCTTGCCTTTTCCCGCCGCATCTACATCACCTGATATCACCTGATATCAAAAGGCACTAGCCTAATATTATCTATACATACAATCTGCTAAACAGAAGAATCGACAAGTCTTCGTTAATAATGACGGTCTTTAGAAGTCAGACCTAAGAGTAATTTGTTGAGTGATCGACCGATCCCAACAAGTCTCTGTGATTATTTGAAGTCCAGATACATTTGTAAAAATTCACTTCAAATGTAAGGAAGCGCAGAGCAAAGATCTACAAAACATATGACATTGTCTAAATGTCTTATATGCAATTACTGACCTTTATCTAATGTATGAAAGACTGAAACCGTTTAAAAGTCTGGGAAAAGTTTGTGAGTTTATTTCTCCTTTTAAATAAATTCATTTGCCAAGTCCTAGTTTCATTTTGTAAATAAAGCGCGAACAGATTATAACCAACGGTTTATATAGGTCGGTCATAAACCGATCATCTGTGATTATAATTATGTATGCATACCACATCAAGTATATCAATGAAAATATAAGAAACTGAATTAAAATAAAATTTAATGACTCTTAATGTGGACCTACTTACATTACAAAATCAGCGTGTCTCTTTAAAGCTTTTAGTAAATATTGTAGATCTGTGTTAATATGAGTAGAGATTTCAACAGGTTTGAACAACCAAATCTTATGTGTATAAACAGAACTTAGCGATGATTATACCTCGGAACGCAGGAAGATTTAAAGATTCTAGTGGTTTTAAGACGATAGCGTCTATAACGAGGGCTTATAGTGCTACAGTGCATGTATGTGATCTACAAGTCTCACCGTATGTAAGTCAGTCTGAACAAATTCTAGTTAACAAAGTATAATAAAACACTTTAAATCGACATCGCCTCCATACTCACTAAACCAATTTTATCAAATTTTATAGGAATGGTCTTCGTCGCCAACTGCTCTCCTACACATTATAGCTGCCAGATGTCGAAATAGAAATACTTTTTTAATAACCTCATCTAAACCATGGAACGGAGCATACTGTATCACATTATATAACTTGTTTAGCCAAGACTAAGAAAGAATATAAATGAACTACGAATGTTATGCCCACAAATATATCTACATCTCAAAACTCCTTTTAAACAACTTACTACAAATGCATTAGCGTGTGAGTGCAAATAGCTCAAACACAGACTATAAATGGTTTAAACATAGCACAAATAGCTGACATGTTGGTTGATGTTCAAAATGACATACAGTCTACATTCACTTCTTTTGTTTTTGCACAACAATCGGAGAGAGATCCTCAACTGTACTTAGACATCTGCAATGATATTCTAGTCTTCCAGATAACTTAATATTGTTTTAAATGAAACAATTATGAGATTTTAGCACATGATGCGTTGTTGTATACCAAATAGTAAATGTGTCCCTGTAGTTTTATCATAGATAAAATACAGTCAGGAGTTCGGATGCGTAGTAATTAAATCACCATTACGTGAGAGGCATTTATTATTTCGCTTCTAACACGATATTCTCTTTGAAAAGTACCCCGAATGTAGCAACATTTAAGTGTAACTTATAATTATGGAATACGATCATTTACCACACGTGTTGCCCGTGGAAAACGTGATGAATTTTATCGAAAAATTATGCACTGATTTTGTCGTCTATATTTATACACGAAAAACTGCGGAATCATGTTAGAATAAAAAAAATGATATTTATAGACCGTTAAAAACTCGTCCTCAAAACCATGCATTCAGTTTTCAGCGATAAACGAACATACGGATATTAGCCTCAACCTCAAATTTGCATATGCGATCATTAGCCTTTTCCTTAACATTTCTTATTAAATAAATTTATGAAATTATTATCACTACATGCTTTGCAAAACAAATATATATTACACAAAATATTTTTACTATGGTATTAAACCAAATTTTAACCTTTGAAGAATTATGAGGTTAATGTCCACCTATGCAAAATCGAGCATACGGGCTATTAAATGTACAAAGGGACGGCTAGTGTTCCACATTACATTTGACACACATGTGTACAGAATTTTGTGTGCGCAAATCTCACCAAATTCAGAGAATTGTTACGATCTATTTATAAGATATGAACTTACTTTTGTATGTTTTCTCTACTTTCAGTTAAAATGTCTAAGACAGTCGTTATCCTTCTCCTACTCCTCGTTGTACAGACGCTCTCAGCTGCGGCAAAGGAGTGCGCTATGTACGACCGCGAATGTGTGTTTTATTTTGACGTAGACAGCAGACTCACTATGATGCACAAGAAGACGCTTGTTTTCCCATCAAATGGCAAAATCTACAGCTATGACGTCACAAACACTTCCGAAGCAGAACCTATGTCACCAGAGAAAGTGATTACAGCAGACGGATGGGAGGAGCCTCGATTAGTCACTGTTGTAAATGGACAGTTTCCCGGCCCAGATATTGTCGTATATGAGGGCCAGACGGTCATCGTTCATGTGAAAAATCTTTTACGTAGTCATGCCGTAACCATTCATTGGCATGGACTGCACCAGCCGGAAACGCCATGGATGGATGGTGTGCCGTATGTTACACAATGTCCAATTCAGCCACATCAGACGTTTGTGTACCGATTCAAAGCTACGCCCAAAGGCACATTCTGGTGGCACTCGCATATGGGATCACAACGATCAATGGGAGTAGTTGGTGCTTTCATCATAAAAGATCGGCATGAAACAAGAGTAGAAGATCGCATCATGCAGATTCAAGACTGGAACCATGACTGGGATTCAGATACAGGTCATATGAAAATGTTGTTTGGAGTGTACGACGGAAGAAAAAAGTGGGGTGGAGCACAATCCTTAGATGGAAGTTTCTTTAGCTTGTTCAGAGTTCAGTCAGGTCTCATCAATGGTAGAGGGAGATATTATGACCCAGACACAGGGGAACATAATCATGCCCCATTAACTGTTTATCACGTTACTAAAGGCATGACATACAGATTTAGGGTGATAGGTACTGGAGCCCTTTATCCCTTCCGTATATCTGTTGATAATCATACACTGACTGTCATTGCTTCAGATGGATATGACCTAGAACCTGTGATAACTGAGTCTTTTGTCATAAATCCAGGTGAAAGATTTGACTTCGAATTAACAGCTGATCAGTCTGTCGAAAATTACTGGATCAGAGGAGTTACACTTGAAAAGGGAAATCCACACAATGCAGAAGCTATAATACGATATTCTGGTGCTCCAGTGGAAGAGCCCTCCACCTCTAGACAAGTTTG